>JAYKAV010002962.1:130884-345547 GCA_035582835.1 Phoebastria nigripes
CCTGCTTGACCAACCTGATCTCCTTCTATGACCAGGTGACCCACCTAGTAGATGAGGGAAAGGCTGTGGATGTGGTCTACCTGGACTTCAGTAAAACCTTCGACACTGTCTCCCACAGCATTCTCCTAGAGAAGCTGGCGGCTCATGGCCTAGACAGGTGTACTCTTCGCTGGGTAAAAAACTGGCTGGGCAGCCGGGCCCAGAGAGTTGTGGTGAATGGAGCAAAGTCCACTTGGTGGCCGGTCACGAGCAGTGCTCCCCAGGGCTCCATTTTGGGGCCGGTCTTGTTCAATATCTTTATCAACGATCTGGATGAGGGGATTGAGTGCTCCCTCAGTAAGTTTGCAGACGACACCAAGCTGGCCGGGAGTGTCGATCTGCTTGAGGGTAGGAAGGCTCTGCAGAGGGACCTGGACAGGCTGGATTGATGGGCTGAGGCCAACTGCATGAGATTCAACAAGGCCAAGTGCCGGGTCCTGCACTTGGGTCGCAACAACCCCATGCAACGCTACAGGCGTGGGGAAGAGTGGCTGGAAAGCTGCCTGTCGGAAAAGGACCTGGGGGTGCTGGTTGACAGCCGGCTGAATATGAGCCAACAATGTGCCCAAGTGGCCAAGAAGGCCAATGGCATCCTGGCCTGTATCAGAAATAGTTGTGGCCAGCAGGAGTAGGGAGGTGATTGTGCCCCTGTACTCAGCACTGGTGAGGCTGCACCTTGAATACTGTGTTCAGTTTTGGRCMCCTCACTACAAGAAGGACATTGAGGTGCTGGAGCATGTCCAGAGGAGGGCAACGAAGCTGGTGAAGGGTCTGGAGAACAAGTCTTATGAGGAGTGGCTGAGACCTTATTGCCCTCTACAACTACCTGAAAGGAGGTTGCAGCGAGGTGGGTGTTGGTCTCTTCTCCCAAGCAACTAGCGATAGGACGAGAGGAAATGGCCTCAAGTTGCGCCAGGGGAGGTTTAGATTGGACATTAGGAAAAATTTCTTTCCTGAAAGAGTGGTTAAGCATTGGAACAGGCTGCCCAGGGAAGTGGTGGAGTCACCATCCCTGGAAGTATTTAAAAGACGTGTAGATGGTTTAGTGGGCATGGTGGTGTTGGGTTGATGGTTGGACTCGGTGATCTTAGAGGCCTTTTCCAATCTTTATGATTCTATGATTCTATGATTCTGGAGTACTGCGTCCAGCTCTGGAACCTTCAGCATAAGAAAGACACGGAGCTGTTGGAGCGGGTTCAGAGGAGGGTCACAAAAATGATCAGGGGGATGGAACACCTGTGAAGAAAGGCTGAGAGAGTGGGGTTGTTCAGCCTGGAGAAGAGAAGGCTTTGGGGAGACCTTATTGCAGCCTATCAGTACTTAAAGGRGGCTTVYAARAAAGAKGGSRRCAARCYTTTTAGCAGGGCCTGTTGYGACAGGACAAGGGGGAATGGYTTTAAACTAAAAGAGGGTAGATTGAGACTAGATATAAGGAAGAAATTTTGTATGATGAGGGTGGTGAAACACTGGCACAGGTTGCCCAGAGAGGTGGTAGATGCCCCATCCCTGGAAACATTCAAGGTCAGGTTGGAYAGGGCTCTGAGCAACCTGATCTAGTTGAAGATGTCCCTGCCCATGGCAGGGGGTTGGACTAGATGACCTTTAAAAAGTCCCTTCCAACCCAAACTATTCTATGATTATATGATTCTATGATTCCTGTCCTGAATGTCTGAATCAGAATTTATGGATTTTCAGTAGTCTCTGGAGAAACTTTAATTATCCCTGAAGAAACCTCAGGGTTTGTCTCCCCACCCTGGGGTACGGGGAAGGAAATGTTTTGGTGCTTCTTAAACCTCTTAGAAACTGCAGGCACTAGCACTAATTGTTCATAAAATACCTTCTGTAACATTTGCCTAAAAACGCAGATGAAGACTACCTCCTATATCCTACTCTGCAGATTATTAGCTAAGATTACATTGCGTTAGGCCTCCATATTTATTGAGGTCTAGTTGCTGAAACTTTCATTCCATCTGAGTAATTTTTTTCATTAAAAGTTGTTTTGGGGGCTTTGGGGTTTTTTTTGTTATTGTTTGTTTTTTAAATGCAATTAGAATTAGCATATATTTCTCAAGCTGTAAAATCCTCAGGGAATTAAATTTTCAAGCAATTAGAAATTCTTTGATTGTGTTCAATTTTTTGCAAGTTTAAATTTGAGCTTGGCTTTCAATCTCAGAAGTCTAAACAAAACCCAGCATTTGAATGCTTTAGGAACATTTGTGATCTAGAGCTGTACTTTGTCTCTAGAATAAGTTATTTGCAAACCCAAATACTGGAAGTTGAATCCAAACATTTTCCTTGGGTTTTTTGCTCCTTATGTTTTCCTCTTGAAGTGCTAAATAGATTCAGACGTTTCTCAAGCTGCAGCCTAGGCTTTGCTGAAAGCATTGGGAGATTTAACAAACTTTTCAACAGACCAGCCTCCAGCTTTTAGTATGCAAATAAGCTGCTGCTTAGTTCTTGTGGTTTACTATTTTGATATAACAATTAAGGAAAAATTACTTAATCACCTCCTGAATAAATGCCCTCACTAGGAATTGGGAAAGTCAGAGAAGTTATATCCTAAACCAGTAGGCAGTTTATGCTAAACACTGAATCCTAAAATCAGTGTAGTTCTTCCTTGTTCACTAATTGAAAGAAGAATAGTTAGAAGTTAAATGTAATTGAAGTAGTATTTCTCCCTTGTTATTTCATATATACTTTGACAATCAAAATAGAAGTAATATGATTGATGTCATAAAGAAATCTTGAACTCTTTGAGTAACAACTCCCCCAAAATATTTTCTCAAAAAGTGGTATAAGATTGAAGTAATCAATCTAATGAACTGTAGTTATTATAACTTATTTAAATACCTGGCACCTGAATACTTCATTGAAATATGCATGGGAAATACTGTAGATTCAGGAAGAGTTGACTACTTTTGTTTAGATTGAACTAAACCACTTGTTCTGCTATTTTCTGATTGATGTAACTAGTAGACTGTGGAACACAAATTCCCAATAACTGGAAGTGATTATCAGGTAGAAGATTTACTACCTATAAGAAATTACATTATTCATACAATAACATTAATCATTACTAGATATTATGGCAATATTTCAGTGGGTAAAAACTTGTAGAGGTGGGTGAGTCTTGCAATAGTAGACACAGTTCCTCATTTTAAAGTGAAACATGCCATGTTGTTGAAAATATATATTTTAATTTTAAAATCCCACTATGTTTATACCTTTATTCCTTTCCTGACAGTTGGTCAAGTTCTATGGTTCAGTCTGGCAAAAGATTTATCTGAACAAAACCTACAGAATTTAGTCTTTTCCCAGTATCAGTGCAGGATCTCATTTCTCCAGCTGCCTATACCATTGTCCATTCAGGTTTTTAACAGTGTTCTGTCTCTGGTTTGCAGGAGTAGTTTCTTTTAAACATTAATCTCATTTCTAAAAATTGCTGTGAAATACTAGATTTGAATAACTGACACAGAATAGACATTGCCATGACTTTCCTTGTCAACCAAAGCACATAAAAATTTGGAATGAACACTGTAGAACTGTGCACAATTCTGAGTGCCACTGAGTGTCTCTTTTGCATTAAGGCAACTTCGGAGGGAGAACAAGCAATGATAAGGGTTTAAAAAAAAATGCTAATTTCATTAGTGTCTCTGGAATAACTTTCATTGACTCCAGTAGGAGTAAGAGTGGGCTTTGAAGCTGGAGTGAGCTTGTCTAAAGACTGATCTGTATTCTGAAAACTGAATGACCGTTGCTTTTTCCTGATTATTTCTGCATTGCCTACCTGTGATTGAAAGTACAAATGCTAAAATGCTGTGCTGTGAAAGGACTTAATCTTGTAAGTATTATGGTCGTGAACAAAAACTGGGATTATTTAAAAGCATATTCACACAAATGGTATAGTTAATTTTACAGACTGCAGGGTCAGATGAGCTAGAGAAGTGTTCTTTATTGCATCTCACTCTTTCTCTCTCTTGGTGTCCTTCCCTAATGTTATCTATCTACTTAATACATTTTATATTCACAATCTGAATGAGCCAAGTAACGCTCTTCTCCGCCATCTTGCTCTGAGCACAGATATCCGTAAACACCATGCTGCTACTACCATTTCATTGAACAGATTTCTGTGCTGGTTGAATCAATGCAAAGGGATTCCTAGTTTTCCCTTTCATGATAAACAGAATCAGACCTAAGTAAAAATACTATGGTGTTAATCTGGCAATTGAGTATTTTTGCCTTTGATTTAAATGTTCATGCATATAGTTAATACTCGTTGAAGTGGGTTATGATTGTCAAGGTGTATTTGGTGATCAGGGAAAAATAAATTATGTTGTTCTCATAACATCATAAAACTACAAATTCTGACATTGAGAATAAATGCAATTAAAAGGAACATTAAAAGCGCAAAAGAGAATTATTACCATTATAACACCTCATTTATTTAAAATTATGCCCACAATCTTTTGTGGAAATACTTTCTTCTGAGACAAATATATAATAAAATTGTCATAAAGTACTTCTAAACTACTATGTATATAAGCTAGCTACTTAACATTATCCCATCCTACTGTTGAAAGAACTGGAACACAAAGAAATCTAAGTGACTTGTCCATGCTTAAACTGGTATCTTGGAAAAGATTAATATTTGGTTCCGGGTAGGGGCTTAAAATGCCTTTATATAGCCGAAGTAAATATACAGGCAGTATGGGCAGTCACTTGGCAAAATTAATAATTTATGTAATATTGAACACCTTCATCTGGTCAGATTGAAGATTAGATCAAAAGTTAATTCTGGTGCCCTGAAATTAAAGTACTGACTCAAACAAATCTTTTGTTTCTCACACGAAGCACAAGCTCCAACAGAGTGACAGAAAATCCCATCAAGATAGCCAAAAACCTGACCTACCAGAGTACTCCTCTGAGTTGCAGAACTAAAATTTGATTCTCTGCCCAAAAAGAGATCATGGACTTAAGCCTGTTGTATCTTATTAGGAGACTCTCTGAAATGAGGTGAATTTTGGAGCTGAAACACAATTTCTAAATGATGTTTTATGAAACCTGTTCTTTCTTGGGGGCTGGGAGGAGTGGTGGGGAATGAAATTGATGGTTACTTTTTCTAAAGTGACTAATTCACTGAGGCACTTGGGAGTCCAAAACTCAATGAAGGCCAGGGGAGTTAGCATCAAGATTTCATTACTGCTCTAAACAGTATTACTTTCAGAATCTTCCAACTTTGGTTGGAAATACAATGTTGTAGGAGGATTTCTGAAAAAGTGAAAGGACCACAAAGCAAAATGCACAGATTTTGCATAAGTGTTTTTATACGGAGCATATCCTTATAATCAATACACAAGTATGAATAGTTTCTTCCATTTTAAAAACAATTTGTATTATTGGCAAAACATCTTGGTGGAGACAATTTTTAACCACATTCATGCTCTTTTGTAAAACCGATGTGTAATAAAGATTCATAGGAGTATAAAAATAACATATTGTGCTGTATTAGTCAACTGATGATGCCTGTAATCCCCCCTCCCCAGACTGGACTGCTTTAACTATGGTAAGTTCCTATATATGCACCATCCAGTTAGGAGGCTGTTGCCATATGCACTTAACAACGTTAAACTGAAATATATTTTGATGAAACTGAGATATTCCTAGTATCTAATAATTGTGCAAAGCTTGGGGAATACATGTTCCGGGTTGTTTGAAAGGGAGACAAGTGCCAGCCTTTTTGATTAGGAGCTTTCCTGCATTAATTCCTTCTGGAATTGTACTGTTTTAAGAATCTGTTGTGATATTAAGGTTGTTTATTATTCTGTGTTGTTTCTCATAACTAGACATCTTTAATAATGGAAACTTAAGCATCTGATGGGTGGGTGGCATTGACTGAGGATTTTAAGATTCTGTGTATTTTTGGCACCAAAGTTACCTTGTGGATTTAGCACTGGTTTTGTATAGGAACCTAAAGTGACAGAGCCCATAAATAATGTACAAAGCTGTGCATTACAACAGAAGGATAAAAAGTTATGCCTCCAGTTAGTATGCATCATTCTTCTGTTTATCAAATGAAACAATGAGCCATCTAAAAATGTGCAATCATGAAATTAGAGATTGTCTCACAAATGCATATGCATTATTTCTACTTAGCTATCACCTAATGTACACCTTCCAAAGGATATATTTAGATTTTTTTTTTTAAATTCTGATCATAGAGGGTAGACTTTTTTGAATTAATAGATAAGACTCCTCTTAATCTAATGACAGTTATTATTTCCTCTTGGACTACAGACGTTTGGGTCTAGTTCAGCTTTCTCTGGTTAGTCAGGCACTGCTTACTGCTGAAGAACTTGTCAGACCATTTAAGAAGATCTGCCTTGATACCTTGGTAACTCTCTCTTCCAGGTGCCATGATCGTCATAACTCTCTAAGCTTTGACTAATGCCTCGTAATACTTTTTGTACTCTTCAACCATGTCTTACAAGAGTAACTATGCTTGAACAGACCAGTCACTGCTCTCTCATTAGGTGACAGACCTGGAAACTCCTGCATTCAGCTAACTGTGCAATGCTGTGCAATGGGAAGTTAACCTGCTGTTTTGTTTTTGGGTGTCTATCTGAATATTTAGTTGTGTTTCAGGCTGTCACAAAGATGAGCAGAGACACCTATTATTTTTGCAAACCAGAAAGGAGATGCCTTTGGCTGAAGCGATGGACAGCTCTGAGCCCACGTGTTAGTTTTCCAGGTTACCTCAGCTAGGCACAAAGGAGACTTAAAATGCTGAGGAAATCCCTTCTTAGCCTAGCTACGTACAATACTTTTAGTCCGTAGTTTAGTATAAATAGTTTTATTAGTGTCTCTTGCACATACCTTTTGGAACAAAAATGTCTCATCCTTTCCAAAATTCTGTTGACTTACTGTTTCTACAACATTCAATGTTGTTTTTCATGTTTGGTATACATTAAACATTCAGTGTGCACTTCAAGTTCTCTTTGCAGTAAGACTAATAGTTTTAAGAACTAATTTATGTAATGTAGCATTTGCCTACCATTACAATCTAAAATAAAGCTTCATCTACATTTGGCAGAACATGTGTTTCGTGGGAGGGACAATGGCAAAGACCTAAAGAAATCTAAACACCTTTCCTGTTACTGTGGGAGAATACGTAAAATGCAGGAGTGTCGTCATACTTTCAATTAGGGTAGAGCAGACCCAATCAAACAAATCACAGGGTCCTTTTATCAATCTTTTAACTTCCCAGTATGTATGAAGAAGCTCGAACGAAGGTATTGAATTTACACAGTAGGCATGGCTCTGACCTTTCATCTGAAATTTGAGGCAAGTAGAACTGAGTGTCTAGAAAGCGAAGTCAGAAAGCATTTTGACTCCGAAAAGGCTCTCCCATAGGATAGCCTTTTGCAGGATGTAGGTTAGTTTTTGCTTCAGAGGTTTTTCCAACTCTGGGTCTTTGTACTTTACTGGGGATTGATTATGGATAGACTCCATATATGGTGACCCTTGTCCTTTGATGAAATGTCCAGGTACTAAAAAAAAAAATAAAATCCTCAAGTAAGACGATAGCTTATTTCATTAGAGGATTATTTTTCTCTTGATTTCAATGAGATCAGGCCTTTTTAAAAAATACGCTGTTTCCATAGTTGCAAGTTTAAATCACATTTGATGCCATTACCTTTCTGTACACACCTACAAAAATATCTAGCTTTTTTTTTAGACAGTTTCAAATTCCAAATAATTTCTGAGGACAAGCTGAAAAATATGTTCTTTTCCAAATGCTGTATAGTTTTCAAAAGCTCTTGCCTGTCTGTCTAGAACTTACATTCTTAAACCAGACTGTATGTATTTTTTCCTTATCAAACAGTAAAGTGCAATAATATAGCGCTAAGCTGGTCAGGATTTAGTGACAAATCAATGGAGGTACTTCTGTCCACATCATTACATACCTTAACACTTTTTAAAAAATCTGTTGAAAGTTTTATGGCCTATGCAGTGCATTCTTTGCTATAAAGTTTCATAGGATTGTTCCAGTGATTAAATCACAGTCATAAAGAGCACATTTGTCAATAGTTGTATTGTGACTAATTTTTCATAAATGGGGTCCACTGTGGAACTATTAAGTAACATGCTGTATTTCACTAAGTGAAAGAACATAAAGACTTCCTTATTACAAAATACTAAAACTTCTCTTTACAGCTTCTAGATTAAAGTCTGAAGTCATTAATAGTGTACGTAAGAAGCAGAGGATAATTATGAGTTCTTAATGATGGATCTAACAAATTTAAGTGGACATGAAAATAGGAATAGACATGCATTTATGTACCTCTGTGCTGTTAAAAGATAATGAATTAAATTCTGCAGTGTGAAAATAACTTTATTTCACACATTTTACTAATAAAATCATTTCACTGTAGATGTACTTACTCCCTGTAATAATATCATAGTTTGTTGAACCTTTAAGTTAAAAAAGTCAGTTCAGGATTTTCAAGGCTTTCATTCAAATAATTTGGGCATGTGTTATTCTAGGAAGATTATTTTAGTACAAATTTACTTGACTTGTAAGTTTGGATCAGATTCCTAACAATTATAAAGACTTTGAAATGCAGTCTCTACAATAACTGCTTTAGCCCATTTCCATTAAGTGTGTTCTGACTAAAATTCTAAAATGAGCAAATTAATCAGAACCTCTGTTATTTCTAGTCTTGCTACATTCATGCTGTAAGCATTCAGGTGGATCTGTTTCTTGCCGGGGGCGGGAGGGGGGGAAGTCTATACTGAAATTTTAAAAAATATTGCAATGCACTAATAATGTCATACCATTAGTTAATGAAAAAAAAAAGGTCTGTTGTTTTGCATGTCTCTATTAAAGTGAATAAGGTATAAATTAATAATTAGTATTTTCCACTGTCGGTGCTTTTCAAAAGTTACTCCACAGTACCTTTACACAGAACACTTGCCTCATAATTACCAAGTAAATTTTTCAAGAAATAGTTTTGTTCTAGTTTTGATCAACAGTGGTCCAAGAATAATTTATTCAGTTAAAATGCTTCTGACCTATTCAAATTGCTTTGAAATGAAAGTGATAACATTGAATGAAAGATAAGTTGTAGGTGAGGCTGGATTTAAAACTAAATAGCATTTCTGAGATTCATGTACAGGAAAACAGTGTTTTTTCCAGTCTGATACGAATTTATATGGAGGCATGTATGTCTGTGTGCATATATGCACACCTATGTTCATATTATTTTCCATAATTTATAAATAAAACATACAGAATGCAATTACAATAGACCATGTTTATGTAAATAGTATGTACTCTATTAGAATGATAAGACATGATCAATGTTTGGATATTCTTTTATTTTCTTGCATAATACAATTTCCATACAGCACAAGTTTTTCATGAACGGAATTGGATATTTGTCCATTTTTTAAAAACCTGTGTTGGATCAACTGAAATAAAAATATTTTGGACTGCTGAGCTTGTTCTGATAAGCTCAGTTCCAAAATTTAATTACCTCATGTGAGAGTAATGAACTACTTATTTCTCATAGACCCCTTCATCATAACCTTCTTTTGGAATTGTTTTACTGTAAGAAACCCTTGACTTAAAAAAAGAAGAAATGAAAAAAAAAAAGGTATTTTCAGTTGTTCATAAGGGAGAATACAATGCTTATGAGGTGTATCCACTGACATTATATAAAAGAGATTAGACGTAAATTGCAACAGAATATTTTGAAAAATAAGCAGCAAATAAAGCAAAATATTGGACTGTTCCTAGACTAGAATTTTTCTGTGAATTAGTGTCTGCCCACCTCCAAATCTAGATCCTAGCCAGGATGAGTAGTTAGACTATAAAGCAGGTTTCTGCAAGATGGAAACTGTTTTTCAACTAGCTTGGCTAAGTGGCCTATCTGACAGCATCATATGCCTATTTTTTCACAGAACAACAAAAGGAAAAGCCCCAGGGAATTGCATTATTTTGAAATACTTTATATTCAGGGTGGGAATATTCCCTTTGGACAAAGAGAAGGTGACTCCTGATGTATCAGTCTTAATTACATCATTTGAGCATATTCAGTTGCAAATGTTTATTGTCATAGTTTTATCAGTGTTCTTTAGGAAAGCTGTGTTAATGTACAACAGAGCCAATATAGGGTAGAAACTCAGAGCCTCATGTTAAACTCCTAGGCTTGATACAGAAATATAGTATATCAGCAGAGTTAAATGCCTCAAAATAAATGCCTCGAAATAAGATGACAGGAAGCAAAATAAATACCCTTTAATAAAATGTGAAAATAATCATAGGGGTAGAGGAAAGAACCCAGGCTTCCCTGCTCTCAGCTAGGCTTATTGATACCAGGATTTAGAGTTATTTCCTTTCTCACTCATTGAACGTTATTTCCTACACCATAGGACAACAAGCAGGGTGGTGAGGAAAAGGGTGTAGAAGTTGCCGTCTGCGAGGGCTAGATACAAGGGGGAAGTAGTTTTCCCAGCCATCCCAGTGTAAATTGGTCCACTGTTCAGGCCTAAATTCCTTCTCTCAGTCAATGTTTATTCTGTTGCAGTTTGGGTTATTCAGCTATTTTATGACACTCTTCTATAGCGGTTCAAGCAATCTGATTCATCTCCATGTGCTTCTTCCATGTCCAGCTTTCACAATAATATGCAGTACTCTGTAAATTTAACTTTTTCGACTCAAAGGTCTTTGGAAGATGTAAACGAAATTCTTGTAAGAACTTTCTTCTTAGTGTATTTTGTCTACTTGGTGAATATATTAAACTCTCTAATACAAACTTACTAATTTTGGCCACTGATGTTTAGACATGGGCAATTTTGATTTTTATTGACTGGGTTTTTCCTTTCTTTCTGGTCATCGTAGTTGCACGGTTCTTGAAGCCTTTGTTGAAGGGACTGAACGTGTTCTAAGTGACTAGCTGCAGCAGTGCTAGCTGCAGCTATTACAATGAGGTCATATGTTTATTTTTATGTTACTGTAAAGTCTGTTACCTCGCAAATTCTGTGTATGATCTTCTGTGCTTTCTTTTCTTGTGTTATGGAGACATAAGATAACCTTGACACAAACATTTCTCAATTTTACAGTCCTTTACTGTGTTGTGGTTTATGTATACCATTGCTTTCTGTCCCAGTACAAGATTTTATCAACTGGAGGTCTTGTGAGTCAACATTACATTCTTCAAGAATAAGCATGAATTACTTTTACAATAACATCTAGAATGACAAACTTACACTTTTTAGAGATAAGCATAGGAGGGTTTGCAAGCACAGTAGTAGCGAAAAGTAAAACTTGTATTGATAGATTTATGTTATCCAAATAAATCAGAGAAATGATATGAAGTAGAATGTAAATTTATAAGGATTAATGGAGTATTGTCGTGGTTTAACCCCAGCCAGCAACTCAGCACCACACAGCCGCTCGCTCACTCACCCCTGGTGGGATGGGGGAGAGAATTGGAAGGGTAAAAGTGAGAAAACTCATGGGTTGAGATAAAGACAGGTTAATAGGTAAAGCAAAAGCCGTGCATGCAAGCAAAGCAAAACAAGGAATTCATTCATTCCTTCCCATCAGCAGGCAGGTGTTCAGCCATCGCTAGGAAAGCAGGGCTCCATCACACATAACGGTTACTTGGGAAGACAAACGCCATCACTCTGAACGTCCCCCCCTTCCTTCTTCTTCCCCCAGCTTTATATGCTGAGCATGACATCACATGGTATGGAATACCCCATTGGCCAGCTGGGTTAGCTGTCCTGACTGTGCTCCTTCCCAGCTTCTTATGCACCTGGCAGAGCATGGGAAGCTGAAAAGTCCTTGACTAGTAGACTACTTAGCAACAACTAAAAACATCAGCATGTTATCAACATTCTTCTCATACTAAATCCAAAACATAGCACTATACCAACTACTAGGAAAAAAATTAACTCTATCCCAGCTGAAACCAGGACAAGCATGCGACAGGTGGGAAGAATCAACTGTACAAGTAAAAGATGGGGAATAACTAGCAAGGCTGCAGTACTGTTGAAGGAGGATAAGATGGGTACAATGAACATAAATACAAACACAAGACAAAAATTTAACTATTTCCAAAGTAGCAGACACTTTCCTGCATATAAGGATATGAATTGGTCAGGAATAGTTTTGAAAACGATGATCCTGCTTTGGTGTATTTCAAAGACCCTTTCAGGCCTGTTTTCTACACTTTCCGATGTTATATTTTAAAAACCTCACAAAGTGATATAAACTCTTCTTTGTACTACAAATGCACTTTCATAAAGTACCCATTGCCTGACTGCAACAGGTCAGTAACCGAAACTGACTTCTGTTCCTTCTTACCCCATATGCCTTGCCTATTGTGCTACAATGATTTCAAATGGCATGTTCATCTTAAACTAAAGCTTCTCAAATTTATTATGTTTGTCTCTGTGTTATGAATTAAATTGATGAAAAAATGTTGGTCAGGAAGAAATGTGCTCCAAGTCAGATTGAAGGAACTGCAGGGTACTCTAGTTTTAAAGTTTCTTTCAAAATATTGGGGAATGTTTTTGGCTTCTGATGTTTGTCTAAGTGATGTAATAGAAGTTTTGGAGCTGTTTGGGACTAAAAGCATCTATTGCCTTTTTACCTAAAATTAGAGGGGACTGAACTTAATGATCAAGTAATTCTCTCTAGTTATATGTCCTTCTCCCGGCACAGCTCATCAAGTTTATGGCTTTGCATTATTCACAGTCTGTGGCATTAATTATTTTTTGTCAAAGAAATGAAGACTGATTTCCTCAAGTATTCCTGAAGTTCTTGAGTGCATAGCCAATTTAAAAGCTTAATCAGTCATGTTTTGAGTTTTCTTGTGCAGACTGGAACTTTTCCAAGGGTATACTACTGTTTCCAGATACCTTTGTGTTCCCGTGCTTTTTCCAGCTTACGCATTGCAGTCATCAAGGTTTCGTCTCGTGCTTTTTCTATTTTGGATTTATGAAAATCATCACAAAACTCCTTTCTATGCTATTAGGCTTTTGAGATCACTATGGCCTATATAGCACATTCTGCTGTGCTTACTTGCAGCACTTGGAACTATCCTCTCTGGAGTTCTTTCTCTAAGTGTGATGTCTTTGTTTAATCTCATACTCATATTCTTTATAACATGTATCTTCATTATAGCCATTTTTTGGTTCCTTTCTTATGTTTTTGGGTTTTATTTATACAATTTATTTATAATTTTCAACTTTTCTAGTGCTCTAAAAATGTCTTAAAAGACAATAATGATCCCAATTGCATTTGGGAATATTGAGAACACAACCTGTGTGAATCCCTGCTAGCTCAAATCCCAAAGGCAGCTGGGATGAAGAAATACCTCATTTCCAAACTCTAGCTGTGCTCAGGTCTAGGTGCAGAGTCCATGATGTTTGTGAGGATCTGTTTAGCCTTGGCAAGACCTACGCAATATCTGGGTCTGTCATGGGACTCAGTTAGGGTGCCTATATGGGAGGCTTTAAAAAGCACAGCCAAGCAAGGTATCTAGGAAGGCAATTGTGACTGTGGAAATCTACGCTTCCCAGAAGTCCTATTTTGGACAAGTAAGATTTTCATTGCATCTAGACTGTTATGAACATGCTTGTATAACTGATTTCATTATAATTACAAGAAATTCCCAGTCTTTTAAAGTCATGTTTAGGAATCAAAGAAAAAAATTTAAAGTATAATTTGGCTTAAATTTTATAGTGATATTTTATAGTGCCATAATAGTACTTCTATAAAAGCTATTCCTAAGACTGGGTTAACAAAAAAAAATTTGGTTTTGAACATAGTTCCTACGGTAGCTAAAGTAGCACAGCAGGGTCAATTAGCTGCGTGCATGTGTCTATATATATTTTTATTTATTTATTTAGGAAAAGAGGAAGCTTTAGCATCACTGACAAGTTAATATTTGCATTTCTATTACGTACCAAGTAGCTGTACCTCTAACTGATAGTAGTGGAATTACATGACAGCCCCATTTAAAAAAACAAAACAAAACAAAACAAAACAAAAAAACAACCAAACAAAAACACAACCCTGTACAGTATTGTCTTCCTGTCACACTAAATATTGGGGTAAATATCTTTCATGGATTCTTACAAATGTTCTAACTATTATATACAGTTTTTCTGGACTGAAAGAAATATATTCATGTTAGGAGGGTGAAAGACAGTTTAGCTCTATGTATTATGGGGATACAAGCAATATAAGTTGATAAAATAATGAATTTCTCAATGTTTGACCCCAAAGAAACAAATCCAAAAGCACAAATGTTACCTACAGTGTCAGTTTTTTGTATTATGATTGATATATATGTATCTATGTATATAATCAAATTTCTTTTTTACATTGTTGTATTAGCACAAGAATGACTAATATGGTACTTCATCAGTTGTCTAAGAATTAATGGATGTAAATAATGACCATAATTATCTAAACTCCAGTAACTTCTTTTATTCACTTTTTCTGTACATTGGTACAGCTTGGACTGTGATATATATGAGAAAAGATGATTTAATCAGCTAAAAACCACTAGTACTGCCTGCCTTTTGTTGTAGTTGTCTCAAGAATTTTGGTGCTTTTCCCTGCATGACTGTGGGAATGCTACACATAACCTAAAGGCCTTTGTTAACTTGCACTCAATATTGCAAGTAATTTTTAGCAATACTGAATAATGTAGGTTTAAAAAAGAAGTAAATTTTACTAACAGCAGAAAATTTTTGTTGTGTACATAGCAAAAAAGGTATTGGTATAAAATCAATTTTTTTGGACACTTGTGATCTACACTCGGTTTTCATATTCGGCAGTTTGCAAAGTAATGATGAAAAAATCATAATGACTTAAGGGGATTGATCAAATATGGTATTACATGATATTTTGCTTTGGACAGGAGAAGGCGGGACACTTGGTAGTTCAAGAAATCCATTCCACTTCGTTGCCCCTGTGATTTAATTTAAATTAAAAAAAAAAAAAAGAAAGAGAGCGAGACATAAATTTCATAAATGTATTGGATTCTAGGCTTTTCGAGGGTGGGGTTAGAGTAGTGAACATATTTCAGTGTCTGGAATTTCTCTTCATAATTCTTCTGATTAATCTAGAAATATTCCAAATGAATCTCTGTCAGTTTACCGAACTGAAGTCTGGAGGCTGTCAGACTTCTTTGTCTGCTCAGGCAAAAGATGTGACCTGTGAAACTGATACTACAAAAATACTAATTAGTTGGCAAATTGACAGCCATCATTGTGCTTGTAGTTACTAATGGATTGCATCTCAAAGAAAGTGATGTTCTCTCCCAGTACACCAGGTGAACCTCTTTGGGGAGATATATAAAGGACAAGACACCCAGCTGTCATTTCCAAACAGTTCCCAGAAAACAGTCCTTCTGTCTCTAATATTTCTGTTCTTATCATCAAGGTTAACTTGGAAAATACTTTCCAAAGTTGAGCCTGCAAACTCAATGTAGCACAATATGGGACACCAAAACCCAGGAGCTCAGTAGAGGCATTGGTTTATGGCACACACTGGTATTCCTCTCCCACACTACCTTCTGTTTATTCTGTAGGCTATAAAATAACTGTCTTTTTCACCTACTTATCACCCTCCTCCTCTCTTTCTGACACCTCCCTCCTTCCCTCCCTTTAACATTCTCTTTACTTCATAGGTACCAATTACCTTTCTTCACAGAGATAGTCTAATGAATGTGTAGCTAACTAAACTCTGAGAAATTGTTGTGAACATGCATTTAGCTTTGTAAAATAGCTCTTTTTCAGACCTGCAGAAGGGCTGGTGTGTTTGAAAGCTTGGCCATTTTTTTTCAGCTGTACCAGCTGGTCTGGGAAAAGATATTTCCTTCTCCCACAAACCCTGTTTTGCATTACCGGCTTGCAATTTTAACCTCATATGCTGATGACAATTAAAATAAGATTACGTGTCCACAGAACTTGCAATGAAGTACATTGTTAGCACAGTAACTTTGCCTAGTTGATCTTTCATCTGTTTACCAAGCAAGAAATATTAACTTTTGAAATGTGATTTTTTTTCATGTGTATGAATATACATATTTGAAAGTTTTTCGTATATGTAGTTTTTACTCGTTTGCTGTCAGATAGTTTAGATTCCTTTCTAAATTGCAGCCACAAAACTTCCTTTGATATGAAAAAGAAATGGGTCTGTAAATCTTTGAAAGATTTCCCAAAGCTCCTTTAATATTTGAACTGGAAATCTGAGATTTAAGCAACTTTGTTGGAGAACTATTGGGTTGGGTTTTTTCTGATATCCCCAACTGCAGAATCTTTCTGCAGACATTCTGTGGATAGTTACTGTCTGTTCTTCATCTGCGCTCCTAGTGACCCACGTGAATATCTAGCAATACTTGACATAACTGTGAATTGCACAAATACACTGAAAGAAAACTTTCTAAAAATCTTTCAACACCCAAAACTGCTTTGAAACCATATTCTAATACTTGTAGAGTATGCATGCAGTAACAATACATAGATATTAGCTATTCTTAGGTTATGTTTTTTATCTATAGATCTCAGTGCTTTACAAAGATATTCTGCTATCCTACCTGATAGGGAACTGAGCTACAGAGAGACATGGTGAGCTCAGATTCAGCCTAGCTGTTCAGTGGCAGAATGAATTCTGAAATGCAAGTCTCAGTCCTGCACTCTCCACTTGGCCATGCTCTCTCCTCGGTAGTATGTGGCTGATGTCAGATGAACACACACACACACCACTGCACACACCCCCACCCCCCTTAGAATTCATTGTACTTCCAAATATTTAATTTGCATTGAGTTGAAGATATAAGTAGCTGATTTAGACTCCCAGGGACAATGGGTCTTGTAATGGAAGTGTCATCAGTCTGTAGTCTACAGAAGTGCTGCAGTTGACAGTCTGAGGTTCAAATAAACCTGCCATCTAATGATATATGAAAAAAAGATGCATCAGTCCAACATGTTACAGTAAATATTTTCTTTAAAAGGAAGAAGGGCTACTGAATTCAACAGTAGAACATGGACAAAATAAATTCATAACATGTAGCAGGAGGCGGTTGTAAAAAGCTTGCTTTGGGAGATGATTCTATTTTGCAAACAGTGTGCTTGAATTATAGTCCTGGTTTGCAAATGTGTCAGTGAGTTCACTGATGGCATCATCTTATATTTATGTTTTCTTCTGTCTTGATTTCATGGTCAGTGCCAGAAATCCCAAAGAATTTTTCATCCTCCCCCTATCTGTTTGGTTGGGGTTTGTTGTTGGTTGTTTTGGGTTTTTTGGTTTTTGTTTTGTTTTGTTTTGTTTTTTGTGTCCTTGAAGATGATACAATTCTTGGTTTTGGGTCTTCTGTGCTGACAGGATGTGTTACTTCACAAGGAGCATTGTCTTTCCACATTTAAGATTTAATTGCTACTGTAATCTGAGTAAGCATTTATGTAATTAAGTCCTATTCTTATCAGAGTTTATTGAAGCTTTAATTACTTACTATATCGCTAAAAAAATGCTTTTTAAAAAAGAAGATGGATTGATTGAATAAATATTAGGTGTATATAGAGCTTGGTGAATGTTTCTATAAATGATTTCTCCAGATATAACCCAGTCATTTTCTTTGACTGTGTAAGTTGTTTTTTATGTTCTTCCTGGAAAAACGTCCAGTCTGGGAATCGGTAAAAAAATAGGAGTTCTTCTGCACGCAAAATTGAATTTATATTAATGTTTGCCCTGAATTTTTATCCTGGCCATTCTTGAAAGTTCCTTAGAACTTTCAGAGTTCAGCTACTGAAAAAACAGGAGCGTTATCACATATCACATGTCTTAGAGGAATAAAAATGCAGGGTGAGCAAGTCAAAGCAATAGCCAATCTACAGGTGTTGAGCAATTCAAGAATTAAGATATGGTGATAAGAAAACGTTGAATAGCTAACTCTAAGTATCAAAGATGCTGAAAAACTGAATTCAGTTTGATTATTGTTCATTAGTATTTTAGCCAGATTTGGTCAAGTTAGAGGCACTGAGGTCAAGGCTGACACAAGAGAACCAGCAAACATGTAAAATCAGTGAGAGGTGATTGAATAAATTACCAAGATGCTGAATTTTGGGTTGGGATTAAGGTTTTAAATTAACACAAACAAAGGCTTATTGTTGTGTGGTTTAGTTAAGAAGGAGCGTGGATGAACTTACTTAGGGTTTTTTTGTGTGTGGGTTTGTTTTTTTTTTTAGAACTGAACTTTTCCTCTGTGGTAAAAGGTCCCGGCCAAGGTGACCATGGACACACTGGTGGACCATGGCAAGGCAGCAGTGGTGGGCACCTGGGTGAGGTGCAGCAGGGGAGGCTGGCACAAGCACTAGAGGGGAGCACCAGGGAACATGTCCCCTCCTCCCCCGCCATGGAAATTGGGAAGTTCCTAAAGGCAGGGACTGGTGAGGGAAACAGTCAGTGTAACTGGAGGAGATGCAACCTAGAAATTGCTGGTGCTCCAGGTTTGCGACAATGAGTTTCCTTAGGGGTAAATGAAGCCTCATGCTGGGCTTGGAGAAACTGGTTCTGTTTAATCTACTCTTGGGAGTTTTCAGGGATTCCCAAGATAGCTCTTGTGTCATTGTGTGGGATAAAGGGAGAGATTTTTTAAGAACATATTTACTCTCTGGTATTGGAAGGAATCCTGAGTTTAAATATTCCAAGAAATCTGGGTCTTTCCTTAGCAAACCTCCTCCCCAAAATAGACTGAGTGTGGAAGATGAGTTTGTCAACATTTGAGCTTGAAAGATCCATTCAAGAGCAGCCTTAGTTTAAATCCCATTCCGTCTGTGTTATCCAGGGTGCTGGCAAGACTTTTCTAGATCTTTTGCAGCCTCTGTGCTGTTTCAAACACACGTCTTGCCCCACGGTTTTCCAGCTTCATTCAGTTTTTGCCCCAGTTAAGCCCAAAAGGAACCTTAACAGAGCTTCTCTCTCTCCCTTTGTTTCTCTCAGCATTGCAGTGTTTCTTTAATAATATGTATGATGCTATTCTCGTCATGTCAGGAACCAAATATTTCTATAAAATGTATTAGAAATGAAAACTCTCTGTATTGTCAGTGTAAAAATATGCTGAAGACATGCATGACTAAACAGGCAAATGTAATTGAGCTACTGGGAAGTTTAATATTGGAGATGCATTGTATTGACTGACAGTAGTATAAATGGTGAACAGACCTCTGCAAACATTTACTGTCATTACTCTTCACTTCTTAGATTCCTAAGAGAAAGGAAGTTGAGAACAGCGCTACAGAGCCATAAGAAATCATCTTAAGTGTCTCCCAAGCCCTTTCCTTTGTCTAATAGGACAACAGATATCTCCAGATCTTTTTCTAAACAGGCTTCAAAGACAGCATGGACCAATCGGTATTAGAAAAGCCCTTTTCTAACTGTAGATAGAGGGGAATTTTAGTAGCAACAGGATGTTATTCCATCTAAATCAATAGAGGAAGTTTCTATCTTGTTTAAGAAAAACTGACTGTGACTTCTTGGGGGGTGGGAAAGGAGATAGAGATGTAAATTAGACTAATAGCTAGATCTATAGTAAGATATAAAGGTCTAAAAATGGGATAGGCATATTTGAAGGTGCAATCCTCAAAATTCCCTGCTTACCCTCCCAGTCATCAAAGGTTTTATTGCAGATTGTTTTGCAGTGTTATTTGCCAGTCATCTGACGCACTCTTCCTTTGCCTGAACAGCAGTATCCTCTGTCTTGGCACTGATGAACAACTAAACATTTAGCTCATGAGGAAAAGATTTTTTGGGGACTTTCCTCAACCTATGTCTCTTAATTTGGTAGCGGTATTCAGAATGCACTTACTGCAAACTTCCAATGTTAGGTGATATCCTGAACACTGAATAGCTATTGATCCCAATACAATTAATGTCTTCTGAGGAAGAAAAGGCACCCTAGATCTCAGCCTCCAGAAAATGCATCCTAATTGATACAGCACCCTCACTTTCCTTTCTTTCTGGCTATTCATTTGAGCTTCGGCTCAACCTTAGAAGTCTAATATTTCCATGAGGCACTGAGGGTCCTTCCAGAAGACTTAGAGCTTCATGGTTAGAAGCTTCCTGAGAAGTGAGAGGTGAGGATTTGAACACCTGCAAACCAAGCAAAGAATAGAAACCCATGTCTCTGTGACATCCTAAATGAATGCTTTAATCACCAGCTCTTGTGTTAAAGAATAGGCATCATTCTTGCCAGTCACCTTTTGAAAGAGATGTATTCCCCTGTTATTATTACTATATTTATTTATATAATATATTAAAGCTGGGCTTAAGCTTCCAGTTCCTGGTTTTGGGAAGGTGAGTCCTACAGCCCAGTAAAATTATCAAGCACCTGATGGCCATGAGATTTAGGGCACCTGTCACCTTGATGTTTCTTATTGGCTAGTTTTGTTGGCCTCTGCTCTGTGAACTGACCCTTCTAAGGGGTCTAATAATCTTATTATCAGTTTAGACATTTACCTGAGGCACTGGTTTACTTTGAGGGCTAGGGGCCTTAAAATCAGGTGTTGCATAGCCAAGCATTGCATTGCACATGTCTCCTTGTAGATAATTCCTAAGAATGTCGCCTTGTGCATTGCACATGTCGCCTTGTAGATAATTCCCCAAATAGCTATTTGAAATCACAGAAGCAGAAGGAAAGAAAAATTTTAAAACGCCACCTACGATACCTTCCAGTCAATGCAGGGATATTCTGCAGTAGTTAGTGCAGTCTTCTAAAATGCCATTTTAAAAATAAGCTCCTTATCAGAAAAGGAAAAAGTAAGAAAGACTACAGATCTTGTGAATGCTTTTGTTTGTTAGGAAAGCACACTGTGTGTGTGAGGGGGAGGGTAGAGAGTTTCCTCCAACCATTACAGCTCCATGAAATGCAATATTACCCCAGTAATGATTGTTATGCCTAATAGTCATGGACAGCAACTTTATTCATCCCAGCAAGTACACAAAGAAAAGCAGCACTGCAGTCTCTAAGATACGAAGCTTTCTCTGTTAAATTTGCCATGGATGGTTGGATTCATCAGTTTGCATGTGTCTTTGACTGATACATTGTGCTGGATGCTTTAGGCAAACACACACTAATTAGTAGAACAAATAGAAAACCCTGAGGATGCCCATGCTTAATGACATTGCCCATATTCTAAACCGTCTCTACGACAAATTACTCATTTCATGGCTGTAGGCAGTGCAAGTTAATTTATCTGTATCAGTTGCTAAGTTGAAGCATTCACTTTTAACAAGACACACTGTATTATACCTTTCTAGGAAACTTTCCAACACTTCAGCTTTTAAACAAAAAAGAAACTAGAAACAGGCCAGGCCAATTCAGGGATAAAAAAGTAAGAGATATAGGATCTATTGTAAGTTTAAAGAGTCAATAGGTGCTGATGAATTAGTTAACTTTTAATTAGTTTGGTACCATATAAAAACAAAAAATTGTGAAGAGGACTTGAAATGAAATCCTCGGAGGAGTGTTGAGTTAGAACCCAGAACTGTGGCTCAGAACAAAGGCGGATTGTGCAGAAGCGTGTGTGGTTCCTGCCGTGAATGCTTCAGTCAGGTAATTGCTTTTCAATCAATCTCAGCAAAAGAAATGAGAAGTCAAGTATGGAGAATAAAGCAAATTCACAGGCATCTTATACCAGTGTGGTTATAGTTGTCTTGTTGTGTATTGGTTGTCTTGTAGTTGTCTTGTTGCATATCAGTTATCAGTTGCATATTGGTTTGTTTTTCTTCACTGATACCTTTGACTGAAGAACCTGGATAAAGTGAACCTTGTTCTCATAAAATGAATGAGCTGAACACAGTGGTCAAATGATACCCAAGAGTCTATGATGCTGCTGAACTGTAGTCACTTAATTACCTAAATGAACATGGGTCTTCGGAAGCATGCAGCTAAATATCCTGCATAACCAAGCCAACCCAAAGCTTCAGTAGCAAAAGCAGACTGAATATTGTTGCCCTAAAGACAATGGGTCAAGTTGCCCTTGTACTGGCAGGTTGGATGGGAGGGGAACAGTGAAGGGAGAGGATTGAGTGGGGGCAGATGACCTGGCAGATTACGCTGGAAAGTCAGGATTGCTTTTTCTGCCTCATTCAATAGGATGAGAGGAACAGAAAAAGCAACTTGTGCTTTTATCCTCTCATAGTCGAACCCTTCTCTCAGCCATGGAAGTCTCTACAATCAGCCTGGCTCTTCAAGTAGTCTGGCAGAAGCAATGTAGATTGTACCGTGGCCACTTTTGCAGGTGCCTAAGCAGGCGTGTACCTAAGACTTGGATGCTACCATTCAGCACAGTTACAAAAGCTTTGACTGCCACCTCTTCAGAAGCATGTGAATGGACATTGTCAATAACTCCGTATTTGCAATAAAAGCTAAAATCTCATCCAACTCTTAACATTAACTATGTTTACTGAACATATATTTTGAGGCTGTGCTGGTTTACATTCTTTATAAACATATAACATAAAGACTAAAATATAGACAAGCTTACAGTAGCACAGCTCGTGGCAAGTAACCTTCCAGAAAGTAAAACGTTCAGCATCCTCACAGAGACCTTGATAAGGAAACATCTTTATTTGTCACACAACACTAGGTTGTTGCTAAACAACTTCCAAAGGTCAGTTTGGAACCTAAAAATTTACAAATCTGATACTAGCAAATGCCTTAGTAGGTACCAGGAGGGTTTCGAGCTGCTTGCTATTTCCGATACTTCCTTGGAAGTTGTGCTTAAATGCAGTTGTATTCATCAATCTGCTACAGCCTTGTCCAGACAAAGTGGTTAGAAAGGGTTTTGTGCCCTCTTGTACATCTAGCATCCTGAAAGTATTCAGGTCCTGATTGAGGACATACCTTTCTGATTTTCCCCTCCACTTACAAAGCAGTGAAGGGAGGGAGAGAAGAACAGCATTTGGGGATCAAAACACTGGAGTTAGGACCCTACGTTCACTTCTTTTCCACTGCCATAAACTACTTCTGTGGATTTAGATAAGTCATTCAGTGTCATTGTGCCTCAGTGTGCCTTGTATAAAGGCAAAATAACGAGACCTGCTCTCTCCTTGCTTTCTCCTGTTTTCATCTGTGGATTTTTCCAAGTGTCGGAGCAGACCTCCCATGTTCACTTAGGTGGACTGTGTTCACAGCTGTCGTGTGTACATGGTGTGCATGCACGTACCGTTACATCGCCTGCAACTCTGATATGCACAGTTGCAGGTTGATGTAGAAACGAATCTCATGTTTCTGGCACATCCACCTCTCCRCATCTCTCTCCTCTGTGGTACTTCAGATGCTTACACCCAAGAAGCTGCAGCCGATGCTCCTTGCTTCTCAAGTGTGCAGAGAGCAAGTGATTGTCTTGGTCCATCTGCACTGATTTAGTTGATAATGTTTACCATGTCTGTTGGTTTGGAGAGAGATGGGGGGGGAGGGTGTCGGGAAATTCGTTGAGCCTTGTTATCCCTACAGTAACTATAGACTTGGGCAGGAATGCGGGTGATTAATTTCAGGTCTGTGGGCTTAGCCCAAGCGGCAGCAGCTCTCCCCGCCGCTGCGCTGGATGTCTAGGAGACAGCAGCGTCCCCCGTGCTCCGCTCTTTCACCAAACCCTGTGAATTCAGCTCGGCTAAATAAACATTACCGAGCTGCTAATCACACGCTCTGAAACAAAACAGCACTTCACTTCGGGATCTGGGCAAGATCAGACTTCCCTCCCTCTCTCCCCTCCTCTCCTCTCCTCTCCCCTCCCCTCCCCTCCCTCTCTGCCCCCTCCCTGCTTTTCCCCTCCCTCTCCCCGGCAGCCGCTGAGCCGGTCCCTCCGACCTGGCAGCCTCATGCTGGGGGCCGCTGCCGGCTGGGGCTGAGCGAGGCCGCACTGCCCGCCCTGCCTGTGCTGCCCTGCCCGCCCCCCCGGGCCCGGCGCCCCTCGCCGCCGGGCTCCCCGGCACCGCCGCCGCCCCGACGATAAAAAGTTGTGCGGAGCGCCGAGGATGGGAGCGCATCTGCAGCCTCTCGCCCTGCGGCTTCTGGCGTTGACTTTCCCCTTGGTGGCGAAGGGTTTTTCTGACGAAACCTTGGAGAAAGCCGCGAAATCCGAGGGATATTGCAGTCGGATCCTGCGAGCCCAAGGCACCCGGAGGGAAGGGTATAATGAATTTAGCCTCAGGGTGGAGGGCGATCCAGAATTTTACAAGCCTGGAAACAGTTACCGGGGTAAGTTGGCCATCCTCTACTTCCCATACTAACGATAATGGTCAGGACAAGCGTCTCTGAAACTATAACGTGTCTCTGCCTGTCACCTCTGTATCCCTTTTGGCGTGTGTGTGTGTGACAGTGTGGGTTAAGACAGGCTAATATACTCCCACGCATTACTTTATTGGGGATGCTTTCGTGACAAGTGAGAGGGAGTTGGATTTCACAGTATCACTTTACTCCCAAACATTAACTCAGTATTAAGAGGAATTTCCTTTCTTTTATGAATCCTCTCTACTGGCTCAGCGCTAGCACAAGATTACAAGTTGATGTGGTACAAAACACACACTCTTCCCCCGTTTACCTACTTTCTATCCCTTTAAATTTAACACAGTGAATAGGAGAAGCTTTAACATTCAGCAGGAAGGAGAGGAAACTCGGAGCTAATTGTTCTTGCCCTGAAATATGAATGTTAATATAATGAGTTAGCATATGGGCAAACAGTGATGCAGCAGGCTGCCAACTTCCCACATTTTCCACTTATGTTTATCCCACCTCCCTTTTTTTTCTGGGGAAGCGAACAGATGGTTCAAACAGGAAAGAGGCAGAGACGGTGCTAATGACCACTGTAAATAAGAGATGGAGGCATTGGTTCTGCGCTGAGCATTTCACATACAATCCTTGAAATTAACTTCCAAAGCACATTTCAGCATATTTTTCTATTTAATAGGCAAAAGCAGTTTTTGGTCACTTTTCCTGCCTCACCATATAATGCCTTTGGAAACAAACCTTCTTGGAGTACACTGTTAACTTTGTATTTTAAAAGCACTTTGAAAAGAATTTGGGCATTTTTAGGTACTAATGTACTTTATAGGCATCACTTTTGGAAAACAAATTTTGAGAGTTTCTTCTAAGTGTTCCTCCTGACCTTCCTTAGATTCAGCGTAAAGAGCAATGTTTTCCCATTGCATGAACACGGGAATCTTAGTATAGGTAGGGAGAAAACAGTGTGCACATAGCATAATCATCCTGTTCTCTTAAAGGTTGAAAAATACATCTGCAGCAGTGATTAACCTGTTTTGAGCATCATCCTGTAACTTAGCATGATTTTTGATTATTTTTTTTCCTCAAGAATTGATTTATTTTAATGTGGTGTGAGGAAATGTACATTTCCCACAAACTGGTTGACTGTTGCCAACATGAGGATTAGTACCTTGAGTCTGAAAGATTTCATGTTGTATGTCAGTTTGATACGTCTACTAAGCAGGATAAAGATAAGTGTCAAGTTCTTTGATAGTAACAAATGTGAATGTTCTTGAAGTTTTGGAATTTACTTCTGTAAAAGTATTATTGGATATTTTCAGTCATCTACCAAAGAAGTTTCTATTGCATGGAAATGTAGGGGGAGGGAAACTCCCAGATGAATTAGCAGAACTAATTTTCTGGAGATACTAGGTCTTAGCATTAGGAACTCAATTAATAAAATCACGTTAGTATATTGTAGCTTCTTGGAAGTGAGAAAATTACAGCTAATAGTAAAAAGTTAAAATGTAGACCAAAATATGTGCCCAAGTTTTTGGTATTTAAGATTGAAGTACTCAGGTGGCACATAAACTTATCTAGATAGTCCTTTAAGGACACTTTCTGAATGGTTGGAAGAACATAAGTAAATGTTACTGTAACATATACATTATCTATGGCAATGCTTAAAACTAACAGCATTACAGAAAGTTTCAAGAGCTCATTTCCAAAGGAAATTCTGCAGTACAACTGGAACTTTATTACTGTTATATTATACAAAGGATAGAAAATCCCACTAATGATAAAAAAGTGTGGGATTATGACAGGTCTATGGGTTTTTTTTTTATCTGTAAATTACTAGATGTACAACACTGCAGAAGATTTGCACAACCTCCATTGTGTTGGAGCCAAATGTACCCGTTTCCATGGCCCCTATTTGATTTAATGCAGTCTGGATCCTTGGCACATTCCCTAGCGGGCTCCTGGAATAAACTAGTATTTCTGCAAGGTGGATAACACAGGAATTAACTCTACATGCAAATGCTGTGCTCCACCAAATTGATGGTGTAGAGGCATTCATTTATGTTTGTGACTCTCTCGATCATTGGTTGACATGACACTCATGTAAGACCCTCAAGCTGCAATGACTGGAGGAAACCTCACAGCACTCTTGCAGTGTAGGAATCAGAAGACCACAGTTCACAGCTGCCATTTGTCTTTGGGAAAATTTTTATGGCTTTCCTGCAGTTACTCACCTTTAGATCAACTGGGACCTATTTGCCCTAAGGGGAAATCCTGGGTGGATCTGTGTGTATGGAAGCCTTGGTTTTCCACCTCTCTGGAGCTGTGATAGAGGAAAATGGCCCTGAGCACTGAATAAGCTCTTTGAATGGGTATGCACCTCCTCTGGTCTGCAAACACTGGCAGCAGTAAATAAGGATACTTTCTCCTGTTTCAGACAATTAAAAATGAGGTAGCAGCAGGGCTGAGGAGCCAGAGCCATCTTCCTTTCCTCCCTAGTGTCTAACAAAGCAACAATGGCTGTGGGCTTCATGGTGTCCCACAGGGGAAGTGACATGACTGATTTCTAACATCTTATTTGGGACTCTTGATGCTGTAGCCTGCATGTGGCTTTCATCTGCCTGGTCTTTGAGGCTGTGATATTGTTGCCTCTCCCCTCAAGGAGCAGGCAGCCAAATGCGTGTGGTGGGCAGGTCTTCCCGTAGGACCAGGTTTGTGGGCATGTCATCCTGGGGTTGAGGTCCTCTCCTACCTGCTAGTTAACTTAGACCTTGATGTAGCTGCTCTTGCTTCCACTGAAGGTCAAAGTTCCCATTGCATTCAAAGGGCACAAATGAGCCTTAAGTTTAGATGGTGTTAGAGGGTAATGATCCTTGAAAGTGCTCAGTCCTAGCTTTATTGATCTGTAGAGTTAGATTAATGATTGTGTGAGATTTCCATGAAAAATTGGGTGTTTCATCCTATCAAAAATATAAATGAAATTGCTTCTAAAAAAAGGTGGTAGTATGTCCATTTCACGTGCTAACATGCAATGTACATAGTTTCCTCCATAATTTTCTGAAATTGTTATTCTGATGAAGAAAATGAGGATTTGACTAGTATAGTCCTTAGATACACCTTCTATGTAGATGCTGTTCCTGTTTTTAATGGAATTTCCACTTGTAGGTCTGTTCACCTTCTCAGTTTTCACGGACAAGCTCAGTTAACGTTACACACTCCATTGCATTAGTTTGAGGACTTCTAAGGAACGTTGACTCTTTTTTTTTCCATTTCTTTCTTCCCTCCAACATGCAAACACTCTTTTCTGTACTTTACAAATAAACCCTCATTCTGTAAATATTTTAGCGATTCTCATGTTTCACAAATTATGGATAGAAGTAGATATTAAAAGTGTATTTGTTGGTACTTGTGCAACGTACAACACAGGATGTGCTGTAGCATAGGAAGTGGAAAGTCAGATTTCCTGCCTGAAACCAAAGGAGCAATTGCTTTGATCATCCCACCTTTAGCTGGGGACACCGGGGAAAGAGGAGTGTGTTGAAGGTGTGTGCCAAAGTGCAACTTGTAAGGTAATTAGAGATTTGCCAGAGGGAATGGAAACAGACAAAAGTAACTGTTGATATGTAATCTTCCTTTTAAAGTAAAATCCTTAACTTTGAGACTTGCACTGAGATTTAGCTGATCTTTACAGGAAGTTCATATTGTTCAGTGAATGTTAATTAATGTGAACACAGTGTGAGCAATACTCAGCTGTTCTTTAAAATGGCAGAGTTTAGCCCAAGAAGGAGAACTCTCAACTCTTATGCAACGAGGAGCTGCTATCTCTTGTGAAAACCAGATGTAGTTTGACAGCTTCCCACTGCTGCCTGTGCAATGCAAGCCTCCTTCTTCTGTGCTGAAACAATCAGTCGAGAGCCAGTGGCTACAGAACCATCACCATAACAAGGCTCTGTATTAGGGGTGCTTCAAATAAAGCCTCGCACTGCGATGTTATCTTAGCACACTGGACAGTTCAGAGAACTGACAGAAATCTTTTCAGCTCAGATGTTAGCATTTGTTCTGGCCTAGCTCAGGGGTGACCAAAGCACGCATTCATCTTGGTATCCTTAAGCTGAGGTTGCACAGACACTTAAATCCCACATGAGTCCACTCTGCTCCTGCGGGTCATCACCCTCGCGGCCCCTCACTTGTATCTGGGTGTCCCCACCACTGGCAGGAGTGCTCCTGGGGCTGCACAGTGCAGCCACTCGGGGAGTGGACCCAGCTGAACTCTCCGGTTGGGTTTTTTTGTTTTATTTTACTTTTCAGCTGGATGTGTTCCCTAGTTCCACTGACAGCACAGCTGCGTGGATGTGGCTGCTGTACGAGCAGTGCGGGGTGGGGGAGGGCAGGATCACTCATGTTGGAGGAAGCATGGATTTATTCTGGGTTAAAATGACTGTGCAACCACAGCATGAGTATTGCTAACCCCAGGCATTCAAAAACTATGAGTCAGGCTTTGGAATTATCTTCCTTTTTTTTTTTTTTTTTGCTGATGGCTCTTGTAGCATTTCAGATGTCCTCTATTTTATAGGTAGGTGTTTTGTTTAGAGTTTTGAAAACTGTTTGGTTTGATCTGTAAATTTGTGAGGAAAATGATGAAAACTGTTGAGTCAATTCACAGCTGGATTCTCTGTTTGCTTGCATAAGTATTTAAGTATTTCTGGTGTAACCTTTTACTCATAGTGATTCAGACTTTTGAATTACATATAATATATGGAAAAATTTATCGCATGTAAAAGACCTTTATGGCAATTAGTTTCTAAGAATCAGTGTTCAAGCAAGTGTAATGCGTTCATCCTTGTTGAGTTCAGCAGTGTGCTGTTCTCAACTACTGCAACTGAGAGGCTGGCTGTGGATTTTCATTTAGATAGAACTGCAAAAGTTTGCAAAATTGGGCTACTAATACTAATTATTGGGTAGATAATGAATTAATGAATCAGAACAATACTTGGAAACGTAATCAGAAATTTTAATGCTATTATGCTACTACTCAGTTCCTGTATATAAAATGTGAAAGTTTCTTTCTCCTCAGAAATGATGAGGTTTAACCTCATAATAAGGTTCCACGGAATGAAAAGTGTGCTGAAAATCTTGGGAGTTGGAGGACTTGCTATTATGCCCATCACTACTCTAGATTTGTACAGGTGTTTGCAGGTGTACAGGTCTAAACATGGCATTTTCATTTCAATTTTTAACCTTTTGTGTATCTCTCCAATCCTCCTTTTTTCACATATAGTCAGAAAAATTATGCATTGGTACAAACACTGTGGTTTTTAGACCCGAATACAGCTGCATAATACTAGAAATCTTCAAATATCCTATTTTACATTATTCCACTATTGAATTTCTAGATCAGAGAGCTCTCTATATGTTCCAAATGAACTCTGGGCATATTCTGAAATCCGTATCTTTTAAGGGCAATCTGTCATTTTTAGTAATGTGTTTCAAACCCTCACAGCCCATTTGTGTGAGAGGGAGTCTCTTGTGAATACTATTCTATGAAACAGCATTGGTAATTGCAGTTTGCTCATGAAAACTCTGGGTGGTCTTCAGTTTTTATTGTGCCAGTCAGGGTTTGAGAGTGTGACAATAGTGTGCTACAAGTAACGCTGTCTGCATTACACTTAAAGTAAAAGCTACTTAAAAGTATTAGTAGTCCAGTTTTCTGTCTCTTTTCCTTTAATTCAAAAAGAATTTTCCCCTAAAATTTACCTCTGTTTCAGAAAAGGATTCCTATAAGGTGTTGAAAAAGGGTTCAGTAACTTTAAAACTCCCCCAAAGTCCTGCCTCATTCCATCTTTTTGATAGTGTTCAAAAGAGCCACAGCTGACGTAACTCAGGTGTTGCTGGGCGGTGCTTAGGTACTGATGATGGCAAATAGAAAAATCATAAAAAGGTGTCTTGCACTAGCAGAAAATGAGGGATGTAATCCTGATGCTGAGAGTGGTAAAATCAGATTAGTCAGYGTTACATTATTTGTTCTGTGCTGGTGGATCCAATGATGCCTTCCTGGTCAGGACTGGTGTGTGAAAAAGGGTGTTTTGCTGATGTGTAGGGTGCTTTGGCAATCAGAGCTGGCAGCACAATCTTTAGAGGTCAGCTTTAACCATGAGTTTAACTTCATCTCCTGTTCTGCCCTGAGGTTAAGGGAAGGATAGTTTTAGAGCGACCATCTCCATCAGCTGGAGAACTGTGGTGAGTGTAGCTGAGCTGGAGCAGGCAGTATGGTCAGCTTGCTTTACAGTTAAAGACACTTTCTGTGTACTAAAATGACTAGATCCTTGTCTATGCTCAGAGCAGGACAAAAGCTGAAGCCAAATATTCAGGAGATGTTCCCTCACATTTAAAAAAAAAACAAAACCCACAAAAAACCCCAAAGGAAAGAAAACCAAACGTGTGTCCCTGCCCCCAAAACAACACCACCAACAAAATAACCCTCCTGTAGATCTGAGCAATCTGAGCAGATTAGCAATCAGCTTTAAAAAAAAAAAGGGGGGGGGGTGGAAAAAAAATAGCTGAGGTATTTCACATCATGCCAGTATTTTTCAGTTTATGTGGAAACTTGGACTGAACATTCTTGTATTCTGGCTGGCTCTGCTCCATGTTGTTAGTGCTCTAGCTTTTGTTAATACCAACTTAAAACATGCACATTTCAAGTTGAACTGTGAAATGATATGCAAGTGGCTGATTTCACAATTTATATTATGTTTTCATTATTTCTCTGTTTATTATATCTCAGTGACACTTTCTGCTGCCACTCCTGCTTACTTTCGAGGATTCACATTGATTGCTCTCAAGGAAGGAAAAGAAGGTGACAAAGAAGAAGACCATGCAGGAACTTTTCAGGTGAGAGAACTTTCCCTGATCTGTACCTCTAGGAGTCTTCCTTACTGTATGCTTGGCTCAAAGGGAAATGCTACTTGCACAGCAGAATGCAGACTATGCTTAAGTAAGCATAAATATTTGTGGATGTTGACATGAGAACAACATAACATATTTTATATTCCATGCAACCTCTTCAAGAGGTCAAGACTTTTGTACCTTCACTTCAGCTCGCCTTCCCACATTCTTACAGTTAAACGTGAGCGTCAATTATTTGAACTAGAGCCTAGGACCCCTGAATTTGTTATCCAAAGTGAATATGAGAATCTTTTTATTCACATTTTTTTTTTTTTATTTCTTTGCCTAGATATTTTTGTCCATTCAGATGTAGATTATGCCTCTGAGAAGTGTGTTTACCACAGCTGTAATGACTGTTTTATCAGTCATAAATTAGATTCCGCTGTTTTATTGATGCTCAGTAGTACTTTACATAACGAACACATTCAGTGGGATGAAATGTTGTTTATCATTATTAAAAGGATCAGAATCCAGAGCTATGATTCACAAAATAGTATTTCTAGGTATTTCAAGATCACATTGGATGAAAGGAATTCTGGAAATTGAGAATACACATCATATTTATGAAAGTAGGTAGAAATTATGTAGGTTTGTTGTTTGCTGATTCTCAGGTGAGGTATTGTTTGCTATTTGACTTTCCAAACTTAGAAATATTGTTGAATGATATTGGTTATATGGGTAATAGTATTGATGCTAATTTTAATAATGATTTATAGATAGAAGATTTCACTTGCCTCAAAGAAGCATTTCTATGTTTTCAAGGGAAATACTCAAGAGTTCTAGTTTTGGTGATCTACAAGGAGACAGAAATGAACTTAATCCTCGCATCTCTTCCTGAAGCATCTTCTGTTTTTCGTATACAGCAAATATGATGCACAAACTCAATATGTATTTGCCCTGTTTTCCTATTGAGTTTGCCTAGAGGCCTTTTTCTGGTTTTCACACGTTTTGTAAGAAAATCTAGAATAAGTGAGAACTTACTTGATGTTGGAATAACTCCATCTTCCTTAAAATTAAACAATTTCCTAATATTATTTAGGAGAAATCTGTTTAATATGGACAGTTGTTTTTTTTTTTTTAAAGTAACCTAGCATTAAAGCATCAGTTGATGTTAAGAAGTAGAAATGGCAGTGCTTCATCTTTTTTAAAGAAACTTGTCATTTCTGTATTTCAGTTGTTAATGTCTCTATAGCTGTGGCTAATGGGAAAGACTTGGCCTGAGTTTTGCCTTTACGGCCAGGCATATGTCTAACTCATAACGTAGTGAGAAACTCCCTAAGCTTTGCTGCAGTACAGAGGAATTTTGAAGTCAGCAGAGTGAGATGCAAATGGAAATTCTATATAGATCAAAAAAAAGCCCAATGGATCTCAGTGGAGAGATGACTGTTTAATTAGCTTTATTGTATGGATTGCAATCTGAAATCAGTATTCTCACTGGCAGATGAGAGTTTCACATTTTATGTATAACTAAGTTTGTATTTCTGTGGCACAAACAGTACTCATTGTGCTCATCCCACATTAGCACAATTAACTGAAGTTCATTCAGATAGTGCCTGCCAGTTCTGCCTGTGTTGATACAGATTTAAGATTCTTATTTAAGTATCCAATGAATGCTTACAGTGATAAATACCGATGTCTCTTGTATCATGGCTAGGTGCTAGTAACTAGAGGAGAAAAAAAGAAGTTTAGTTCRAAGGTTTGCACTGTGTTTTTATTATAATGTGAAGATCCTAATGGTGTCTAAACAGCTGTGCAGAGTAAGAAAAAACTGTATGTACAATAACTTGCATGCCACTTGCAGTTATGTATTTCCTGTGCTCAGATGGAGAATATGTTATTCAATGAATTACCTCGTGGAACAGAACTCAGTGAAAATTCCTTAATAGTGGCAAGAGACTAAATGCTACTTCTRGACTACTGGCATAGGCTTCTGCCTCCATGAGGAGACATATTTACTGTTCAAATAATAGTCAAAACAAAGCACATGAATGCACTGCATGAAGCAAAGTGCTTCATTCATATTAGCAAGACTTTGCAGTATAACCAAGATAGAAAGACATGAAAGTTGACCATTGAAGACACATGCTTTCACCCCATGCTTCAGAGACTGTAAAACGGGTTGCAATGTCTTTCATGGGCAAAACCTGAATCCACACTCTGTACTCAGGTCAAGATCCCGTTGGGGCTGTGGCTTCTGTTTTGCACAGCTATTAAGTGTTAAACTGATCAACAGGTGTAATGCCTCAAAGTACTGTAGAGGGGCATGTGCTAGAGTAGCAAGGTGTTAAATAAGGACTAACATCTCAGTGACTGATACGGACGTGGTAGACTCAGGCTGGAAAAACATTGTTTTCAGTGGTCACAGTCATGCGGCAGCAGGTTGAGTTCTGCAGCCCATTGCAAAGGATGAACGTGCAGTAAGCGGCTGCCATGAGTTCGCCCTGCAGGGGCTTTGCTCTGCCTTTTACAACCTCCTCATGGCTCATTTACTTGTCTGACTCTGCAAGTCAGCAGGTACGGTCAATCTTCATTAATCATTAAGCTGCAGGGTCTTGATCCTATAAATAGCACAGCTGTTAAAATTCTTGGTCGGACAGGTATTTTTTTCTGTACTTTTTTTGGTTACCTTTATACTTGCCATGGAGTAGAGACCTTTAGAGAAGTGTAGTTTGGACTCCACCATTCTAAATCTGTTTTTCTCTGAGAAAATTGAGACTTTTAAATCTGATTTTACTGTTGTTTGTTTATTTAATGCAGCCAAACTTCCTTTTCTTTGTCCTTGTAGCACACCCAGGGCACAATTTGGCTTTAAAATAAACAAATCACATTGTCTCCCGCAAACAGGCAAACATATGTTAAATAGTTAAGTTAAATATGGCTGGGGAACTAGAGATGCCAAATTCAGTCATAGAAATTTGGGGATATAATAATATGGTTCTTACTTATGCCAGTGCTAATTGTACAACTTGGGGGCGCAGTGCAGCACTCTGAAAGCTTTGGATATCATGTCTCATTGGCCTCTTTACACAAGCCGTTCCCAGCTGTCGTCATGCAGACTGCTGATCTTTCTCTTTTGTAATGTTTAGCAACAGTCTGCAAATTGTTTGAAGGGAAATTATACTCGAGGGCAACAATCAAGCACTGATTGACTATAGAACAGTATTTATACAGGCCATTTTAATCAACATATGTATGCARTGTAATAGATTTAGTCTGGTAAATAATGTAGAATAATAGAAATTTAGTGCTGAACCTCATCTCATCTATCTTCCTCGTTCTCTGGAGGAAGAATAAATATTCTAAGAAAATTCTTGGTAGACGTTTTCTGAATCTGTTCTGAAGAAGTGTTCCACAACAATAAAAAAATTATCTCTCCAAGTGGCCTGTTCAAACACTTCAATATATTATCTTTTATAGAAAATTTAAGGAAAACTTTATAGAGCTTTTTCTAATGTCTAAACTGAGTCTTCACTAATAGTGGTTAAATTGCTCTCTTATCAGATTATCTTCCTAAATTAAGAATTTTCTTGATATCTTATGAGACAGTTATTCTGAAGTTTCCCTTATTCTCTCTCCAAGTCCACACACTCTCTACCTGTTTCTTATTAAAATTTCCATATTTTCATTGTCGGGCATCTTTTTTTCAATTTTGCCMTTTCTGCAGTCAAGGTGAGAGTTCGATCTTATTTATATTCCCCAGAATTGTACACAATAGTCAATCTGGACCCTCAGCATAAAATCATATAGAATTTAGATGCAATAATCCGTTGGAGTATCATAATTGCTTCCCTTGTCTTCATGCAGAATCCTCTAAGTGTATGCAACTTGCCTTTATTGCAGGAGCATCTCAGTATTGTACAGGAGGTCCACGATAAAGTCCTAAATCCTTTCCTGCATGTATTGCTGCCTACATTGCGATTCCTCATTTTCTGTCTGTGCATTTTATTCCTTCTAAGTGTAGAGCTTTGTTCAATTTATCAAGAAAGTTCTGAACTACAATGCTCTCCTTCAAAGTGCTCACCATTCCTCCAAAAATTGGTGTTACTTGTGGACTTTATAAATACATACTTGACAATTAAACAGTCAATAATTGAGTCATAAAGACTCAAAATTAGACACTTCTCTGTATTGTTTTGGCATAATCGGTTGTTAGATTCTTATGTTATGTCCACTATTTTTGTGATAGTTTAATGTTAAATGCATTCATCATAGTAGTGTTCCTGGAGGTGTCCTTTTGACTTTCTTTGCTCTAGAGTGAATCAAGAAATTCTTAGTTTAGGTCACTGAACTTAATGACCCACCAGTGCAAAACCAATGTAAGAACATAAGCAGGCATGGCAGTAGCAAGAGTGAAGGTTTCATTAAAAGCATGGCATTTATAAAAGCTAGGGATGTGTGCTGATGAAGAAAACATTTAAGGAAAATTGGAGTAGTAGTGAGATAAGTAAGGTAAGTGGTCTTTTATTCTAAGTCCTCCTTGTCTAGGTTTACCCTGAAACAATAGCCCCAAACATTGCCTTTGTTTTCAAAGACATGCTGACTAGTGACCATTTCTTTTGATGCTGTTTAGCTGACTGATGTGCTTACCAAAGCTTTTAGATTAAAAGGTATTTTTACAAGCTCTTAGAAAAGCAGTTCCTCAGTTGCTGTGTTCCAGCATTTTATAGGAAACTTACATCTTTTTAAGCAGTTGATATACTGCATTTTGAAAGAAGCAGTCTTAAAAGGCTTTTAGCCATGTCTCGTGATTTATTAGTTCTTGTATTTATAAGCAAAGTTTGTTTATATTTTTTTAAAAAATTAATGATTGCAATTATTTATTAAGCTTTTTATACTAAAAATTAAGCTATGCTTATGTAATCTTGATGTTGCACTCAACTTGTATGTTTTTTTTTTTTAACCTTGTATCCCAGTATAAGCACATCAGCCTACTTAGTAAATGGTTTATTCTGAGATGTATGAAATGATGTAGTTTTGTTTAACAAGTGTTCAGAACTTTCAAGTATTTTGCTCATGTTTGCATTCTCTACATTCCCTTTCCCAGCATCTTATCAGTGAAACTGAGTCCGTCACCTTGCTGCTTATAAGCATATGGAAGTAATGGATTTTTACTCTGATTTGATGTGAAATGTTCAATCACCAATGGTTTGCAAATCAGGGGGGGATGAATTTCCAGTTCATAGCAAAACCACATAGTTTAGGTTTCTTAGTAAAGCTTCCTCACACTAGCGAGTGAAAACAATGTTCCTACCTAATTAAAATTTCAAATTTTAAAAATTCTTCAGGGTTTTCATGAAAGAGGTCTGAGACATTACAAGTAGGAAACATGAGTGACATATGATGTGAGGTGTGGGGGAAAGAATGGACCCTAACTATTTACTTGTGGCTTTAAACCTAGTAAGTATGTGGTCATGACATTATATACTTACTTTACATTTATCAAGCAGAAAAGAATACAAAGCTGTCTACGTTGTTTTCAAAGAGAGACGGATGCTGTATCCCCAAAAAGGGAGGCAATGCAGTTGCATCCAAACCCCTAAATGAAAATTCTCTTTCCGAAGTATTGATCAGCAGTTTTACTATCAGCAGGAGATAAATCAATGTGAAATAGCTGTACACTGTCATTAAATTCATGATCCAAAGCTATAATTACAGGAGTATGTTAAATATGAAAGAATGAGAATATGCCAGGTATATGATTTGGAGACTGAGAAGGTAGAGATGAATTCTGAGTCTGTAAAAATTAAGCCTCCTGGTCTTTTGCATTTGCAAGAGTATTCCTGAATTTTCTTTCTATAAGAATCATTGCATATATTATTCTAGACAGAAAAAAGAAATAATTTTATAATGGTAAAACAAGCTCTAGTTCACCTTTCCTGTAGGGTGGAATTGATTGTCCTTGATGAAAACTTTCACACATTTTTCTAGAACTTTCTGACTTCCATATCATGATACTCAGGGATTAAATATGAGCTTAAAAAAAAAAAAAAAAAGAAAAAAGGTACCTGCCACAGCCAGTTGTAGCATTGAATGGAAAATGTGAACACTTTGAATGACATTAAATACAAAAATCTCCGGTTCACCGAAGACACCTTAACCTGAACCACTCATTGGCAAGGTTTTGGTTAAAAATTGTCTGAAGAGATATTTATGTCTTGCTTCAGACAGTAAAAGATMATTTAAAATAAGAGTGATGAGCACCAGGAACTTGCAGAAGAGAAACAGCTCTGTGATAGTGATTATTTGCTGCTGATGAGGCTGTAGAAAAAGCAAACTAGATTCCGACCATGTAGGTGTTTTTGCACCCTTCCTTTACATTCATTTTGCTTGTTCTGGTTTGGGCTTGTGTTATGAATGAGGCAAAAATTTTTATATTGTAACATTTCCCACTTTTTGCATATATTAAATGTTGGCTTTTTATACCTTGGGAACTCTCCCAACTCATTGTATACATAGTTGCTGTGTCTTTCAGAATTAATTAATGAAACCATAAAATCACACAGCCAAAATCAGAAAATATAAGAAATTTCTGAATACTGCTTTGTTATGTATTTTGTTATAGTGGATCTTTGAAGTACTAGCTAACACACATTTACGAAGAGGAAATAAATATTAAATTGTACTTGCCTGCAGTTTAACTTAGTTCACTGCTGAACGAAAATGGGTTTCGGTTTCTTAGCCTAGGCGCTTACTTCTGTTGACAACTTGCTTATCTCAACTCTGTGAGTTTTCATGTAGCTTCCTGGTTTATCATGTAATAGGGAAAGAGCTTAAGAGGCTTTCTGTGAAAGCCCTCTGGGATTTATGTGGCCCAGACTCTTCCACCATGGATGCTGGGAGGATGAGAGTCAACAGGTACAAGCTGAAACAAGGCAGGGTAAGACCAGATGTAAGGAAGAACTTTTTCTCTACGAGGACAGTCGGGCAGTGGCAGAGATTGCCCAGAGAAGACTGTGCAGTCTCCACTCTTAGAGGTTTTGAAGACTTGCCTGGATACGAGTATTTGTATTTCTAGTAATGTATTTTGATAATTGGAGTTATGAACAGATGCCAACACATACAGTACTACCCAGTCTCTAGTACATACACGGTTCAGTACAGTCCTGTTAGACTCAGTCTGTAGTGTGACACGTGTACAAACTTCCTTTTACATGGGTATTTGAATCAATCTGGACAAGTTCATAACCATTGATTTCATATCGAAAAACTTGCCTATATGTACCTTTGTGCTAAATATTCATACCCTGAGCACTCAAACCAGAAACCTCTTCCCCCCAGCCCCGCTTTGATAGGGCATACTCACGCTGATGGGAGATTGATTGTGTAACCCTGACTTCCTCTCAGCCAGCTTAATTTTAAATATGCTGGAGTGCCTTTTGTAAGGGTTTTCTTGCTATGTCACTACCATGACTTTTAAAACTTTAAATTCTTTTTTATTTTATTTATTTGGCTTTAGTTTCTCTTCTGCTTTTTTTTTTTTTAATTTCTTCACCCTTTTCCTGTCTTTCTGCTTGGCTATGGAAAAGATCATCTAGCTTCTGCCCATGTAGTTTTTAGTCCTCTTTCTTTGTTTAATCTAATCTTATTTATTCTCTTTTCTTTATATCTTTTTTTTTTTTTTTTTTTCTTTTTTTTTTTTTTTGTCTGCTGGGGAAATGTTCTTTCTTGAGAATGACTTCAAATGATGATTGTGTCACAGTAACAGCTTATGTTTTTTGGAAAGGGTTATGCCTAAACAAATACTTTATTTCTTGATGTTTCAAGTTCTGCTTTCAAAAAAAAAGAAAAAAAAAAACCAACCAAAAAAAACCCCTAAAAACCCCAAAACCAAAACCAGGAAGCATACCTCTTGAGATATGTAAGCTAAAACTCCAGAGTCCCTTTCAGATCCAAGGCTTATCAGAGTCAGGTTATCTCAATTCTAACTTCTGCCCTGCCTTGCAGTCTGCCAATGCATGCAGCCTACCTATGCAGTGCCAGACTACGTCATGGTAAGATATCAGACTTGCCTAATTAAATCTGTTAAAAAAGAATATCTACTAGTTTATTCTGTTCCTTGGATTAGCACTAAACTGCAAGACTTTCTGGTTCTAAGAGGCTCCCAAAGAGGCTCATTAGAGAATTGTTTCCTAGAATTTGGCACTGACACTTAACAGATCAGCTCCACTCTGTGGGAAGAAGTGAAGAGAGGAAATGACACTGGAAGCACTGTCCCTTTCTGCCTTGAGACTCCAGTCTGCTCTTCCGACACGTCAGCATTGCGAGTCCCCTTCTGTGCCTTTTGGGACTTGGGACCATTTTACGCCTCACAAGGTTTCTCTGTTCCGGTCTTGCTTCCAGACTCGAGGCCAGTTTTGCATTTGCAATTATTTCATTCAGAGCCAAAGTCTGGTTCTGGGAGTGCAGATCCCACTAACTCTCTTTTGTCAATCAGTAGAAGCTATGTGTTCCTCCCCTGGACAGTGTTTAAGAGGGCATATACACCTCATTGACTCTAAAGGAATGTATTTCAAATATCCCTTTTCTCCAGCCCAGGTAATCTACCTAATTCATTGTTATTCCAGTGTTAGATAGTCTTTCTTCAGATGGTGGCTCACCTGGGCCAGAAATCTGAGGAAAGACATTTAACCCTCTGGCAATTGCCAGATGCTTTACTGTTACCATAGGGTAACTGTCATGGGTTATAACTCTAGATGTATATAGGCTCTGGGTTCATTGAAACGTCTATTCAGCATCTCTTTCTTCATTCATAAAGTTGCCATCAGGCTTTCCTTCCTAGATTTCGCTTTCAGTCTCCTCATTATTTACCAGCTTCATCAAAGGCACTCATTGATTACTCTAGATTCTTTGTGTCTCTATTGAGAAAGATCAGCACTCTTATCTCGTTAGCTCCTATTATCCTTCTTTAATGCTCCAAGAATTACCTCTGATGTAGTTATTTGCCATTCTGAAGCATCAGAAAACCTTCAGTGTGTCAGTTCCAATCAACAGGACCTTAGAGCAAGTGTCTGTTCTTTGCACTTCCACTTTACATCAGGTTACAAAGCTTTTATCAGGTGTTCCCTACTGATCTGGACTCCTTCAGCTATCACTGCCTGTAATCCTAACTACGATAGCTATGGATCCAGACCATGCTACCCCCATAATGACACAGGGCTTTTAAAAGGAAGGGTTATTCTGGGGAAACGTGCTTATTCTGACACTTCTCTCCAAATGAGCACTGCCACCTACCAGACTACAATGACTACACTATAGAAATACAGAATTATATCTGTACTTGAAAGTCTTTTCTCATAATGTGCTTTCTTTTCCCTTCAAGTGATTTGGGGTGGAGGAGGGAGGGGGGAAGGTGTGGGTGAGGGTGATGATAAAGGCTGAGGCTCAACTTGACAGTTTCTCCAGGCTATATGGACTTTTCTACTACTTTAAGAAAATCCTGCTGTCAGTCCTCTGGACTTTTGAGGAAGGTATACATATGCCAGTAGAAAGTCTCCGAATTAAATTTAAATGGTCTTCTTTCTTTCATTCTTTTTTTTTTCCCTCCAGTGTCTTCAGAAAGGTTCTGGTGACTTAGAAATGGAATGGCTCTTTTAAATTCAGGAATTTACCTACCTGACTTGTTCATGAATGGCTGTTGTAAGGAAAATCCTTCCTCCAGGCGTCATAGTCAAGTAAGGCAAAGCAGTTCTCATCACAACTCATTGCCGAATTAATTGCTACCAGACTAAATGTACTGCTTGCTATGCCAGTTGTCTTGAGAACTACTTTCTGAATTCAGAAGGCAATTTTGCATTACCAAAGTGACAATATATTTAGCTTTCATTATTCTATACTGCATGTGTACCCTTTTCAGACCTAGATGCAGTCCACCCTGACAGTCCTCCTCCTTTACAACTGTTCCCTTTCTAATGATGGTAGGGACCTCTCAGTGTTTGCAAAGGGATACTGTTTCAACTTCCATTGCTGTCCTGAACAGTTGTAATTGATTATTCTCTTTGCTGTGATAGCTCTTTCTCATGACCTAACAACCCAGGATCATTAGTCATCTGATCACAGTGTATTTACTCTACATCAGAATGATGCAAGATCTGTTCAGGGAAATGACCATATCTTTTGATTCTGGTGCATTCAACATGTTTGCCTTTCGGTGCTTTATCCTAATATACCTTCATAGATGTTTTTAGTCATTTCACTTCATGTGGTCACAAATGGAAATCCATAATGATGTCCTCAGAATGATATGCAAGGACTCATACAACTGAAAAATGTACTTCTCATCCTAAACGCATCAGATGTTTTGCTTCAATGCTAGTCTTTACTCAAGAGACTTTGCAGACATGTTTCTGATTAGGATGCTTGATTTTCTTTGGTTTATTTTCTCTGAAAACTGTATGGTAAGGCCAGGATGTAGCTTTAAGAAGTCTTCTTTCCCTGACCTGGTTGAGACTATTTGGAGCCCTAGACCAAAAAGCCATATAACATTGCTTTTCCTCTCACACCTACTCTTGCAGAACTCCAGGAGCTTGTCTCATCCAGCGTGATGCTGGATCGCTTCAATGTAAAGTGACCTTGTTCATCCCTGGTTTGTGAAGTCTGGGATTATAAGGATATCACTAACTGAAAGTACTTATACAGAAGGATCTCTTCAGACATATGGACCAAGTTCAGTCGTCAGAATTTCTCCTGATCTGTCACCCCACATCCTGATTCTCTCCAATTGCTTGCTATCTACCTCAGCCTCTGCTTAATGATCACCTGAATGCTATCTCCTTCCATTAATGTAAAGTCCTGACAGAGAGGTTCTCAGTGCTCATCCGCTACATAACTATAATTTTTCATAGGCCTCCTGGGGCACTGCGCCAGTGAGCAGTGCCACCAGTGAGACTTGTATTCAAGTCCTCTCTGTTCTCCTGCAACCTTTCTGTTACCCACTCGCATTGATCCCAGTCTGCCCGCTGCATCTYGGTCTGCTTGGATTTCCTGACTGCGGTCATCACTGCTATGAGAGTCATGCTTTTATGGATGATTTCTCATCTGCTAAATTGTTCTCTGACAGAATTGCCCTGGCACCTGTGCAAATCTGTCATCTTAATCAGCAGACAAAGCCAGGAGATCTGGCTTTTACTTTAAGCAGGAGGTAAGGTTATCTCTGCTTCCCCCCTTCCCTGACTTGCTCCTTTAGTTCTGAGACCTTCCTTAATGTAAGGAGAGCTCTTGCCTTCTACATTGGCTGAACCAGGTCCTCTCATTTTTTAGTATCTCTAGCAGGGAGACACCAGGGAACAGCCATAAGTAGATATGGTCTCACCACTGAGACCCCTTCTGAGTCAAGTTATTTCTCAGGCCATGGTATGGATGTTTCCATCCTAGATAGCATTAGGACAGCTACTTACTTATAGGACTGACTTACAGGAGCTTGACTTACTAATCAAGCACTACAAAATCAAGGATATATCTAGAAATAATGCACCACTTGCCAGTATAGTTATGCAGTTTTGTTTTCTGAAATGATTCTTGACTGCTGTTCCACGTAATTGCGCTTGTGGAAGGACCTATTGCTGGGAATCACCCATGGTGGAAATCTACATATCAACAATCATTGAAAGGGGACAGAAAAGTTACTTGTGAGTAATTACGTTCCTCAAAGGTGGGTTGCTTTTTTTTTTTTTTTTTTTTTTACTATATATCTCCAACCATTCCCCCTTCTGCTCTGTTTTGTCTCCCTTTTCAGTTGCTGTGAGAGAAACTGAAAATCATGTGTTCCACTTTGCTTTTCTCATGGCTGTATAAGGGGTAGGATATGAACGTACCCTACACGTACTGCAAAAGCAGAATTTTCTGGCTTAGGTACTTCTGATGTCAATTGATACAGGCAAGTGAGTATATAATAAATACCTATATAGGCAAGACATTTCAAGAAGCCATTATTACTGGTAATCCATTGAACTTTCTATTAAAAGAAAAAAAAAATTTACCAAATAAATTCCCAAGCAATATTTGCTGGGCAATATTTTGTATTTTTTTATGCGTAATTACTTTTGATTATTAAAACAGCAATGTATTAACATTAATTTTCATATGAAAATAAATCAAGAATAGCAAAGAAATTCCTGATCCAGTTGCACAAAAGCTAATGTTTGGCTCTTGAGAATGCTTTTCATAGTACTCAGTAATTAGAAAGGGAAATTCCCTGCTGGTATAGAGCTACCATTTTGTTCCCCATTCCCTGCATTGTCACTGTGGGTAGGGTTATTATGCAATCTCTGGCAAGCTCATCCTACCAGACTGCTTACTAATTTGTAGGCTGTAGGTGTAAATTGAAAAGCCTTCATCCTGCTTCTGTTTACTTCACAGATTGAACTGGGCTCCAATTATTCTCATCTATGTGAATTGAGGCACTGTTGTTGCTCTTGCCTCTTTTTTTTCCTTGTGGGTGGGCATAGCTCATTTGGACCTGCATTTCTTTTCAAAAGAAACATTTAAAAGAATGTGTTTGTAAGAAGTAGTTTTGGTACTTACTGTTCTATAACTTTAATGATTATATATCTCAATACAGTCAGTAGTGTAGTAGACGTTCCTTAGGGCATTGCCAGTGTTTACTCATGATTTGTCAGGCGCACATCAGGGTTTTGTTCTCTTGAAACTCTTTTAATCTTTTTTTTTTATTATTTTTTAATTCCAATTGTATGAGTAAAGCTGACTCTGCTTGTATGGGAGGCTTAATTATACCTGATGTTGCTCGGTTTAGCCTGTTTGTCACAAACTTATTTTAGCTAACCTACTGCTTTTTAAAGAGGAGGAAAACAGAGAAGGGGAGAGAGGGGACATGAAGTAGCAAACAAATGCTGAAAATGGAGAAATACTTTATACTGCAACCTCTCTTGAGCAATAGGTCACTTTCATAGGAAAATTAGCTACCTATTTTGTACTATTAATAGAAGAATGCTTTCTGGGAGCTTCAGGGAGGTGTTTTAAATGGTTGCTAAGGCAGCAGTTTGCGTCTTACTGGTGGTCCTTTTGCTCTGGCCTCTCTGTAGTGGGGGAATCCCAGATACAGGAATAAAGCAAGAAGCTGCAGTTAGTAAATTAACCCCCACACTAATCCTACCTGTTAAGAAAATCTGCCCATACATTGTGATAAATCCCAGTATTATTAAGATAATTATAAATGTTTCCTATATTTGCTGCACGCATAGGATCAGTGTATTTTTTTGGCTATGCAAAGTTTCTTGGCTGCCTTTGAGATTCTTTCAGTAACATAGTTTTATTACCCATAAAGGTTATACAAAGTACTTATATGAATTAGAATTGGGTTATGATATATTTAGACAGTGGGATTATATAATAGCCTTAGCTTCAAATACAGTGTGTTCCAAACAAAAATTTGGAACTTTTTCTTAGAGGTTGTGTAAGATTTCTATAAAGGATGAAAAAGACCTGTATGCTACCTACTCAAAACTCTCTGTATATTAATCTAATTTTTTCTTTTAGTTCATATGATGCTCACCAGCTCATCTGATTACATTAGTTGAAAAATGTATTAAACTCACATAATAAACAACCAGCTTTGTACACGTTGCAGATGTTATGCAACTGCCAGCTTCCACAGAAGGAACATAGTGTACATCACAATATGTTCTTAGGTTTCTAAACCCATTTGCCTCAAACTGCTGACTATGAAAGAGATTTGGCGTTTCTTTTCAGGAATAACAAACCTGATACAACCTATGTGAAAGCTGGTCTTGGAGTATGACCGTTTCTGTTCATATTTTTACATCCATACGCATCATGTACAAAAAAAAGTTAGTTTATGCCTGAGCCAAATAAGCCCAAATGACATAAATATGGGAAGGAACACTGCAAGATTAAAAATATAGTAAACATATATAGGCAGGATAAAATGCTGAACTCACTGCTGTTAAGATACGTGACTCTTGATACATACCTCTTGTATGAATTTAAAGAAATCATGACTAAATTTTTTTTTCCAATTAAATTTACTGAATCTTGTCCTAATGATTTTCTGTTGTCAGTGCTACCACATTGGCGTTTACATTTATGGGTATAATACAGCTTTCAAATGTACTTTTTTATTGCCTTTCTGCTGAAGATTTCAAAGTTTTTGCATAAATTAAATTCCATAAACATTTTTGTAGAATGTGAATTTATCATATCCACTTTACAGAAGAGTAAATGTTGAAGCAAATTACTTTAGATCACATATCACACTTTAGCCACGATTAAACTTCAGGAGTTCTGCTCTTTGCATACAATGTTTGCCTCCCAAGTTAGGAATGTTTAAATAGTCATCTTTCTTCTTGCATGTAAATACTGTCCATGCATAAAATAACAAATGTTTGTAAAATGTATAACATTCCAACCATAAGTGTAAAATATAACATGGGGATTTTAAAATATTGGGAACACAGTCTAATTCTGTCTATATGGTGGTGTCCCTAGAAACAATTCCAGTAATGGTAGCTGTTCTGGCATGTATCAGAAAGATAAGCAAGTCCTTCCCACTACAGGATTAACATGACAAAACCCCTCCAAATACTATCTTTCTTAGCACTCTAGGCTTAGTCACTTAAACCAATAAATGGGTTTGGATTCATACTATGTTTTAGTTCTTCCTGTTGCTGGCACAGAATTGGAAACAGCAGCATTAACATGTGTTTTGGATTAGTAAACTGGATGGTGTAATGCCTACTGAGCTCTGTATAATATGGAAGTATTGTGTATCTAAAAAAAAAAAAGTTAAAATAATCCCAGAAGTAATAAGCATCTCATCTATTAAATATGATTCCTGGCCTCTAATTTTAATACTTCTCTAATTACATGGTTCATATTCTGGAGATAAGCTGTCATTTATCAAATGTTGGTATCTCCTGCAAATTAATTTTTCCTTTATATGTTGTTGAATTTCTGACCATCAGAAGTTGTTTTTCCCTTTTTTGAGTCAGGTTTTTTTCATACTTCTTTGTTAAAGTTGTTTTACAGTCACATACCTCATAGGATTGTTTTCTCAAGTACGTGTGCAAAATTTGTAAGATTAGTCTGCAAAAGATGTAAAAGCACAGAAAAATAACTGATCCAGAGTGCTGACTTGGAGCTTTATACAGCTTTTAATTGAAGTTTATTGAGAATAATTCAAAATAACATTGAAACTACCAAATGTAAGTCTCTGAATAAACACTGTTGTGACTGGTCGTCCATAACCGCTGAGGTAGATTTCCTCTATCACCAAAATTCAGCTTTAGAAGTGAAAGATGGCATGAGACTTCTCATGAGCTAGAGATGACCTGCTGGACCTTATTTAGTTTCTGCAGTGAAAATCTGTGTTATTTTTAGTGCTTCCATGCTCACGTTCTGCAAACGTTCACATAGGCAGGTTAGATTATTTGTGTCACTTATGTTGAAATTACAGGATTTTGGGTACATTCAGTTCTCAGATAAAAGCTTTCATAGTTATATGCTTCAGATTCTCACATGGGAATCTAGAAGAAAGGGACAGCTGTTTATATTCCTACATACCAACACTTTATCAGTTTAAGAGAAGATGGTATTGTCTGGACTTATTTGGTGCTGCACTTAATTTTTTCATTATACTTATTTCTTACAGGACCCCCTCCCAAATACATATAAAGTTATGTGACTGAAAGAAGCTTTGTTCAAGGCTGGAAAAAGTACCTGTAGCAGATTAAGTGTAGTAAACAAACATAAGGAAGTGAAAGAAACAGTTTGTATTACATATCAAAAAACATAAACAGAAATTCATTGACTGTGTACTTCATAAAATCATAGAACAGCCTAGGTTGGAAGGGACCTTGAAAGATCATCTGGTCCAACCTTTTGTGGGAAAGGGAGCCTGGATGAGATTATCTAGCACCTTGTCCAACCTGATCTTGAAAACCTCCAGGGATGGGGGCTCTACCACACCCCTGGGGAGGTTGTTCCAATGATTGATTGTTCTCACTGTAAAAATTTTTTTTTCTTAAGATGAAACCTCTCCTGGTGCAACTTGTACCCATTGCCCCTTGTCTTCTCCATGTGGCTCCTTGTGAAGAGAGAGCCTCTGTCCTATTTGTAGCTGCCCTTTTAAGTACTGGAGTAGTGTGATGAGGTCCCCCCTGAGCCTTCACATCTCCAGGGGGAGAAGTGGGAGGAGACCTAACTCCTTCAGCCATTCCTCATAAGGCAGGTTCTCCAGCCCTTTTGTCATCTTTGTGGCCTTCCTTTGGACCCTCTCCCATCTGTCTGCTTCTTTCTTGAATTGTGGGGACCAGACCTGCACACATTATTTCRGGTGTGGCCCGACAAGCACAGAGCGGTGTGGTATGATCATGTCTCTGTCTCTGCTATCAACGCCCCTGCGAATGCAGCCCAGGATCCAATTTCCCTCTGCTGCTGCAGCGGCGTGCTGCTGACTCATGTTCAGCTTGTTGTCCACCAGGACCCCCAGGTCCCTTTCAGCAAGCCTGCTCCCCAGCCACACAGATCCTAGCCTGTACTGGGCTCTTTGGTTATGTCATCCCAGGTGCAGGATGCACTTATCTTTGCTAAACTTCATACAGTTCTTGCCCACTCTTCTAGCCTGTCAAGGTCTCTCTCTAAGATGGCTCTCCCTTCTAACATGTCCACCTCACCACCCAGTTTAGTATCATCAGCAGACTTGGTGAGGGTGCTTTCAATCCCATCATCCAGATAAATTAGGAAGATATTGAGCAGTATGGGGTTCAGTATGGATACTTGTCACTGTGTATATTCCATATGATGAGACTCTCATGTAATTCTGTCTGACACTAAGAAAAAGTTAATATATATTAAAAAAACCCCAAAACTTGTTTGACCGTTATTTTGCAATTTTAGAATTTCTAATGCAAAAAACTGTAGAAGTTGCTTCTGTTTGTTTTCTCAATCTCTTAATTGCTTGTCCTCATTTTCCTGTTAAAAGTCTCCAGGGAAGCGTGGAAGGACCTGAGCCTGATGTCTCCAATTTGCTAGAAGCTCTCATCATTGACATCTATTAAAATATAGCTAGAGTTGTAAAGTAAATACAGCAATTGTAAGCCCACGTGCTGCTTTGCAACTCGACTTACGGCTAGAATCGCCCATGTGAATTAAGCCCTTCAGTATGCTCATAAATAGTGTACATCACGCTGAAGTGCACAAGATGAGCACAAAAGCGCTGTGGTTCTCATGTGTCTGTGCCTATCCATTTCCAGTTCCTGTATGCTGCCATTTAAACTCTCTGTAGAGTTACTATTCTTCTGTGTCCATTTCCGTGGAAGTATCTGAATCTTTATCTCTTTGAAAAGCATGAATGAAAGCACATATAGGTGAAGTTTAGCTGCTTGGGACCTCAGTTTTGTTAATCTTTTCAGATGGCTCTTAGAAGTGCAGTAGAAGGGCATTACCTCTTTTATTCCATGGAAAACTGATTGTTTGCCGAAAGGAAAGTGAATGCTTTATGCTTTGTGCGTAACACCTTTGCAGCTGCCCTTTGCCTCATAACTATTGCCGTTTCTTCATATTTGAATGACCAGGATAATGTGGGAGCTGAATACAAAGAATAAGGTTTCAAGATTTCTCAGAATCATGTGTAATATCAATCTACAGATGAATAGAAGGTGTATATCTTGTGACTATCCRACTATCAGTAGCACATGGACAATAGTACTGTGAGTGTGTTGAGGACACGTTTTGATCAGCAGCAGAAAGTATAGGCAATTTTGCCTGCTTTGCAATTAATGTTAATGTTTTCTTCTGTTGCTACTATATGAAAGGCACACCCAAACAATACAGAAGGACTATTTATTTTCCCCAATTAGGGCTAGTAGTAAAAAGGGCTACACAGAGGGGTCTTTGAACAACATAAAAAAATGAAACTGGTTGAAATGAGAAATTTTCCCTGTCAAAATATGCTACAGTGCTAACCAGTTAAACAATTAAATCACTTGAAAATTTCCAATAGAAAGGTCATCAGCACTTTATATGCAGATAAAACTGAAGTATACTATTCTTTTTATTACATTATTTACAATAGATAAATATTACAAATAAAATATTGAAGCAACAATACTTGAGATGATGAAAAATCAAAACATTTAATTTCAGAATGGATTGTTTTGAATGCATTTAAATTTTTCCAAATGCTTTAAAATGATATTTCACTAAAATAACATATTTCCAGAAGAAAAATTTATTTTGAAAAAATTATGTTTTGAAACTGGAAATCATGTAAAAGAACGTTTTTCCTACTACTTGTAGTTAGTAGCAGTAGGAGTTCTAAAGCCTAAATTTCAGTGTAGCAAGAAATACTACCAAGTCAATTAGAAAATTAGTTTATTTTAAAATGTACCTTTGAAATACAGAATGTCTGATTGKTTTTTTTGTTTGTTTTTGTTTTGTTTTGTTTTGTTTTTTAAATCTATTGTATTTGAAATGGGTTTGCTAAGAGCACGAAGGAAAGCCTTGGAAATAGAGCCAGCGTAAATACAGTTTTTGCTTGTTTAATTCACATTATAATTTATTCCATTCTTCACGTTCTTGATTCCATACACATTTGCATGTTTTGCAGTGATGGAATATTACTAAAAAGGTTGTTGATGCTAGAGATCTGCAATTTTAAATTTTCCTTGCTTATGTGTCAAATTGATTTGGAAATGAATTTTCTAGTTTCTTAATGAATATCACAAAAAGCTGTTTTTTTTCTCCCCAAAGAAAATGTACTTACATCCCTCTTGGTCTACGACTGCATATATTGAATTTCTACTCACCCTAATGAAATTTCAGATGAAACAGCTTTATAGTCTTGAAATACGTATTCATTGGAATTAAATCCCTTTGAGATTGAGATAAATTTGTGTTTTTTCTAAAGGTATTGTGCTGTCATCTGCATGTATGGTAAGATGGGAGTACAAATTTTTAATTGGAAAGTCTATTTACAGCCATAAAGTTGGCTTATATTTCAAAATAAAACATGCCAAACCATCAGGAGATGAAAACTTAGTCTAATGCATATATATATAGGGTTGCTCTGAAATCTGCTTGCAGCTTTAGCTCTTCTGTGACAGTGCAGTAAACCTTAGATTTGTATTTTGCATGCAGCTTGGCAGTGTCAAGGCAAGAGATTTAGGCAGGTCATGTCCCACCTTCTTCCTCAGACTTCTTATTGCTCCTTCTGCATCGGACCAGGACAGAGCTGCCAGCCTTGGGAAGTGGCAATGGCAGCAGCTGCAGTGGCTGTGGCACAGTATGCAAGCGTCTGGGCTCCTGTCTGGAACCCTTGTGGCAGGATCTGGTTTCACGCATGCGCTCCTCACCTCGGTCTTACTGTGTTTCTGTCCTTCAGAAATTTGCTGTCCCCTGTGCAATTTTTCTTGGAAATGCACTTAAAATGTACAAATAATTTCAGAAGCAGATTTATCAAAATCACTGCCTTTAATAATTTGGTTTAAAAAAATGTTGTGTGCCAAGTACTTGACAAAATTCATGGTCCATGAGTTAATACAGAAGTACAACTAAGTGAACATTTTATTCAATATATCACTTGAAGCAAAATGGAATCAGCATATCCACTGAGGATTATGAAGAGCTACTGTACTAATGTGAGGGGGGATTACTATTTTAGGCCCTAATGCAACAGCAGAGTTGGAGCTCTTTACGTTTTACAAATGTTTTGTAGCTTTTTAAAATTAAATAGACAGTGATGTCTGCRTGAGAAGATGCCACTTCCTTTGTTAGCTTTATTTCTCTAATCATAATAGTGTAAAACTTCTTCAGCCTTCTGCATAGGAGGAAGCCTCTTCATCGAGGCATGCTTCTGATTGTCATGCCAGGTTTAGTCAGGGAGAGTTGCATTGAACAAACCACATCTTTACCGCTGTACCCTGCTTGGAATTAATATGAAAGCAAGGTACCACAATATTTTTTTTTTTWATTATTTTTTTTTTTTTTAACCTGGCACAGGTTGTTAGTCCTTATACTGTTAATCTATGTACAAGTACAATCTGATACAGTTACATTTCAGTTTACAGCTCATTTTTTACAGAGCTTCAATTTACAGAGCTATGAAGAATTTTATTATAAGACTTTACCAAAATTCTGTTATTCTATTTTTTCAGAATCCCTTTCTGCATGTTTATTTCCTTTAAGAAGATTGCACAACTCTCCAGCAGACATCTTATACCATGATGACATATACTGCTATATTCAAGAGAATATAGAACTCTTTTGGAAAAAAAAAAAAAACACACAACCCTTGAAGCTTTAAATGACTTTTCTTTCCTGATAGTCATGTCATTGTTTTGTTCCCATAATGAACATTTTGTGCAAGACAGTGTTCAGAAGAAGTGTCCAAACCATGTTTTAATACAGATGCAGTTTTAATATTTGGCGTTGAGGTTTTCRTTTAGTCACAGCACTTAATCCACTTGGACTTCAGTCAGCGTTTGAAGAGAGCCTACCAAACTCTTGAAAAGAAATCTGAAGTCTGCCCACAAGACTCCTTTTTGCCAAACTATGGCTTCACTGTTGACTGACTGCAGTGTGTCTTTCTGAAGCAGAATCCTCTCATACTGGAAGGGAAAAAGCATAACTTTTTTGGTTTCTTTGAAACTCTCAGCAAGCAGGTTTAATTTACCAGAAGGGTACTCTAGGTAATATGAAATTAGGCTCTGTGGAAAACCTTGGACACAGAGGCAAGCAGGGGAATTGTTCATGAATAGACTGTATAATCTGTGATGCTCTCTAAGTAAGGAAAGAATTTGAGAATCTGTGCATTAGTAGTTCATCAGCATATCAAAAGTAAAAGGAGCCATAGCCTGGATTATTCTCTCTTGACTCTGCCTAACGTGCAGGCACACACTCACACACACACAAAGAACGTGGTGACTTTATAATTGCTCACAACTGCTGTCAGTGCTGCCACAAACCCTTCCTGACTTTCTGCAGCTCTTCTGTATGAACAGTATTCCTGATCCGACAGTTGATGCAAGTTGTTAAGCAAGATTTGAGAGGTCTTTTAAGGAGCTAAATGCCTTCTTAAATTTATCTGCATAAAGCCTGTAGTTCCAGATCACCAGTATTTTTACTCTAAATGTGGATTTAGCAATGGATTAAGTCTCTCTGAAATAGATTATGTTCCCTCATCCCTCATCTGAAGGCTAAGGGAATTTGTGTGGAATCTGCTTGAACTAGGTTGGGATGTATATTTTGGCATTGAGACATTCATGAGGAACGTGAATAGCACATGTGCCAGAGCCGCTGATGCTTCAAAGCTCCAACACCAAGCAGGACAATAATGCTATTAAAAATACGTATTTTCTGTACTCCTTAAATCCCTTCTTAACTTAAATGAAGAGCTCCAAGTGAGGTAGCTATTCTTGGCAGTATATTCATAATGCTGAGTAGTGTAATATTTTCTAAAATGAAGGATAAATGAAAAGCCTGAACAAACTAAGTAACTGAGAAATGCTGATCCAGTAAAATGTGCAGACTCACATTTTACTATGTATTTCAAATGACTTTCATAAATTCTGGTGTACCTAATAGCAGAAGAGGCATTTCCTTTGTACTTTATTACCAAACRTTATATTGTATTGTAGAAAAGTGTCGCCTCTATAATAATATTATTATTGATTATGTTAGTAAGGAACCCCCATCTATGTTTAAGCCCATGTTGCACTTTGTACTCTGCAAAGTCGTAGTTAGAAGAGGTTCCTTTGGCTGACAATCAATGCTCTGACAAATTCAAGAGAGAGAAAGGTTGAGGAGGAAGGCAGGCAGTTATCATCACTCTGCAGGGAGAACCTGAGACATAGAAAGGTGGCTTCAGTAGAAGAGCTATATATGTCATTTGACCAGCCACTATAAAATTTCTTCCTTATCTGATGTTTTATGTGTCTCCTCAAATTTAACTTTCCTTTTCCTTTGATCGACTGGTCTTGCAACTGTGTTCTTATCTGGGATGTTGTTCCTGAAATAAAAATGGCAGTTCCTGAGTTTTAAATTGAATTGACAACAAACCTGGAGTTCCTTGCCACAGAAATGTAAATGAGAAGTGCCTGTGTGAGCAGAAGATAAGGACCATGTCTTCTGTGTGAGCCCACAGCAAATATTTCTCTAGCACTCACATTACTTGTGCATTGCTCATTACGGTGCTAAAGATATTGGCAATATACAATTGTGGCAACAGTACATGAAGAATAATAATCTTATCAAAAGATAATAATGTAATTAATTTCAAAGGGAAGAGCTACACCTCAGCAGTATCATTTAACACTAACGTTACCAAACTACTGAAATGCAGTAATTAGTAGGTAACGACTCTCACCCGGTCCATGTGGTTTGTTCTGATATGAAGGTCAGATTTTCTTGACTGCTCTTAGTTAAGCTTTCTAGAACTGATGATAAGAATGGTGGATTTAGGACTAGATCATGTTTTCTCTCTCAAGTATTGTTTCATTATGAACATGAGAATGTCAGTTTTTTGGTTATTTACATTTCTCATCTATTTGAGTGCTTAAAGCTTATTTTTATGGTGAACAGAAGTTCTGGACCACTGAATTTAAAATATGTTATTGACTGGACGTGAATGGTGACTAGAGGTCCTTACTAATGAAATACCTATTAGTTGCAGTGAAGACACATCCTTTCAAGCATTTATAAACGGTATTTTTGTGCAAAGAATTACATGCATTGACACATGAGCTCAGGCTGGTGAAGATGGTTGCTGCAGAAATTGGGGAAAATCCTAGTACTGTATGAAAAGTTTCATGTAGTTTTGACAAATTATTAACGATGTGCTGACAAGATTTTCATTTGCATATAGCAAAAATGTGAATGCTGATTTTTAGCTAAGTTTACAAATACAGCAGAAAAATGTGCTCACAGCAATCAGATAGTCCTTCAGCTTTCCACAAGCACGTCCATAAACATAATTCTAATTTATCCTGGATTCAGTGCTGCAAGGTACTGAGCACTCTGCCTCTGACTTTTTAGTGACCTTAAATGCATACTTAGCATAAGACCTGGAAGTTGTTTTAGGTGCATATTTATAAATCTTTGTTTTGTGCTGAGACAGGAAGAATCTGAATAAATTCTTTACCATATGGATTTGGAAAATGGGGGGGGAGGGGAATATTTTTTTATGTATTGTTAGAGTTTGTTTTATGTGCATGTGCCTCTGCATGCATGAGGGGCCCACTATGTCAACCAGGAATTCATCTTTTATTCACTAAAAGTTTTTTATGAATTTTTGGTGCTGCCAGATGCAGCACACAGTGTATGTGTGTATATATATATTTATATATATGCTGCAGTAATGTGGCCAAAGTGCTCATGCTGGCTTAAACATAAACTCTTGATAGAGATGTGTAATAAGAGACTATTGATGAGCCTTAGTTCAAGACGACACACAAGGCCAAGTGTGGGGAGGAAGCTTGGAGGTCTGTTGCTTTTCAGACAAGGACGTTTGTTTGTGAGGGTCAGAAATAAATGCAGAAGGAGTTTTGTTATTTGTTTTTAATTGAACATTTTAAAAAGTTTTAAGTTAGCACTCTTAGAACTGGCATGGATGTCAGTCCTGGACTAGCAAACCAATGCTAGAAGGGATTCTCAATATTCTGGGGAAATGTTTTGGTCTCTTGTCTCTCCAGAAAGAAACACTGGTATATTGAGCCTTTTAACGGAATGTATCAATTTTCACAGGTTTTTTGTTGGGAGAACTTTTCATTCAGACATAATTTCCAGTCAGAAGAAGAGGTCAAGTGACAAAAGGCTTTCAATCTGGATGGAGAGAAGAAGGTTCAAGTGTCTGAGTCATTAGAACAGGGATTGCACCAGGGAGTTTTGCAGCCCTAAAGAGTGCTCCTCCACGCAGCAACAGTCTATTTCAGGATTGATTTCTCACAGTCTCTTCCTCTTGGATCCCTCTACTTTGTAAAACTAGTAAAACGCTTCACTAGGCCAGCAGGGAGGAGACTGGCTTTGCAACTTGGAGGGAAAGTCATCAAAATAAACAGAGCACAGATTTGAAGACACATCGGTGCTTTCATTTACCTGACCATCACGCCAGTTTTTCCCCTTGGTTCAGTGAGTATATATGTGAGGTAGAACRGATCAGAAAAGAGACTGGCTGAAGGTTACTCATTTTGTAAAAGCTCACACTGACAGTGAACTGCCTGGTTCAGAATGGATATATGAATCTGCATCTTCCATATCAGAAATAGAGCCTTCAATGCTGGCCCCAGAGCATGCTCTACTAGAATGTCTCTCAGCTTTTGCAAGATAAATAAGTAAATAAGGTTTGTCTTCTAATCCCAGTGTGCAGCCAAATGAAAATATAAAAATTTTTTGCAAAGCAAGGTTCTTATTTTTTAGCAATATTTAAATTTCTATTTTAAATTAATTGTACTACAATCCCTTGATATGCTGAAAAAGCATTCTCATTTGTAAAAGATGCAATTGTCAAAATGGAGCTCTACCAGATTTGTTTTTGTTCTGCTTCCTGGGTTCTGTGGGCATCAGTATACCAAGCTGGGAGATCTTTGACAGAATTTGGCTGCTCTTTTTACAAAAATGAGACAGAGGGTTGGTACACAGGGTGCCACCCCAACTTTATGGCTTCCTTGGATTTCCGTGACTTGAATTCCTAGTTGATTCTCTAAGCCACTTCTCCATCTAATTTGAGCTATTGGCACATCACAGAGCAGGCTGAAGATCTGGCATCTCATATTTAATCTCCTCCCAAAGAACTCCTGTTTATGAAGTCTGAGGCCAATTTGAGGTATAACAAGCTGTTAAGGGTAGTAATAAGTATGTTTTTGTAGACCATTTAATATATTGTTTTGAAAAAGGAGCTCAATGTCTATATCCCCACTTCACAATTGAGAAACAGACTACACTAAAGTGATTTGAGAAAGGTTGCTTAGCAATACAAGTCACGTCTCACTTCCAGTCAAGTGTTGTACCCACATTGCCTTATTTTTTATCACTTTCTTTTATGAGACTCTGAAAACATTCCTTTCTTTGCACAACCTCCCAATGCCTTTTATCCATTTAGAAAATCAGATTAAAATGGGCTCTTAAATATGAAGTAGCTAATTGCATTATATATAACTAGATAAAATGGCAGCAAATATATTTAGGAGAGATGGCAACAGTTTTTTCTCTTTCCAGAGAAATGTGTGTATTATAAGCTTAAATGAAAGGTCCTAACTGTAGTGACTGCACAAGAAATATACAAAATCCCTAAGCTTATACTGCTTTCAAGTGATTGTTATCTAAAAATCCTTGATTATGAGGTTGATTTTTATATAACACCCCCTTCAGCAAGCAGCATTTCTCCCAGGCTGAAAGCACTTGAGACACCACCTATCAAAAGTTATTTTTTCCCTGTGAAAATTTCTTATCAGATTAAAGTAGTGGTTATTTTTTGCCAAATAAATAATGTTCATACTGAAATAGTTTGACAACAATAACATTGAGTATAAATAATCCCTCTGCGAAAGTATTACACAATGAATCCTGTATGTATCTTTGCTGAAGTATAGTCTTATCTGAAAGGAGTATGTTAGTTTTGTAATCTTGGAAGAACTGTTTGCACTCTGATCTTCCAGTTATAAGGAGGAGAGAAATGAGAAATCTATGAGAGCCAGTGAGAAGCCTAAGTGGTTGTGCTCCTTTTTTTTTTTTTTTTTTTNTTTTTTTTTTTTTTTTTTTAAATACTGGATTTGATTCTCTACAGCTGCTATTTTGGGTTGGCCTTGGCTCAGGTGAAGGGAACTGCAGCTAGATGACAGCTCTAATTAATGCTGACTCTGTTCCCAGGGGGGCCAGCAAAGGATCACCACAGCATAGCCTTGCTCGGTGTCTCCATCATCCTCACTGGTTATTATTCTGTCTTACGGCTGCGATAGGATAGTTCTGCTTCCTAATCCTTGGAACAGAGTTTTAAAAGTAATATTTCTTCATTTTCATTTGACTGAGTGTTCATAAAGTCTACCCTTTTTTCATCTGCTTGTTTCATGCTTCCAAAAGTAAACTGTATTTAGACCATAAACGAACCCTGATTTCATTGAAAAGCAAGTTCAGTCTTTTAGCTACTGCCTGAATGTAATGAAAAAAATCCCAACCCACAAGTTAATGTGTTTGAATTGTTCAGCATAGAGTTTGACCTCAGTAAATTTACTCTAGATTTAGGTCTGACTTGATTAAATTATACATCGAGGTGAGCCAAAAGTCCTGTTTCTTTGAAACTAAAATTTTCAGTCTTGCCCAGAATCCTAATACATCGTTTCAAATGTTATAAAAGGACATGTGTAAACTGAACACGAAGCATGAAGAATAAAGTTAAGCCATTTGTCATGCAAGGCACAGAGTGACTCATTGCTTTTGTACAAAACGTCACGAGATGTTCCTTTACACAATTTACTGGTGCTGATGTCCCTAATGCTGCGACTAATTTGTATGCTCTGTTGCTTATGCCAGGGCACTCTCTTGGGCAAGAGTCAACTGGTGCACTTTGAATCTTTACGTGCCAAGGTGAGAAAAGCAAGTTCAGTCTTCAAAATAATTTCCTATTTCTGATGAGGATTGTTGGATAGTATTGGCTGTGTTAAGAAACTAGAATCTTTGATGGGATTTTATAAGGCAATAGTATTTAAAAAGATTTTGCTCTTTCCCTGCTGGAACTTAGTATTTACTAACAGCCTTTCAAACATGAAATGAGAGGATTTTTCTTAGTCAAAATAGCTACTTTTTAAAGAAAGTTATAGATGGAACCCAATGAGATTTATAGCTATGAGAATAATGACAGCTGTCTGTGCCTAATATAGTTTTTCTGTTAGAGATTATAAAAGTGATATATTATCTGGGAAAAGCTGGATTATCTGTCAAAAATACTAGTAATACAGTCTGATAAAGTAGCTTGAATCAATTTATGCAACTGTTTTCATAGGAATGTTAATGTTACAGTTAAGGAGAAAAATTCATAGGAAACAAAGATTAAACTTGGACCTTAAATCCGCTCTTAGTGACTAAGATGAAAACTGTCTCAATTCACAACAATCTAAGTTCATTCATCTCTTGAGTTTCATGGATAGCTTTTACTTTGTTGGCCATTTTCAATTTACAAGCATAAGCCTTATAATTCAATATATTACAACACTGATTGAGTTAACTGATTGAGAGTGGTTCAAACTCAAGAAAAAATATACAATATAACGTTTTACATTTACTAAATGCTATCAAGTTATTGTTATCTGTCTCTGTCAATATACGTCTTCTCTTTTCATCTATATTGTATTAAGTAAAGAAGAAGTTGCTGCTTTGTTAAACTTTCCATAGACAGTCTCTCAGGCAGGAAAGGCTGTTTAGTGTAAAAGTTGGCAGTGTAGTGCTTTATCTTTTAACGTGCTTCAGGTTCTCGTCACATTGAACTGCTTTCTTCCTCCTTTTGTTTGAATTACACCTTAGAATAGATCCTACTGCCTGCCCTACAATAGGTGTAATAGAGCTCTTAGGTTTGTTTAGACTGACGAGCAACATGCAGTACAGTACGACTATAAGATTCTTGATAGCAAAAATCTTTGGGACACTTTAAAGCATAAGATTCTCAGACAAGATTCTCTCAGTAGCTTGTTTTTCCCTTTGATCAACACAGCCTTTTTTGCAATGAACACACTATTCAAATTGTTTGTTTTAAAGAACAGAAGGACAGTTGGACAGAATTCAAATACTTTTCCGTAGAACATCTCACACACAAATGTTTGGGGTTTGGGTTTTTTTTTTCATTTCTTGGAAGATGATTTATAATCCTTTATTTTTTCCTCTCCTTTTGCTAATATACATCGAAGACTTGATCTGGCTGTCTGGCATCATACTTCTTTGTAGAACTGGAAGGGTCCTTCCCCCCCCYCCCCCCCCCCATGATTCCAACTACCTTGTGTCTGGGATGAAAAACGAGCAGGTAGATGGACACATGAAGGCAGGTAGGTGGAGAGGCATATAACCTGTGCTGATACTGCTTTCACAGAAGTTACTATCATGTCATCTAGCGCATTTCATCTTTACTTGATAAAGTCTGTGCTCAGGTAACGATTACAGAACTAAATTTGATTTCCAATTACAACATTGTAGGATATCTATGTAAAGTCTGTGCTAGAAGTTACCAGAACATAGTGATAATCTACAAGTGTATTTTAGCAATGCCTTTCTTCAGTAGATTTGCTCCAGTGCTCCAAGGTGTGGCTAGTTATCAGACAACTCCAGTCTTCAGGTGCAGTGCTAAAGATAGCAAATCTTACTGAGAGCCCAGCAGTGCTCGGTAGTGCAGCTTTGAATCATAATCTGCATCAAGATTGATTACTGACACTTCATAAAAAGTTCCAGTTCTGATTCTTCGGATTCTAAGCACAGGCTTTGAAGGAAATACTGTGTCCTTTAGTCAAAGAAATTGGTTATGTGAAGCTTATCTTTGAGGTAGATTTTTTTAAACTGACTTTGTTCATCATTAGTTTTCCCTTCCATATAATAAGCTCTGTTCTAGATTAATCCCTAAAGGCCAAATATTATTACCATTATGTAGACCCAATGTTCTTTTTATAATGAGAAAGTTTCCTCAAGGAGAAGATAGTTTTGCAACATTCTGGAAGTCAGACTCCATATTAGCTCTTCCAAAGAAGAAAACTGCCCACAAAAATGCTTATCTTGTGAACTTTGTCTGTTGTTTTTTTTTAAACTCAGTTGTTCCAGTAGAACACAGCTGTTTCAGTGGGTGGAAAGTGATGATGTGTCTACAGAACAAGAAATGGTGCTGAAGATCCTAGCCAGTGGTTTAAACTAAGGAAGTGGACACAAGCCAGTAGAGGATTTATGTAACTTCATCTCCTTTTGTACTTGATACTAATTCTTTCTTTGTGTACAATGCCTTTCAAAGCATTTTGACTTTTTTTTTTTTTTTTTTTTTAATACTGATCTAAATTTAACAATAGAGAGGGTAACTGCCTGGTTTAGTTTATTTGACTAGCAGTTTATAGAAATTAGGAACAGATAGCAAGCTCTATCACTCAGCATGAAATGTTCCAATTCTGAGAAAAGAAAACCACTCATTCATCTGTTTAACAACTAAGGAGTTATCCAGTCCTGCTTTTCAGGAACACCCAAAACTCATCCTCAACCTCTTCAGTGTTTGGAATATGCAAAGAATGCAAGACTGAGCCTGGAGCTGGTAAATTCTCCCTTTTAATAACCTTACTTCCATGTTTGTAGATTTACCCAAGTTCAGCCAAATTCTACTTTCTGTGACACTCATTCAAATCCAGGTTAACTCCAAGAGTCTTGTTCAGGATTTACACTAGTTTCCCTGAAGGAATAAATTGGTCCAATAATATTACAATCATAATAATAATGAAAAAAAAGAACCCACACCAAAACCTAAATAGAACATTAAGACTTAATGTCATTCCGTTTGTGGATTCAAAAGAATTAATCACACAGAGATCCTCCCTCTGAGACCTCAGATTCTTCAGCCAAGTGTTTATTTTAGTTTTTAGGAGTTTTGTCCAACATGTAGTTAATTTGCTGGCCCATTCCTGAAAATGTAAGGCTTCCCATTACAGATAACCTGGGGTTTAGCAAGCTATAATTTTGCAAATGCTACATTTTAATCTGCATGCCTTTTTCCTGCCAATTCTTTCCTTCATGCCTATGTAGTCTGACTTGATTCCAGAAGAAAAATCAGGATTGTATTATTTTCAGAGATTAAATATCTTTTTTTTTCCCCTAAGTTGGCCAGGATGCTATTGCTTTCTCCTGTGTTATGTGTGAGTGCAATAATATCATCCACCACCCTAAAATATTGTGTCATTTGGAATCCTATTGTATAAGTAGTGAACCCTTTCTGTATTGCCCCTAAGAGCTTTTTATAGAGACTCAAACCTCCATGGATATGGAAAAAACCCCATCTTTTTAACAAATATATTTGAGATGGGTTTATATTTATCTGAACTCTTAGAATCTGGATAATTCTTCTGAGTTTCATAAAATATCTTAAAATAACTTTTTTTTTAAATCCTCTCAGATCAACTGGCATTTGAGTTTTTCCAACTAGTTTAGGAGTTTTTTACTGTATTCTGTCAACATTAGGAGTCTTTATTAAGAAAGCTTCTATCTAATTTTTCTTTAGAGGAACTCTTTTTGGAGGACCTTATTCTTTTATGGTCAGGTTTTCCCAGTAGACACTTATTGCATAAATCTTCTTGCTTTGATGGTTAGTGATGCAGGAAATTGTGATGTAGCCTTGAGGTTCAACCACTTCCTGTTCTTCCAGGACTATGTCCTAAAATGCAACCCGTACTTTTAAATCATTTCATTATAGGCATCTGTATTCCTTCAGAAAATTCGTAACTTGCTAGGTTGCAGGAATTTGGTAGGCTGTAGAAGTGCAAAATATGTCTGCATTTCTGTGTTCATTTGTTGCTACTGGAAAAGGGCATGGATGTGCTCCAACCTAATGACTATCTAGAATTCAAACAAATATTTCACGTTCTGGTTTTGCAGTAGCCAAAAATTCGACTTGTAATAACTACACACAGTTGCTCACAATTCCTTCCTTAAATATTAGTTGTTGGATTTGGTTTTGGTGTTCCTTGTGATTCCATTCATTGTTGGGGGAAAAAGCAGGATTGACTCACCTGGAGACAAGAATTTACTTAATATGCAAATACATCACAGATAGGTCTACAATGACGACTGCTGGAGGAATGATATTTAGGGATATGAAAGCAGCTAAGTTCTTGTTAGCTGAAAATAGCAACTCTATACTTTGAGAACACGGGTTCATTTCAGTTGGGCTTCTCAAGAAACATTCATTGATGAAGCGTGTGTCAGACAAGAGCTAAACTAGATTTGGAAAAATCAACGTATGTGAAAGTTTCATTGATCATTGTTGAATAGCTTTTATCCGGTTAGTTGTAAAGTATTCACACTTACCTGTAATTACTTAATCTTTCTTGACCTGAATTGAACGTATTTTTAAAGCTTTTATCCAAGGATGTGAGTTATGATACTACAGCAGCAGTTTGCATCTGACAAAAGAATATGGAGCTAGTGTAACTTGTACAGTAATTTGCAATATTTCTGTTTTTCTAGAAAAGCTGTACTTTTTAAGAACTTTCAGATAACCTCCTAAGAGCCCTTTCAATGGGAATTATCCTGCTTTTATATGATGTACAATAGTTTTTTATTTTGTATGAGAAAGCTTCCACCAAAATTGGGTTTTGATTGAGAATGAATTCCTGTGAGATATGGATAAAAGGTCAATTGATATGGTCCTGAATAATTGAGACAACCTTTCTGAGAGATAAACAAACAGTTTTATTTCTTTATTTTACTGTTGCAGGAATAAGGCAGCCAGAATAAATACAGTTGCTGGCCAAGACAGAATTGTAGATTAGGGATTTCTTGATGCTTGAGTTAAGTGCATTAAATTATATCAAGTGGAAGTATAAACGGTGCAGTGCCAGCTTAAGCCTACACTAGATCCCATGCTTCCCAATGCTTCATGTTAATTAAAATCTAGCAAAGTAGTAGCTGTACACATTGTGTTTAGTTACACGGATTCTACGAAGCGTTAAAAAAGTTGAAGAATATTAATGGCTTTAGATTTAGAACTCATTAACCATTACCCTATTGACAGCTAAATAGAGTTTCTCAGCACTCCTCTGGGCCAGTGCCCCTTCATTCTGCCATGGAAAACCAGAAATGTTTGTTGGCTCAGCTAAAAATGTTTGGGAATGCTGGCAGTATCATTGAGTGAGACAACGTGGATGCCTGCTCACTAAAGCAGATCTAGTCAAACTATAGATATTGCTACTTTTTCAGAATGTAAAATAGTATTTTTTGTCAAAATACTTGTTTAAAGTTATATTTACTGCCAGAAGATTTTTTTTTTTTATTGTAATGTGGTAAAAGTGTGTGTGTTATTAGAACCAGAATTCTGAAAAAGCTCCTTCAGAGTTGAGTCTTGTTATAAATCGATAAATACAGCTTCTTTCTCAAAATGGTAAGGTTTATAATTCATTGCCTGAATCTTGACCCAATGTAGTGTGAATTATGGCTTCATCGAATGACAGTGGACCACTGAGTAATTTTTGAAGAGAAATTTTGCAATATCACAGCATTGCTTGTTTCCACATAAAACTTGGCAGCTTCTGATGAATTTTCTTTGAGATCTGGTGAACAGAAGGCTTAAAGTACAATCCATGAAGTACATATGTAGTGAGAAAGCTATTTTGTCACAGACACCTTTGAGTAAAATCCTTAGAACACCACCAGTTCCAAATCAGCCTCTCTGGTTTTGTGGTGACTTATACCACTTAAGCCTTTCTGTTAAACATCAATCAAACAGAAAAGCAAAATTGTGTGCAGATTGGACTAAATAGTGGTCTCTGAATTATAGATGTTTATGATTCATATATTACCTCTTTTGACCTGGAGATTCTTTTGATGCATGAAGAATAATACTGTTTGAACAAAGGTTAGATTAAAAAGCAAACAAAAAATAAACAAACTGAAACCCCTTATTCTCTAGCATGTTCCATCTGTCCTAACCAGTTGCCATAATGTAAAAAAAAATTGAAATTATGCATCTTTTATTATTTTCAGTTGATTAACATTTACAGGAAGCTCCAGTAATCAGGATCTACAAAAAAGGTTATTTGCAGCCACACTCAGAAAGGACTAACTTCTGTTCACCTAGAACTGCAATATTCTTCTGTCTTTATTTTGTAGGCTTTTTGTTTTCATTTCAGTAAGTGATCTGCATGTTATAAATAAATTTACCAAAGTAGTGCTGAGGTAAGCAGAGAGTATTATAAATAATCCCACTGAAGGAAAACATGAACTGACAAAACGTATTCGAGAGACATTGGCTATGTATGTCCTTATCTTTTCACATTCCTCTTTTTATATTTCCTTAGATCATAGATGAAGAAGAAACGCAGTTCATGAGTAATTGTCCTGTTGCTGTTACTGAGAGCACACCTAGAAGAAGGACACGCATTCAAGTGTTTTGGACGGCTCCTCCTACCGGTACAGGCTGTGTAATTCTGAAGTAAGTATTTTAAAGCATATTAAACTAACCATTAAAGTAAAATTCAGTTAATAATAAATCTAATATTTATTAGATGAAGAACTACTGGAGTTCTTAGATGCTTTTTTCTCCTTTGACACACTTGACCAAGGATAGTTCTACTTGCACAGTTACATGTTAGCAACTTAAAGCCCAAGTGTTCAAAAGTTACTCCAAGCCTTCAGTAACCATTGAATTGGTAACCCTAATTGAACTTGGTAGGCTCTCGGCCATTTATTTCACCTAAAAATCCTGAATCTTTAAAATCAAAATTGCATCCATCTGGTTGAGATTTGGGTAAAAAACATGGTCTTAGGTGAGATGAATAATAGGAACGTTCTGTAGAGTCAGGATTTTCTAAATGGACCTTTATCAGTAAAACCAGATCTATTTGTTTAGAGGTGAATGCTTTCATTTTAGAGCTGGTGATCTTTTACTGATGTTTTCCAATTATTTCTGCAGTCTATTTCTAAAGCAATAGACAAAGGTAAGATTATGTAGGTGCACTTTGCTTTAGGGCCACTCATTTGTCTGTAGAAACCTTAAGTCACTTCTTACTATGAAGAGTATCAGAGGAAACTGCCAGAGAAACATTGTCCTGTCTCCTAAGATTTTGCTTTCATATTTAATAGGACAGATTGGTCAAATATGCATGGACAATTGGGATTTCTTTGCGTGCTTTGAATCTATGTCTGGGATAAGCCTTTGCAATTGCTAAGATGTGCCCTGCAGTAGACCAAAGAATTTCAGTCTCTTATCAGTACTGGGGATTGCCCTTAGAGACACAAGCCACCTCTAGGCTTTCAAGGATATGCTAGCACAAAGGTTGGGCTCACGGTAGTTCAGGCCAATTCAGGAAAATGTGTTGTTAAAATTGCAACTGATTTCTGAACAGGCTGCAAAATTGCCACCAGCAAAACTGGTCCACGGCTGCCCTCCTCTCACCCTGTGCTTCACTTCCTTCTCCTTTTGCTGATTGGCACAAGAGATAAACACCTTCCTCTTCCACATCTGTGAGGGTGATCAAGCCCCAACCCTGACACTGTCTGTGGAACAGTCGCAAATCTTTGGCAGTGCACTTCTACCTGCTGCCTCTCAATATCAGTAAAATAATTTTCTTTAAGATCATCTGTTTTAATGTGCACTGAAGCAGTTCAAGAATACACTTACAGTCTTTTCTTAAGCTCAGGACAGACAAGTGTATATTGGACTGCAGCAAAACTGTGAAGCCTGCTGCTTGCTGGATGGCCAGACAGGTTGTGTGTTAAAGTTTATATATGGAATTTTTCAAGAAGCAATCAGGAAGATTCTTTCAGTGTTGCTGAGCTGTTTATCAGCAAAACTATTTGCTTTTCCCCTCAGGACTGCCTCCCTCTTAGTTGTGTAACAAATATTGCTTGAGGCTCTTACTACTTCAGTAGTGTAATAATAAGGTGATGATGTTTTATACATCCTTTTAAAGAGACAAGATTTAAACTTTAATCCAATAATGATATGCCACAACACAAAGAGATGGATTTTTTTTTTTTTTCATTACTGTCCTAAGTAGAATTGCCATTACCAAAAAAAATGAACCAAGACCTATACTTTTCTCACTGAAACGTAAACATCTGTGGCTGAAGTTGGTTCAGGGGCCTGCCTGGGTCTTGTCAGCAAAGGAATGTAGTAAACTACCACCAAATATAGGAACCTTGATAAATGTTTCTTCTCTCTCCTCTCTGCTGATCAAGTCATGCTGGATGTTCAACACACTGATTTTTACACTGTGAAGTACTCGCATTATTGCAGAAAACTCAAGAGGGGCTCCAAGAAGTAACACAGTCAGAACTGCAGTTCTGATGTTATACACACAAAAGTATGAAATTGTCAGTGCCTTAAAGAACGTACAGATTAAATCAGCAGCATACAACCTTCTCAGACTGCTGGGTACATCAGTAGTGCCAACAAAACAATGAAGTGCCAATATAGAGTTAGATTAGCTGACTGGTACCAGTTCCCATAATCTGTTTGGACAGCTAAAAGAACATCTTAGAAATTGAAGTTCACGGGGAAAGGAAAAATTTTTGGTGTTATGACTGCTTATTTACAGTGCGTGTGGGTATCTTAGGTGTGTATGTGCCGGTGAAAGTGAAAAGAGGTTGTTAGGTACGTTCCAGTAAAAATTATGTGAAAAATACAAGCTTGCTCCCAATGGTTGCTTTATTGACCTCAGAGGGTAAGTAACTGCTCCATTCCCGAGGACGTTCCAAAGAAAGAATGAAACAGTCAACATTATTACGAGTTGCTGATGCCAGAAATTAACATCATAATTTGGCATTTGTGGCATTGTGGTTTGTGCTGCAGTGCAGTCCTCCATGGCACTATACATAACAATCACTGATGTGGTTTTGGCATTAACAACATTTACATTTTTTCTTTTGTATGTAAAGCTTTGACCACATCTGAATTAGAGTTGAGAGTCAGCATTCTTTATAAACCTTCTTTATGGTCAGCTCCCATAGAATAGCATAGAAATGTTGGATGCAGTTTTCAAAATTATTCTGTCATTTGTGAGAGCTTTAATGATATAATAAAAACAAAAGTCTAAAAGCAGTTATTATTATAAATAGTTAAGTCCAAACTCATCATGGAAAAATTCTGAAACCTTGAACTTTAGAGGAAACAAAAGCCCTCTGTATTTTTCTTCTCTCTGTGTGTGATGGAGTGCAAATAGTTTTTTATTATCAGTACATATCTGTTTCAGTCCTTGGAGGCTATCTGATAATTTTCTTTTAGAATTTCCAAAACAGAATGGCAGCATTTTGGAGCCTGTTCTGAATCATAAGGATATACTTCCTCCTTTTCACTATGTCCTGGTCTACTGACTTCAATATGTAGAAAGGTTAAATATAGTCACAAGTTAAACATAGCTGATCCATAAAAACTTATTACGGTTTTAGTGCCAAATATTGGGATTTTTGAGATTTATAATGTTATAGTTAAGTATAGAGGCTTCCAGAAAGTTTTCCTTGGACTAGTACTGAGGTTTGGGAACATTTTTATTTTTCGTGGTTTGTGAAATCTGATACCTTTGATAGGAACACTTGATTGCCTACATTTGTCTAGTAGCCTTCTCAATGCTTTCTAGGCATAGTGTATGTGATCAGTTTGGTTGTGACAAGCATAAAATGACACAGACAAATGGTAATCTGTAGTTCCTGGGTTCAGCAAGGGATGCTAAATCTTTGGCATGAGCACATACATGTGTAATGCTAGCTTTCTGGGTGACTGCAAAATACAAAGTTTAGGAGAATTAACATATATTTGAATTTGACTTATCACTACTTTGGTTTCTAAAACATCTCTTTCTGTGTGAAAACTTAGAATTGGGAAAAAAAAAGAGGGAGATGGATTAACATATGATGTTGCACTGTAATTGCTTAGTTGAGAACAATTCATCCATTCTCTTCATTCCCACTAAGTGATGATGGTGAAATAGCCTAAAGGTTTGAATGCTTCCAGACTCTTTATTGAAACTGAATGTACTTCCTGGATGCAAACAATAGCTGAGGCTCTATTTGTCCAAGCGTTTAAGCTTATGCTTGAGTCTCACTGAAGACACAAGATAGAAGACTTTGCTTAGATGTTACACATTGCTTAGGAGACCCTCAAGCTTTAAGCCCTCTTTCTACTTGCCTGTTGTATGCTAGGAACACTGTGCGGCTAAATCCAGTTATAGGAAGGTACGCAGACTCCAGCATACCAGCTCTTAAAATAATTTCTGCAGATGGATGAAACGGAGAAACAGCATATTACTTTGGGGGTGGCCCCAGACACTGCCAGATGATTTTAAGCACCTTGATTTTTATAATGGAAATGGAATGCATCGTCGGCTGCCAGATAGTGTAGTCAGCCTCATCACAGCACTAGGTACTTGAATGGGAAGTTTTGCTATGTGGAACAAAGTTATTATAAAAGATAATTCAACAGAATTGCACTCAGATCTTACTTAGCAATAAGGATTCACTTGGCTGCCTCAGCATCTGTGCTAGCTTCAGAAGCTACCCGAATATCAGCATGAGCAGGAAAGTGCTTACAACAATATCTTTCTTGCTTCTATGGTTAAAGATATCTGTTTGGACCATTCTAAGCTGTCATGCTGTGCGCAGTCTAATTCTTTTCATGTTCACAATGCAACATTTAATCTTTCTATCTCTGTTTACTTTCCCTTGTTCCTTGTGATTGATCGGACACTACGGTGCCATGTAGCAATATGGGAGGACCAGGTCATTTCCTTCGTCTTCTGATAAAAGTTTCTGTTCTAAAACTTAATTACTAGATTTCTGGGCTCTTCAGAATGTATTTGCTTTCTAGCATCTTTGAAAACCTACTGTTAAAACTTTCATGAGAGATATTTATAATTATTTTTGCTATGTGCAATTTATATAAAAACTAATTATATAGACAATTGAGCAGTGGCAGAGCCTGGTGGTATTTATATCATCACATGGAAGTTGAGAAATTTTCAGGGGTTTGAATAATCAATCTGTTTCAATATTTTGTATAAGTGAGTCTGAAAACGGTTTTAACTTTTTTTTTCTTAAACTTTTTTCTGCATGTAGACTGTCATGCTTGGTTTAGCATGTTCTACTTTTCAGCAAAAGTAGAATAGCACACGTGCCTTTTTTTGGTTTTTTATCTGACAGTTAATATTCAGAGGCTGCTTAATTTTGTAAAAAAAACAGCTAATGGAGATTTATCTAGTTTAACAAGGAAAGTCTTAAATACGGATTTCAAGAAGTGATTTACTCCATTGACAAAAAAAAGACAATAAATGTTTATTAAAAGTTTCTTAGCAGTGATGGAGAATCACCTCTTTTAGGCCGTTTTTAGCCCCAGATGTCTAGATTTGACTGGTTAGTTGTATTCCTCAAGATAAAGTGTCTCAGTTGAATGTGGTACTGAACAAGCAGGTAAAGGTCTGACCTGTGTAATTGATGGAAAATACAGAACAAAATAGTTTTCTGCAAGTACTTTTAGAATTTTGTAATATAAAACAAGAGTAAAGAAAATCTTGTAAATTGTCTTAGCTTGTCACATATTAAAATTTCATGGTAGGGGGAATCTTGTTAATATCCAAATTGATTAAATCTGTCAGCTGGTGTAAATCTCATGAAGAGTCAAGTATTGCTAGATCGTAATTATCTTTTCCTCCTTTAGCATTTGGTGATTTTCACTGAGTTTGAGATTAATTGTTAATGTAGTAAATGATGGCCACATGCAGATAAGTTATATTCAATTTACCATTTCAAAAAGAAAGCACAGTTCTCTGATTGGCTCATGGAATAAAGGAGTTCTCAGGCAATGGATGTGTCTTGTGTGGTAAATGTAACAGAAGTTCTTGCTGACAAGTTAGTTATTTCTGCTATACATATCATGCTTAAACAACCAACAAATTAAAATCCGGTATCTGTAAATAGTGTTTATTACCATTACTACTTGCAGAAATCCACTGTATTTGTCATAATATCTCTGCTGTTTGTTTCTGGAAATGTTTTCTGAGCCATCTCTAGGGAAATATTTTATAATTTTTGAGGAAAAGTGTGAAACATTGTTTTTCTGCATATGTAATTATCTTCATGATTTTAATTACATGGGGTTTTGTTTTTGTATGTAGTCAAAAAAAGAGTAGAGGAATTTTAAAGAATTGCGGTCTTCCAAATAAAAACTATGATATATTTAGTATATCAAGTATGTATTGGCAAAATCTTTCAGGTAGGTGTGCTATTGTAGCAAAGCTATCATACCTACGAGGACAAATTCTAGTCCATGCCTTGGATATAATACTCAGTTTCCAACCTTCGCATGGATTCTGGCAGTTCTCTTGCTCTCGAGCCTTCAAAGCTCTGAGGGTGAATGAACTCCAGCTAGAGCTTTTTGAACATGTACTTTTTGATTTCTTGTAACTTCAAGCATAATATTCATTCAGGTCACTTGGCATCTCACTCTGAGTAAACACTACACTGAAATGTGATGTTGGAAGGACTAAAAGAAGAACCAAATGCAAAGGAACCAAATGTCACAAAACCCCATGAGTTCATAACTACATATACATACTGAAACTGTCTTGATATGCAGCCAAATCTCTTCTCTACACTCAAAACTCATGATGAGATCCAACCAGAGAGTCCTTGGGCCAGAAACAGAGCACAAGGCATCTGGATAACAAAACCCACAAAACACAAGAGCAGCTCTGTGGTGTGTAAATTAATATATGACCAACTCAATAACACCGCGTTAAGAAAAGTGTTTATCAGAAATGCCAAATTGAAGTGGTCAGAATGAAATGCATTTCAGAATTAATCTCTCTCACTAAAAGGGTTGATATTATGATTCTCTATCACAAAAACAAGTTGCACAAATTTACTCCTATCAAAAAGAACTTGCAGTTGTCAATGAGCTACAGAGTGGGTCTGCGTTAGTCAGACTCCTTTAAATGGGTGGAAGCTACAGTGCTGCTTCTGAAATTATTGCCAGTCATATAAAAGGAACATCTGATAGATGATCACAGAGTTGAACTTAAAAAAACAATAAAGAAAAAAGAATGATGTACAGTTACAGCTGACAAATTTGTGTGTTACTTTTCAGGCTTGTCCTAAATTCCTCATCAGTATCTATGACATGGCAGAGGGAGAGGTGGGGCAAGGTTTTAAGTTATTCGTGTTACTAGACCAAGGTGATTAAGCAGTATAAGTAGATTCTTTGCTCCTCTCTGATGCTCTCACCACTAAAACATTTTCTTTTCCTTGCTAGGCTGTACTTAGCCCAATATGCGTAACTTTCCTTGATTTGTCGGGATACTTACCTGAGTAATATACAGCTCAAGTCTTTTTCCATATGCTTAATTGGGTGTTTCTTTAAATGCTTTACATGGGATGTATTCTTTAAATGCATCCTATTTGTTACAAAACATGTGAAATATGATGCTTTTACATGTTTTTTTAGGAATCCTGAATACTTGTGGGTTGTATTTCTTGGAAAAGAGATTCCTGGATTTGTACTTACTGAAAAATCACACTGTTTATTTTGAAGCAGATGAGCTACTAGTACATAGTTGAAGAGCTATGATATGAGGAGTTCACTATAAAATTATGCCTCTAAATATTCAAAGTGTAAAAACAAACAACAAAAAACCCCCTGCTTGTTTGAATTGGATATTAAGCTTGTTATTCAGTCTTTTCCATTTATCCTTTCAGTCTTCCTGTGCAATTGTCCAGATACTTACATGTCAACAATTTTACCTGACTGTTTATTAGAATATTAATACTGGAGCAATTGAGCACAGTTATAAAGCATTTACTGAAAGCTTTCCATTATGACTAAATATAACGGCCAAGGAAAAATAGAGAACAATCTGCCTTCCTTGCCTAGCGAGAGCTCTCAGTAACAATTATAATGCTGTTTATGGAACAATAGAAGATAACAGTTCTTATATTATAAATAGGTATATTGATTTTTCCTAGTAGAATTAATGAGTCTTCTGCATGCAGAGAAATGATCAAAATTCCTGTACTAATAGTTTAAAAAATATAAATCTGTATCTTCCAGTTAACTACCACACAACACCAGTAGCTTCTGAACTTCATTTTTGACAGAGATAATAGCAGTATAGCTTAATATTTCTTTGTGCACAGCTTAAATAAAATATTTTATGTAGACACTTTATGTATTTCTACACAATTAAGATAGCAATCTAAGATATCTCTATACATCCTAATGGTCCTTAGAACAAATACAACCTTTGATATATAGAAAATGTACTAATTTTCCATATGCAATTCTTTTGACCTGCTTTCATTTTTCCCCATTCTTCACTTTTAGGAGTTGATGTAACAGAAATGTGCACAGCTTTAAATGGCTAGGGACATAGATTGGAAGTGAGTAGATTTGGGTCCATTCCTATCTTTCACACTGGGTTATCATATACAGCTCAAGTCATTTTTCAATGCCTCTGTTTTCTCAAAAGCAACTAGAGGCCAGTGGCTTTTTATAAAACACTGCAAGATAGAAAAGATTATATGTTAGTATTGCACTATTCTAATTCCTTAAAAATAATTTAAATGTTTTCTTCATCCAGCTATTTTTTTTTTTTACAAAACAAATAGGACAAAAACTTAAACTTTGCAATGTAACTAACTTACAGCCCTATATTTCATTTTTTAGGCTAAACACCCACAGAGAGTTTACTTGTATTAGGAAGGAAGAATAACGTTCTTCATTTCTATACAGCTTCTATATTTATAGCAGCTCTAATATTAGATTGTAAAAATGCATATTTGCATTTTAATATATACAGTAGCAGCCCCCTGGATCTACTGACTAAACACATCTACATTTAAAACAAAAATCCGTTTCACTTTCTCACAGATTTAATATTGTTTCTTTAACTTCACAATGGGAGGACATGAATTTGGAAAGTGTTGTAAATGGATTTTCTTGTAATTTTATGTTCTTCTAAATAATCTTTTTTACAGCACAATTAATATAGTAATCCTGTAAAATCTAGCTAGATTCATTCATATGCTGCTTTCTTTGCAAAGACGTAGTGTTGCAAAGCAGCTTAATGGTTTTGCTACTGAAAGATGGGTTTATTCCTTGAGGAGAGCAAAGCAATAGAAAAAACAATGTGGAAAAAAAAAGAGGAAGGAGAGGATGGTGGTCTTTCCTCTAGTGGTAAGGGGAATATAGTTATGGCTTTATTATGAAAGATAATACCTTTAACTGTTTCACACTGTACCTTGAAAATACCTACGATAATGTCATATTAAAAAAAAAATCAGTGTTATGGCACATTTTGTGGTAAATGGAAGTAATGTGCAATCACTCTCATTGGTCCATATGGTTATTATTTAGCACAAACACTTCTATTTTTGTAAAACAAGCTGTTTTACAAAAAATAAAAAATTTGTCCTTTGATGTGCAGTGGGGTAGGAATGCAGGCATTAGAAAAGTACAACATACTTCATGATAAGACACTGATACCAGTTCTCTCCTTGATCATCATTGTGTTTTCTCCAGACTTTCTGGGGAAATACTGCAATTAAGATTAATCATTAAGGTTAACAGTTGACACAAACTCAAGCACAGAACTGATCAGAAGTCAATTGTATTCTCATTTGGTACTCAGGAAAGATATATGGGGTACTTAAAACTTTCATTTTTACTTCTTAACAATTATACATGCCGAATTTCTTGGTCCTTCTAGATTCTCAACACTGTTCTAAGGATACTTACTATGTGTTTAAATTGTGCACTTGGAAAAATCATATGAAGTAGCAAGTCAAGTATAGTGCTTTCTAGTAATTCCACCTTCTAATCCAAAACTTGAAGATAAACAGGGAAGCCATAGCAAATGATGTTAGAAGGGACTTTGGTGAAATACCCATCCTTTACTGTCTGACAACAGTATGACAATAGGATGAACTATGATTGAGTTGCCCCTGTCCACCTCTGTTCTTCTTAAAGGTGGAGCCTTGGCAGTGCCCATAAGGAAGTGGTGCCGATACTTACCTGTCATTGCTACTGTTTTGCTAAAATGATTCTCTTTATTCTCAGGTGCTGTAACCCTCTTTTCAACCCATGCCTTCCTTCAGTCTTCTTTTCTCGAGGCTACTCAACCCCAGCTCCTTCAATCTTTTTCCCCTTCTAGATATCTGATTGTTCTCGTTAGTCTTGTCTGAACTTTCTCCAAATGATCCATATCCTTGAATTGTGGTACCCAAAACTGGGCGTTGTAATCCTACAGATGCCTTACATGACTCCATATAGTCTTAGAGAAAGTGCTTCCACTGCAGTGTTTGCTGTTTTTCATAAGAGAATAACACTTGTGTTCAACTCCTGATCCACTAGATTTCCTTCATCCTGCTATCAAATACTCTCATGGACTTTTTCCTTTATGTTTTTGTGCAAATAATTACTCTTATCTAAAACTAGGACTTTGTGTTTAACATTATTTAATTACTGATTTTTCAGAATTCCTCAGATTTATGAACTATTTTGCATTTTAAGCAACTGCAGCTTGATACTGTCTGTAGTCAGTAACTTGTTCTCTATTCCATCATTCAAGTTGTTAATGAAAATACTGATGTATGCATAACCGCACTGAACTTGAAACTCTTGAGTTCCAGCTGAGTTCTAAACATATGAAAAAGCAAATTAATTTGTTTTAAACATACGAACATTGCTGTCTAAAAAATCCTGCCATTTAGTTCTGATGTAATGAATATGTAAGCATTTTAAATAAAATTTTGAAAAAATCTGCTGGTTTGATGTATCTGAGTATTTACAAATCTCAAAAGTGTATGAAAAATCAAGAAAATGTTTTTATTCAATAGTATTTTTTATTGGCAAAATTTGTGTTGGAGAAAGATAAATTGTCAGAGAATTATTACATCTTATTTACATATCCTGGAGAGGAAATGCAAAAGGATTTAAGACATGTAAGGAGGGAAGTTCTCTGAATTTTGCTCCCCAGTAAGTGGGGAAATAAAACAGTGAACTGATTTCTTTCTGGCTAAGTCTCTAGTAGAGTCTGTATTTTCATAAATTTCAAGTAGTGGGATGAAAAAAAAAAAGACTCCATAATTTTCTTGTTGTTTGCTGTTTGTAAATGAAAATCATTGTTAATTTAGGAGCCCGACAGCTGTAGAACATTTGCCATTCGGCAGCAGCTGTCAGTAGCACTCCAGTTTATTTTACAAACAGATGTTTAATTTGACTTCAATGCCATTGTCAATTTTTGAGGGGAAGCAAAGAGAGGAAAGGAATAGAAATAATCATGGTAGTCATAATTTGATTTCCTTTCAAAACATAAAGCAGAGTCACTATTGATGACTCAAAAGTGTTTTCATTTTTTATTACTGAATGTTTTAAATCAGTTTTTTTATAACCGCATGAACTGAAATTAAGCTTTCTCAATGCATGTTAAGGAAGTGATTTGTCTTATGTCAGGAACTGAAGGCGTTCTTTTAATGTAGTATGCTACATTTTTAAAATATGTACTTTATTTATGAATCAAAATGTCATACTATTTCTACAGTTTACAGATAAAGAGGTTTTTGGCTCTATATTAAAACCAGGGCACCAGCGGGCCCACTGTCATACAAACATAATGTTGTTTACTTTAGTATACTAGTATTCTCATTTCACATCAACAAAAGCGAAGTGCAAATTGGGTCCAGTAATGATGAAACAAGATAATGAAAAAGCTAAGTAACATAATGCGGTTCATTTTTAATTTTAGTAACCAATGATTTTATCCAGTATGTGCCCAGTGACTAGGAGGCTTTAATAAAATGTGCTGTTAGAATATCTTGGCAAGATCCTCCGTTATTCAAAATGTCTATAGACCCAGACAAGAGAGTTGAAATTAGCAGTGTATGGTCCCAATCCTACAACACTTTGGCAATTCTTAGATGTTACAAAGTCTAATTTAAATTAGTTGTAAAGATGGCACATCTTACTGGTCATTTGCTCCTTCATAATACAATCTGTTCAGGTATTTCAAGACTATATGTTTCTATGAGGGTACATAAGTAAACCTGCAGTTAAATTTAAGAAGATATACTGGGTGTGCTGTTTTGTATGAAATTTTCTATGTTAGCAAAATTTTTCTAGCATGCTGAGTTCAATATTTGCTGAACTGTCTGTATGCCCACAAAAATCTAGAACAGCTCTGCATAGCACATTTTACAGTTAAAATTTCAAGCACAGCTATATTTCAGAATGAAAGGCAAATGGCTGAATTAACAGTGTGTCAGATTCTGCCATCCTTACTTCTATTGAATAGTATTTAAATTCTCAGGTGGATTTAAATATATTAACTGGAGACTCTCTAAGAGTGATGTATTATATAAATAAGGGTCTCAGAACCTGAACACGGTTTTTATCTTGATTCTTTTTTTCATAAGAAGCACCACAAAATCAATTCTGATTTGTTTCCTTAAAGGAGCAGCTACATGTATTATTGCAATTCTTTAGAAATTATGAAAGGAAAAAAACACCTAGAAAAGGAATTGTTCTTCTTGTAAACTGACTGTTGAATTGATTCTTGTCTTTCCACTTATCTGGTTTGACAATTTTTTGAAGGGATTTGTGAAAGGATTGAAATATTAAATTCAACCAATAATTGGGTGGGCCATTCTTTTCTTTTCCTTGCAGTAATTAGGTACCCACTTTTTGTATCTTTTCTGCTTCATTAGATATGCATTAAGTATCTTTGCTATCTGAACAGCAGCAGTCTGAATGCTTTTTGCACTGCTTTCCTGAAGAAATGGATTTGTTGCTCAGTCAGTTCACTGCTTCAGCAGAATGTAGTTTAAAGTCTTGCAATGCACCAGAAAGCACACTTGATTTCTTTAATGGTTTCTGGGTTTTCATTTGCTGCAGAAAGGATAGGCTTGCAGACATAGGGGCCTGTGTCTAGAGAAGGAATCAGCTCTGTTCGTTAGGAGGATAATGAGCTTGACGCTCACTCACTGCACAGACAGTGTATGTAGCCTGGTGATACCCTTAATATGTACCAACAACTCGTTTAAGTTCTACAGATTACCTATCATAATGTTTCTTCCCATAGATTTCTCTGAAAATGGAATATACGCTTGTTCTGTACATAGAAAAAAAGGTGTGCTCTCTCATGCTGCAATTGCCTTGCAATTGTTTGCTGAAGTAAATATATGATGAGACAAGGAACTCTTATACAAAATAGAAAAATGTTCCACACTGCAAAGATGATGCCATGTATTGAGGTACCACCATTTCATAACAGTTCATAAAGAAATTCTCTTGTTCATCAGAGTTACTTTAGATAACGAATACTAATGAACAGGCATTTATCTAATTTCTCTGAGTAAATCATGGACAAAGCATTGTCTTCAATATAGTGAAGAAACACAAACAGCTCTTCATTCTTGCAAGTTTTGTAGTAGTAGTCTATATTTCTGCCACACATAGTTCTACTCACAAAGTACTAAATATGTTCAGGCAAGTAAATAAAATAAAGCTAAACTCATGAAGAGGAGGCAAATTTCACAGATACTCGGATGTGTATTTTCTTCATTGTCTTTATCAGTAAGCAACTTGGCTCAGCAAAAATAAAGTTTTAAGTGCTGTCCTTATAATTTCTAGTTTTCCAGTGGCTACTCATGCATCAAAAGAAATTCAGGCTGTGATTCTCTTCCGATTAAGTGAAACTGAAGTTGGTAATTTATTTCAATAGAAGGTTGGTCAGTTCTCAATACAGTGTCATCTCGCAATCAACAGCAGCATAGGATTGCAGGGCACATTAGGTTTTCAAAACACCCTCAACATCAGCGTATCTGATAATTTTATGTTTTTAATTTTCAAAGCATGTATTTTTTCTGTCTCTTTTTCTGTGTAAATGTTTGGTGGGAGCAAATGACCGCCCGCTATTAAAAACAAAGTCAGATAGGTACACCTTATGTTTTTGTCTTGAAGATCAGGAGATTTGTTTTCCTTGTTGCTTCAGTTTCGAAATCTAAACCAACTATTGGAAAAGTTTAAATTGCACTGCTTGGGTGTCAACCTCAAAAAAGGTAATCGATTCACCTATTTCCCATACACATATCTGAAGGAGCACCCCTGCTTGTCTCTACAATGCCTGATGCCTTGCTCTGTTTCCTCCTGTATCTCTAATCGCACTTTGTGTATCTCAATTATCCACATTAAAACATCTCCCTCTCAGAGTTTCTAATGAAGTTAAGAATCTAATTAACTACACTTTTGTTCCAAATAAAACTTGGTAGTGCTGGATTCCAGTTCCTAGTCTATGCCTGCTTCTCAAAGCTGCTAATATGAAGGGTAATTTACCATCTTAATCCTTTCCATTACTACTTACTACTGTTCACAATGCTCCTTTAATAGTTCTATTCATGTGCTCTCCTTGTCCTGATGATTGAGGGAGATACAGACTGTGTAGCTTTTGCTTAATCCCTGATCCTTTAAGCATAGTTGTAATCACTTCCTCCATGAAATGATGACCTTTATCTGGGTCAACAAGACTTCAGGAGCCCCACAGAGGCAAAAGGCTTCCTGATACTGTTGGKTTTTTTCCCTCTCCCTGCTGCTATATGTTGTTTTATAGAAAAGGCTTCAAATCACCTTGAGAAGCAATCAGTTACTTCCAAGGAGTTTCACTACCCCAGCCTGTTTTGGGGACCTAATGTATATAATCTATATGTAATCACATCCACAGTCTGAAAACCCACTGCTGCAGCAAAGAGATATGACTAGACTTTGTTCTTGCCCTTCCTGTGCATATCTTGGACAATTTTTGATCCACTTCCTAACACCTGTTTCTGTACCTTTCAACATTGCTATTTCCTTAACCCTAAGAGTATTTTTCTGATTTTCATGTAGCGTGTTTAGCAGTTCTTTCTCCGTTTACTTTCTTGGTCCTTTTGTTTCTGCTGTGCTCTAGTAACAGCCATTACTGTTTACTTCATATATTCCAGGTCATCTGCTGCTTTGGATGCTGAATCTACCTTACCATTCTGTTCAGCTTCCTGATTCTTACTCCTTTGAGCCTTTGGATGTCTAATTCACAACTGATCCCCATGGCAATTCCAGTGCTTATAAATCTCTTCTGCACCAATCCTTATTCAAAAATAGTTCTGTCGCCCAGCCTTTGCCTTCTCCTAACCTAGTCAAACATCCAATACCGTGTTCTCTTCACACAATAATCTGAATCAGGTAAAATCACAACCAACCCAGCCTTTTGTTGTCTTTAAACTTCAAGGATTACTGTAGTCTGTTTGCTGGGCTGATCTGCTTAGAGTGTTCTTTGTATGTTGTCCCATTCAGGTTCAAGGCATGCATGCCCTGGGCACAATTTCCATCAACATACTTTGAAATTCCACCAGTGAACCGAAGGTGATTTGTGCCGTAACTTTGTGCTGAAATCCTTCAAAATCTTCCTCAAACCCATGTGTAGGTGTTGTTTGTAAATGATTGGGCATTGACCTTCTGTTCCCATTTTGATTAGGGGACAATAAAAGAGATCAGGTTACTGAAAGTTTCTGAGGCTAATCTGTGGTTCATCAATATTGTCCACAGAGCAACAGAAGTATTGGAAGCTCTGTGCTTCCTGTCAATGATCCTGGCAGAGTATACTTTAAAGGAGACATCTTATTTGCATCATGATAGGGGCAGTACATGTGAATATTCCATTTTTGTATTGTCCAAGCAGCTGCTAAGCATTCCCAAACATAGACTGAAGAGCACAGCTCTGGTATTGCTATTTTTATGTATTCATAGCTTACTGGGGCCAGCTTGTTTTTTTGATCTGTTGTAGCAGAASTGCTACCAGTGCTACTGGTGTGGCAGCTAATCAGACACAAGACGGTTGTACTGAATTTGGCATTTTTAGGGCTGAAGCAGGAAGAGCAAAAACTCTGCTGTACAGGTTCCCTGCCATTGCATTCTCCAAAAAACCTATGTACCAAAGTTTTGCAACAATATTTGCTACAAATCCTTACTGCAACTAATTTTTGCAACCACAATTGTATGAACTAGAGATGCTACCCTGACGCTGTCCTCAGCCACAAACTTGTTGCAGCAGGTGTTGAACAAAGAGTAAGAGAAGCTTGGTGAAAACCTCCCTAATGATGTAGAATAATTTCATGGATTAATTTGATCATTCTTTGATAATTATGTGTTGCATGAGCAGGGTGGTCTATCAGCTATTTCTCAAATACAATTTGAATGTGCCTTCTTCCCATATACTGTCCCTTCAGAATGAGAAAAGTGGAAAAGTTACAGATCTCAACCCTTTTATCTTTATTGGTCCTTTCTTTTCTTTCATTTCTCTGCACTCATATCTTTCAGCGTAAACAACTGGTGTCTCCTGGCATTAGCTGTCTGAATGTTCAGTAGGCTGCAGTCTCAGCTGTCAGTGGAAGCTCTTAGAAAAGCCCAGGTGGAAGAGATTCAGTTGTTACAGGTATTAATTCTTGAATGCTGAAATGTGTGTCTCAGCTGCACTAAGGAAAAGGCAAGTTTCTTCTTCTGATGGTTCCAGATCCTGTTCCAGTGGATTTGTGGTGTCAGACTTAACCTCAAGTACCAAAGGAACTGCATCAAAATTAAACTTCCCTAGGCAGATATATTCATAATATTAAGGTCTCTTTTAAGAAGTAATATTAAGCATTTTAATGTCAAATCAAGTTTGCTTAGTTTCAGTGGGTGTTAATTTGTTCTGTCACCCATTGTGGCACTTTCACCTTCAGGCTCCTGTCAACTGAAATGAGGTGAAGATTTTTCTGGATTTCAAAACATCAGATACTTTATTCCAATTTGGATTCCTGTTATTGAATACCCAGTAATCAGTATTTTACAGGTGGGTGGACCTGGTTAGGATGTTGCTCTTGACATACAGTTTTTGTCTGTACAAGCAAATAATTTACTCATTAAAATATAACTTCAGTATATTCCTAGTTGACACCTCTTCCAAAACAATAGCTGGAGAATGACAGCTCTGATATTTTTGATTTTGTCTACAAATTCTCTTCCTTCCTTCCTGAATTCCCTAAGAATATTACAGATTTAGAACAATTTTTCTGAAGTTTTGGGGAATTTTTTCAAGCTTCATTAACTGGGCAGTCATGCTGATGTTTAACTTTCACTTATTTTGCTTTTTTAATACAATATACAAAAAAACGGTTTTTTTTATCCCCCCAACCTGGAGTGGGGGAAGGTGGCTCAAGAGGGGAGGGGAATATATGTAGGATATAGAGATTTAAAAGAAATATTGTAAAAGGGCAAATATGCCTTGTTCTGTGTCATGGCTGTCCACACTTGCCGTGCAATAATGGCAAAATCAACAGAGGTCAAGTAGTGACAGCAAGGAACTCAAGGACTGGTGAAGAGTAGCACATGTCAGAGGGTTTGAAATGTGACCTTTGCCTTTGTGTGGTTTGTTTTCTGCCACGTCCTGGCATAGCAGGTAAAGCAGGCTGCAGACTGAAAATGGGGGCATGGTTGCCTCTTTCTTTTTTTGCTTCTCTTGAACACCCAGAGTAATCAAGTCTTTGAGTTCCCGGTGCAAGTGGGTGAGTGTCATACAGGTTGCATAGACCTTTTAAGCAGAAGTAAAACAATGCTTGATAAGTTTTATTTTTTGTCTTCATTTTTCAGTTTGATTTTAGAATGTGTTAGTTAATACACAAGTGCTTTGCATCGGTTCTTATCACAGGTTAGCTCAATGAATACAGCTATCAGGTAATGTGACTTTGAGCTCACTAGCTTGATAAAAACTATACTCCCACCTTTGATAGACTGTTTCCATCTACTATACAAAAACAGTACTTAGAATAACAAAATAAAGATATCCTCCAACCATCCAGTCCTATCCAATCTTTTCTGACGTTACAGTACAATTTATAATGCTTAGTTTTGAAATTCAAGGAGATGGTACTTGCTACAAAAAATGGTGGCTAGCAAAATACCTGGTGAAGATACAGCCCAGGAATAGCAGTGGGCTTTAAGCAATGTGACGTTTTCTCAAGAGTCCTAGGCAAACTCATTCTTTCATCTTTTTTGCCTTTGGTGGGTTTTTTTGGTGTGGTTTTTTTGCAAGTAGTAGGTGTAGCGTACATGTCAGAAATGATTTTGTCAGTATGAGTTTTTATCCTAAAGATTTTAGATTTAATATTTATGTCTTGTGACCATTCAAGCAAAGAACAGAGAGATTTTCTGAGGACAAATACAGGATAGCAGCATATATAATTGTGTTTTCCCTTAGAGCTTTTTGTTGTATTATATATGATGGCCAAATCAGTCCTGAAGTCGGTGAGCTCCCGTGTATGCGTGTGATGGTAGACCTGAGTATGATATGAAGGACAACCAAAATGATTCTGAAGCTAGAGCAGATTTGTAAGACAAATTTAGAGTACTTTGCTCTTGCTGTGGGTTTTCTCTCAATTATATTTTCTGGCAGTATGGGTGAAATGTTGAAAAATAAAACTGAAGAAGGATATTCTGGCATATGTGTATGTACTGAATTTTTTAGAAGTGAGCAGCTTTTATTGTTTTTCATCTGACTAATCTATTAGCGAAAAGGCACTCATCCTATGCAGGGATGTAAATGTTGAATTATGGCAATATTGATAAACTTCACATTAATATTACTGTGTTTTATCCAACATCAAATGTCAAGTCTGGTTGGTTTGCTCAAACCTTGTTAACCACATACTTAAAACCAACCAAACAAACCAAACCAACAAAACAACAACAGAAAATGCACCATCTGTGTTAGCTCCTAAGTTAGGCATCAAAAAAGAAATCATTTCATGCAAGTTTTTAATAGTACTGACCCTTGTCAATGATGGCTGATGACAAAATTAGATTCTGGTGTAGATGGAGCTTGTTCTTTGGTGAGACTGAGCATAGTTTCCTAGTTGAAAATTATTTTGAAGAATGTAGTTGTCAAATACCCTAGCAGTGTAAAAATTGCCGGGCATCTAATGGCTAAAGGGTTGTATATGCTTTCAGAGGAATTTTAATTTATTTTTAATAAGAGTCTCTTAAATATTAGAAAGAGAAGTAAATGTTGGTAAACTTCTGGAAGTTTGCACATTTCCTGACCTTGTAAGTGCTTGACAGAAACGTAGGGTTGTTTTTTTCTAAGACACCACAGAAGGAAATAAAATGAGAACGTCCTAAATAATGTATTAGAATTACGAGATCCACTAGCACCAACAAAATTACAGTAGATGTAAATACGTGGTTTTCACCTTACTTTCTAGTGCTAAGGTAAATGGTACATTTAGAAATTCTTTCTCTCCAAAAGACAACAAAACCAAAAAAGCAAATGAACTTAACATCCTGTTAGGTATAATTGTTCTTGGTACCTTTCTGGGGTGGGAAACAACTTATAATAATGTAGTTAAATCAGTAAGGCATGGAATAATTAAAGAAAAAAATTTTGATGGCTAGAAGGGCAAGACAAGGTTAACTCGTAAGTAATAGAGAGCAGCAAAAGTTTCTTATCTGCAATCCAGTAGTTTATGATTATTTCTCAATATCCAGGTGAAACTTAGGGTATCCTCACCAGCTCTGGCAAAACCTGTTTTATTAAAATGTAGCTCTAATATTGTACTTAATGGTTTTGATGTAAGCTTAAAAAATGTCATAGGAACAATTCTTATAGATCCTCTTCCTTACTTCTTTTGTCACATCATTACACCCACAGAGGCAATTTAAAATAAGAGTATTTCTGTTGATGCTAGGATTTGATAAAAAGAGTAAGGAAGATGATCTAAAGCTGTTTCTATGGAAGAAAGAAAAAAAAAAAAACCCAACCACAACTCTGTTTCTGTTATGACTTGGTGCATTCCCAAGGCTGCTCTGAATTTTTATGGTTTATGACATTTCCTGTTTGTTAATATCCCAAATGCAATTTATGTGACTTTGGTAGAGCTTTTCACAGCAGGATGGTACAATCATTGTGGAACTGTGCTGGAGAGGGACCTTCTTATTCCAGGGAAGTCTTTCAGGGGAGGTCTCGCTCCCCTCATCCTCAGATGTGGTCTGACCAAACTGAGACAGGACAGAGACTCTGACCAGCTTGTATCCAACCTACAACATTCCAAAGTAGTATTGCCAAAACAAATATTACAGGAGCTACTAGATATTCCTTGATTTTGCTGAGAGAACTACAAACCAGAAATAATAAGTAACACTTGTAGGAGGGTTTTGGTTTTGGTTTTTTTTTTTTTTTTTTAATAGAAACAGGTGCTGCTGGGTGTATATATGCCTGTAACATACAGTTTTGTTCCTTAGTTTGGTGATGGAAAAGCTTTAACACAAATCCAGAACCATCAATTTGAAGAAAATGGGAAAAAAACAGATTTTTTGAGTCATATTTGTTTCCTTTTTCTTTTTTATTCCATGGTATGCTGACAGTCAAAGAGAGAAACAAGTCAATTAAAGATCCACTTAAATATGTTAATATGTAGCAGAAAGCAATCGAATCTCCCCTTTCCATAAAGTTCAGACAGCACTGGATGCTGGAAGTGGTGGGAAGGATTTATGCAGACTAAGCAGATGTGTACCTTGTGTAAATTCTTAAAAGCTTTTTTACCTCTCTGTGAAAGTTAGCCATTCCTTTTTTAAGCTGTTTTGTAAGCCTCAAAACTGAAGGAAAGAATCTTTAGTCCAAATCAGAACTTTTATAGAGGAATAAAAATTATGTCAAAAAAAAAAAAAAAAAGGAGGGGGAACAAAAGGTAGTGATAAAAACTAGGCAAATACACTGATCAGATGCTTTGGTCTGTCTTCAATCTAGAAGCTGATTATTAAAACAATGAATATTTTAAAATTAATTTAAAGTTGTTTCTGTCTGAGTATTTGTAAAGTTGTGTGCCTGCTTTTGGTATTTATGCAGCCATCTAATATACCAATCCTGTTCCACTTGGAATCAGTAACAAAACTCCCATTTAGATTATTGGCTCCATATATAATTTCAAACACAGCTGAAAAGACAATGACTCAGAAAGCTGTGAAGCTTTTGTTGTTAGAAAAGGAACTGTTCCCTTGACATTTCACAGTGACAAGCTAACTGCAGCAAAAAGAATAATATAAGTACACTTCAGGCTTCAAACAATCTTTCTACATTTTATTTCTAAAATAACTGCTTCTCAAATTAAATACTTGTAATATCTTTGTTATCTGCAGATTTGGGAGCTCCTTTATCCAGCAGCTGATTTCTTATTTGTTTGGATTTTCTAGGCTTTTTTTTTTTTTTTTTTGAGTAAGCTTTGGAAAACCTGTTCTTTAAAATTCTATTTAAAGCACAGGATCATAGAATAATTTAGGTTGGAAGGGACCTCTGGAAGTCACTTAGTCCACCTGCCTGCTTGAAGTAGATGTTGTTACATCAGGTAGGTTGAGTAGGTTGCTGAAGCATTGGGTCTGATCAAGTTTTGAATATCTCCAGGGGTAGAGATTGCACAAACTGTCTAGGCAGCCTGTTCCAGTGTTTGATCACTTCGACCATCCTCGTGGTGAGAAAGATTTTCCTTGTATCTGCATGGCAGTTCTTGTGTCCTCACTTGTCTGTTGCCTTGCATCCTACCACCATACACTTCTGAGAAGCATCTGGGTCTACTTCTTCTGTATCTTTCTAATGTGTAGTTGAAGACAACAAGCAGAGAGATCCTTCCTTTGCATTTTCTTCTTTAGACTGTGTCGTGGTTTAACCCCAGCCAGCAACTAAGCACCACACAGCTTCTTGCTCACTCCCCGCCGGTGGGATGAGGGAGAGAATTGGAAGGGTGAAAGTAAGAAAACTCATGGGTTGAGATAAAGACAGTTTAATAGGTAAAGCAAAAGCCACGCATGCAAGCAAAGCAAAACAAGGAGTTCATTCACTCCTTCCCATCAGCAGGCAGGTGTTCAGCCATCTCCAGGAAAGCAGGGCTCCATCACGCGTAACGGTTACTTGGGAAGACAAAAACCATCACTCCGAACATCCCCCCCTTCCTTCTTCCCCCAGCTTTATATGCTGAGCATGACGTCACATGGTCTGGAATACCCCGTTGGCCAGTTTGGGTCAGCTGTCCTGGCTATGCTCCCTCCCAGCTTCTTGTGCACCTGACAGAGCATGGGAAGCTGAAAAGTCCTTGACYAGTGTAAACATTGCTTAGCAACAACTAAAACATCAGTGTGTTATCAAAATTATTCTTACACTAAATCCAAAACATAGCACTATACCAGCTACTAGGAAGAAAATTAACTCTATCCCAGCCAAAACCAGGACAACTTAATGAACCTAGTTCTCTCAGCCTCTCTTCAGACATCATGAGCTCCATGCCTCTAATCACCTTGATGGCCCTTCAGTGGACTTTCTCTAGTAATGCAATGTCTTTCTCTAACTGGGCAGCCCCAAACTGGCTGTAACACTCCAGGTGTGGTCTCAGAAATCCCAAATGGAGGGGAAGAAATCACGTTCCTTGACCATGTTGTTACGCTTTGGCTGAAACCACCCAGGAGGCTGGTGGCTGCCTTGGTGGCAATGGTGTGGTACTGGCTCATGGTCAGCTTGTCCACTAGGACGCCCAAAGCCTTTTCTGCAAAGCTGCTCTCTGGCTAGCAGGTACCCTGTACTGTACTGTTGTAACTGCATTATTCCATCCTATGGGCAAGACTTTGCCTTTGACTTTTCATGGAGTTCATGCCAACATTTCTCCAATGTTGGGAATCTGCCTGTCTAAATAGTAGCCTTACCCTCCAGCACGTCAACTGCTCCCCCAATTTAGTATCTGCAAACTTGTTGAGGTTGCATTCCACTCCCTTATCCAGGACATCAGTGAAGATGCTATTGACCCTAGTATCGATCCTGGAAGATGGCTGCTGGTAACTAGCCAGTGTATAAGAAATTAAAGCATCTTGACAATATGTGAGTTGTGATGATGCATATACATTTCAGCTCAGGTTGCTGTTACTTTGCATTTTATTAATCATTCTACATAACTGTTTTCCAGTTTTATGGTACAGTGTTTGAAAAACCATGATTGATGGTGTATCAAAAATTGTATGTGTTTCATTGAGTCTGTGTGAAATACTGGTTCTCAATTGCAGTGTAGCATCCAAAAAGTCTTTAAAGTTGTCTTTCATTTTCAATGCGAAGGCTGGAAAAACTAAGGTAGCATGCCACTGTCACAGGCTGGCCATTGGGCTCATATTCTTGCTAGTAGTTGTTTTGGGGGTTTTGTTTGTTTTATTTTTTCCCCTTGTTTCTTGTTAGAAACCCTGAAAAAGATTTTTTAGAAAGCTTTCATTCTGCTTCTCACATACTTGGTCAGTCTCTTCTGGCACCATTTAAATTGTCCCATAACAGTTCTCATATTAATAAAAGACAGATTTAACTAACTCTAGGTTTCATTCACTTTCTATTATTTGCTACAGGCTCATATTTATCCTTAGTGTAAACACTCCCTTATAAAGACGAGGCCTAGGATTTCCCTTTCACCAAATACTGGCAGATCATGCCCTTGCTTTTTGTAAAAGTCGGTCTTGCTCTTCTCTGTTTTTTCACAGCCTTGGTTGGTTGCCTGTATTGTCCTTTACCACACCTTCCTTTAGAAGATGCCAGCCCTATTATGGATGAGAGCAAGCTGTAGTTTCTGCACCCTTTCCAGTTTGATCTAGCTTTAAGGGGTTTACAAAACCCAGTATTCTCCTGGGTGCTTTCTAATGTGAAACGAAGGATTCCTTCCTATCCTACTCTGACCTTGTATCTTGGCAAAGGAAGCACAGTAAAATTACATCTTATTTTGGTAATTTTATGGGGTGGGACATTGTCAAAGAAAGGTTTACATGACTACAACAACACTTCTAAGCATATACAGTCTTATTTTTCTTCTCACTTCAACTGGTATGAGTGAGGAATAACTCTAGAGAGATCAAGATAATTATTTGACTGTAAAGTTGAGGTAAGACAAGAATCTGGCCCTTGCTATTTAGAGTTTTAAATACAAGTGATGGTACAAAATGTTGCTAGAAGAATGTGCTCCCTTACTGGTAAACAAAGAAGAGTGCCAGCTCCCAAAGCATGTTCTCCTCAGAAAACTCTCTGTCCAAAGAATGTCTTTGAATTTAACCAAATTCTGTTTTCTTACAGAAAGAAGATAAAGTTCATAGGTGAATTAAATTTTTATAGTTAAAAAATGGTCAAAGAAGCTAGTTAAGTTTATTTGGGACTGGAAGGGGTCACCTGAACCATTTGAACATATTTTCTAGATGATTATTGTTTTTGACATTTACCATATGGTGGTTATCATACCAATCTGCAAGAAGAACTTGGGCTTGGTGCTTTGCTGACTTGAAGATCTTTGATGCAAAATTCAATTTATGGTCTCTCAGATGGGAGGCTAAAAATCAGCTAAATTTCAGCTGTACAATTCCAGCTGTAAAAAATAAAATTGCACAGTAACTTTGGTTTTCCCTGTATCATTTTCAGACTCAACCTCCCTGCCCCCCCACCCCAAACTGAGGCTTATAAACTTACATTTTGTTTGAACTATAAGCCTTAATAAAATATTCTAGATTTAATTAATTTTAGAGTGGCTTGTCTTTTGGAACCTTGGAGTTGCTTTTAAAGACTTTAGCTTATGCTAGCTCTTTTTCTAACTTCTGTTTTACATGATATTTGCACTGAATTGCTGTCATATATCAGAAGTATTTATCTCTTCAGAATGCCATGTGATTTCCTACAAACAACTGTTTGCTTTAGCTGTGCTATTTTTCCGAAATTGAGTATAATTTCCGTATTTTAATATAAGATTTGATTGAAATATTGAGTATTCAGTTGATGGTCATGCATTTCAAGAGCACAGATCCTCACCATATGACTATGATCACTTCTCTAAAGGTAATAACATTCCAAGTTTCTGTAAAACACAATGAAATTCAAATGCAAGTTGAAATAAAAATATCCTGTCTGTAGTCCTGTGTTGTATATATGTATTGTCAGAAGAGGCAAATATGCCTAGGTCTTGGCAGTCCAGTTCTGTTCTTCTGCTACTTTATCATGCATTTTCTTCTTCCTTTAAGGAATAAATATATTTAAAAACTTTTTTTTTTTCTTTATAGAGCCAGTATCGTGCAGAAGCGCATAATTTATTTTCAAGATGAGGGTTCTCTCACCAAAAAAATTTGTGAACAAGGTAAGGTAAAGTAAAACATCTTTCTGACCTCCTTGTCGTGTTCTACATATTTCTGTTAACTCATTATATCAAACTAAAATTTTGAGGCCTTGAACAGTTTCATCCAGGTTCAAATTTGGGATCCTCCATTCAATTATGTTCTTCCTTATCACATATACTGTTCCTCATACAATCTTCCTTGCCTTCCCCTAAATGTGATAGTTGCAACTTTTTACCTGGTCTTCATGTGAAACCCGTTGCTCTCCAGGGCACTTAGTTTATTGAAACCTGGGCTATTTCATCCTTTCCTCAACCTAAGCACTGCAGTTGGTTATTGCATCCCACTGGAGAATTTATATGCTTTGGCTGTCCAGAAATTTCAAGCCTATTGTGTTTTGAGATCAACTGACGTTTCATCCATATCAGATGAGAACCAGAAACAAACCTGTTTTGAATCTGAAGATGACTGAAATAGTAGTGCCTTCTTATTTAAAAATGTAGATTTAAATCATTACATCCACTTATAAGTATGATCCAGGTATTTCAGGGTTCTAGTTTAGTCTAGTGTAGCCCAACTTAAAAATAAACAAAAAAATATGTGTTTAACTCAGATTTATTTACTGGAGTATTTATTATGGCAACTTTGCTGTCATCTGTTGATCTTGAGTTGTAACCGTTTCCAATGGCTACTATGCTGCTTTTTCAGACTCAGCCTCAGAAGGTGTGACTGACAAACCAATTTTAGATTGTTGTGCCTGTGGAACTGCCAAATACAGGCTGACTTTTTATGGAAACTGGTCAGAAAAGACACATCCCAAAGATTTTCCACGTGAGTATCATTCTTTTACTATTGTTGTACCATATAGGGACTGTGAAGAGAGTTGGAGCTTGTTGTATGACACAGCATTACTTATTTACAGCTCAGCAGCGTAAATTATGACATGTATGGAATACTGCTAATGTTCAGTATTGAAAATTCATGGATCTTTCTGTGAATGCTATACATTATCAATAATTTCTATTGATTTGCCTGACATTTTGAACTGAGGTGTGTATGAGATCACATTTTCAAGATTTTTCACATTTTCATTGTGGTGAGAAAGGTTAGGTGTTTTTTTGTTTTTGGTTTTGGGTTTTTTGGGGGTTTTTTGTTTTGTTTTGTTTTTTGTGAAAGCTTAGACTGGCTTATAATGTACAGCTAGGAAATGAGATTTTAAGAAAAAGGCCACAAAGGATGGGCAACACACTAACATTTTGAGCCAGTATGTTTTCCTTCAAAGTCTTTTGAAAGATTCCATTTAGTTTTGGTGAGCCCTGAATCTTGCTGCCCAAGGACATTAATTAGATATATAGACCTTAGAATATTCTGTCTTCTTTGTCTTTGTTGGTTGAACAGACAGATAAAATACACATTCTGAGTTTTGCCTGTCTGGGTGTTTAAAGTTCCTCAACTACAGAATCAGTACTCTTGTTGCAATAACCCAAGTAACTGTGAAAAGCTAAAGTTACAAAAACGTGTATTATGCATTTGTTCTTTCATTACTGACTCCACAGTCTGTGGCAATAAAGGCTAGGAAATGATTTGAGAACGTGAGTCACATTTACTGGTCTTTAAACTTTGTTATGTTGTCTGTGGCTGATGTTTATTATATAGACTTTATATGTCGGGTTTTTTTATTATTGTCACAGTGTCAGAATATCATCATATAACTCAAATATGGTTTGTGTGTCAATCAGCTCATAGTTTTAACAGCCTAAGCAATATTGCTTATGTTGAGTCTCTCATACATTTTAAGTTGAATGTAGCATTGTTCAAATATTATTTGTCAGTATAATACATGGGAGATAAAATAAGCCAAAACCAATAATTGCAGGAATGCTCTTTTAGGCTATTGGATGATTATATATCTGCTGAGTGTGACACTTTATGTGCATTATTTGTATGGATTCAGCTGGTGGTTAGAAATAGGGCATGAGAAAATTATTCAAAATGATGAAATTAGTGTGACTTAACAATGTAATATTGGGGATAAATGGCCTTTTCTTTTAAATCCAAGTCAGTGAACACATCAAGAGTATGGGTGCGTAACTGAAAGTAAGCAAGTTGCAATAGTTTGCCACAATAGTGGACTCTGTAGACTGCGATCTCTCCCCAGTTACAAAGTGGTGAATTACATTAATGTTTTACTTAAAAAACTGGAAGAGTGAAAAAATAACCATATAATGCTAGCAGGATTAAGCCCAGTAGTAACAGCTGGTAAGTTTTTTTACACTGAAATTTCTGAAAGTTGAGAAACAATCTTATCCAGATGTAGTGATGTTAAAAATGAAAACTAGTCGTCAACTTTATTCTTTAAGATGTTGAACTTGTGCAGTAATTACATTAAAATAAAATGCTATTCATGGTGGACTGTGGTAAATCACTAATTATTTACCAAGCCATCACATAAAAAATTCTGCTCTACTCTTATACCATCAGTATGGCTGAAATAGAAAGCAGATCATAAAACTTATATTTTGTCTTTTCTTTAACTTATCTTCTGACTTGCTTTAAAAATCCCTAAATAATATGTACTCTGTTGCTTAGCTTTTCTCCAAAGAACTGCTTTTGCCAAATAAAGTATTTTCTTTCGCTATCACGCAAAAAAGTTTCTGGAAGGTACAGTGCAAAACTTTTAATTCTGGGAAACTATTTTGAGGTTTTCACAGATTCCATGGATTAGAAATAATTTTACACTTATTATACCAGTGCAATTGAAATACCTCCGTTCCATTAAATTTAAAAGTGTATTGTCTGTTTAGGAGTTATCAGATGTGCCTACTCTATAAAGCATTGCTTAGAATGAAACCACTGCAACACAATCTTGTTCTGAGTGTGCCAACCATAGAGTGAATGGAGAGAGGTGTACCACAGCTGTAGAAAGGGTTAAAAACCTAATTCTTAAGACAATTTTGCTTTCATGGATCTCAGCCAAACTGAAAAAAAAATTAAACTGATTTGTAAACTAAGGCTTAAAAAAAGTGAGCATGCTTTGCAGGTAATTTTTGCAAGTCATCACAACTCCTGATAATAGGACTAGTGGAAGCTGAGTATTTCATTTGTTATTAATTCTGGCTCAAGGAGAACAATTAAATTTCCTATCACATTTTGCCAGTCAGAAAGATTTGTATTTACATATGCCCTGTGGCTTAAAAGCATTTATTCTCTCTGTGTATCACCTATATATGATTACAGAAATATATATGCTCTCCATCATGATTTGATATGGCACATCTATGAAATATGTCAGAGGATACATTCTCATGTTGTGATGACACCTGCATCTTTATGCAAAAATACACATATAAGTGTGTAAATTGAGAAACTACTCATACAAAAAGGAAGTGAAATAACACCATTGGAAAGCTGTCAGTATTCTGTTTGCTGTCTTAGGAATTGGGTAGTGACATTAGACTGGTGATGCAAAACAGCTCTGGCCTTGTACTGCTCAGATTATTTCATGTAGAGAAGTTTCTTTGATGTTTAGAGGAAAAGGTTTAAGAAACTATATAGAGTTGTCTCTTTGTTCTCATCAAAAATGGGAGGTTCAGGGTGAGGAGTGAAACATTTGCAAATGTACAGATTTTGTAAAAGGTTTAGGGTAGATGTAGTATACTTCGAACAGCTCATTTGGGCAAGTAGGTGGGCCGGCTGCTTTCTCCGCAGAGCCAATATCTTTAGGGAGAGGTGTTTAGTGGAAGAGGCTGGGCTCTGGTTGCAAAGACATCAGATGTTCTTGATCTGTTTAGGATAGGGAGCRTGAGAAGCTTTGGAGCATGTGGAACAATTCATTATCCATTTTACTAAAGACTTAAAGGCACTCTGGTTCCTCTCTGTAGTGACACATTTTTCTTTTGTAGGGACTATGTGGCACCTTCTCTTTCAATAAGTTTCAGTAAGTGTCACTTACTGTGTTTCAGGCAAAGCTGCTGTCTATGACTTGTGAGATAGTTAGACCTGTGTTCTAGGAAGAAAGAATGGGCAAAACTGATGGTCCCATCACTGGAGCTGAATGACAGTATCTCTCTGTGGTTTGACAAGGTGCCAGTGTATGTTTAAGGAATAATTACTAGATCTTAGATCAAGAAACCATCTTCTGACACTGTAGTCTCTTCAGCTATTACCTGGGCGGGGAGGAGGCTTAGGGTTTTTTTTCCCTCCATTTGGGGCTCAATTACTGATTAGCTTTAATGGACTCTGAAAACATCAAGCCTACTATAATTCAGAGCTCAGTAGGTGTATTTTGGTCCAAGTTTAGTACTAGGGAAACTATGGAGGCTTTGTTTGCTGGGTTGCTAGGCCATCTCCCTCATCTATCTATTCTGCTTGCTGCACTTTTCTAGCTTTTTTCCCCCACCATTGGAGTTAATTTTTTATTTCTAATCTATTTTCTATTCTCCTGTGATGAGGTTCCTGCATCTGACTTTATCTATTCAATTCTCTACACTGTCTTTTTCAATTTCGTTGTCTCACCTTTCACATCTTAAATTTGCATTCCTTTTGTTTACTTCATTATTCATTTTTCATTCATTTATTCTAGTTTTCAGCTCTTTTTACTGCTACTCTCTACCTTTTGCATTGCAAAGAAAAATGTTAAATATTGTCTCATTCCATCATTCTGTCTCATCTCCATCATTCTCATCTCCTACAGTCTTTGCACTGTTACCAGACTGTCTGCTTACGTGAGCAGTTCATTTTCTCATCCTTTTCCTTTAAGCCCATATCTTTGCAGAGTGTTATTTAACACTTAAGTGAATTCATTTTTATTTCCAGTACTGTGGGACTTCTGTGACTCCTTATTTCTGCTCGATTCTCTTTTCAATTCCATCAGACTTCTCTGACATTTTCTCTTTAAACTTTTACATTTTTTTCTTTTTTCTGTTCAACAAGACATGAAACAAGAACAGGAATCCTTTTGCCTAGCTCTACAACTCTTACACTGTGAGAAATTTGAGCAAGCAAACTCAGTGAATATAGAAGCAACAAAATTCACTTCTTCGCGCCCTCCCTAAATTAAAGGGAACCCCTACTAATGGTTGGGGTGAGATTGCGGGAGGGAGACGTGATACATGTATAATTTAAGTATGTAGAAGCAGAAAACCAGCTATGTCAGTGTCAATAAGAGCAGTTCTTTACCAGTATTTCGAAAGTTTCCTGGAAGAAGTGCTGGACACCATTTGCCCATAGAAAGCAAATGTTTCACTTCTGCTTCAGCAGGAAGCTGCTGGGGGAAGTTTCTGGCTGTAAGCCCTGATAATGTTTGGGCACAGAGCTATAAATGAAAATCTATAATGTTTAATGATAGCGTAATCACGCTTATATCTACTTTTTGCTGGTAATCTGCTGTCACCACTCAAACACAAATCTAGTGTACTGTTAGAAACCAGTATCTCTCAGTAAGGAAATGACTTGCTGTTAAATCTTTGAGTGACCACTGAAGTCTTCCCTTGCAGGTTTCATCCTCAAAAATATTTTACATGGAAACCTAAAATTGAAGGATTCTTAAACTTCCTGAAGAAGTGAAGTCTTCGGTGAAGAAAAATTAATATACTAAGCCTATCTGTTTGGGGGGGGCTGCTTGATTAGCCGGAATACGATCTTTCTCACCATTTCTGCCTGTGTTATTATATCCAATAATTAATGACACTTTATGCTGTATTTCTGTAGTTCACTGGCTTGTTCTTATTACTCTAAAGATACGGTGTATTGATGTAGTGAGAACTGACAGTGTACAACACATGCAAAAGCTTGGTACTGATGAAGACTGAGCACTTCAAACATTTCACTTTAATAAAAAATTAGGAATTATGCTTTGAGGCTGTCTTGATGGTTGATTTTTTTTTTTTTTTTCTTTTTTCCCTCCCCCAAAAGGACGCACCAACCACTGGTCTGCGATCATTGGTAGTTCTCACTCGAAGAACTACATCCTTTGGGAGTATGGAGGATACGCTAGTGAAGGTGTCAAACAAGTTGCAGAGTTGGGGTCCCCAGTAAAGATGGAAGAAGAAATTCGACAGCAAGTAGGTGTAATTTAGTGCATACTTTAAAAAATGCATCCTACCTTGGCCTGTGAATGATTTGTCATTGACAATGTCTGTGAATGTCATTTTGCTGGCTAATTTTCAGTTAAGCAGATTAGGAGATCTTCCTGTCTTTCTAGACTCATTCTTACTCTGGCAAAAGTTTTTGTCTGTGAAAGGACAAATAAGTTGCAGTATTCTGAACTTAGAAAATCTATGTGTCATGCAAGGCATAAATCAGAGGTAGAAAAGTAAAATTCATCTTTCTGTGCTTAATCATGAAGACACTTAGAGTTTGTTAAAGGAATACCATGAAGATGGCAAGCAGTATGCCTTATTTCTTTTTGAAGTGGTGATTTTTAGTTGTAGGTTGGGTTTTTTTTGTTGTTGTTTTGTTTTGGTTTTTTTTTTTTTTTTCTGGTAAGCACCTTNTTTTTTTTTTTTTTTTCTGGTAAGCACCTTATTTGCAATTTTCTGCAGATTCATTCAAGTTAGAAATGCTCTTACAGGAGAGTGAGGTGATTTTTTGTTGCTGTGCAGGAAAGCTTTACACAACTGCACTAATAAAATTTGATTAATCAGGATTATGGTTTAAGGGCAAAAGAGCCTTTACAGTGTATCATCTTACAGGGGATTGATTCAGCTGAACAGAAATCAATCTTTCAAATAGTTTATAGATGATTTTCATTTTGTTACATCAAGTAACAAGCAACCAAATAAAATATACCAGGACATGGTGATGATTATTATTAGGACGTCTACCTCCACAAAATTTCAGGACTCACTGGAAACTGAGCTCCGTTATAAGACAGAAAGAATGTAAATATTTTTACATATAATAGAGCTATACATACAATTTTATGTAGATGTATGTGTGTGGGTAAATGCATATATAATATATAGTTATGATTGCTCCACGTGGGAGACAAGGCAGAAATTGCCCCCAACAGCTTTTCACCTTGTGCAGACAAGACAGGAGCCGAAGGGAAACAGCATTCAGTAAGAAAAGTTAAAGGCAGAAAAGTTAAAGACAGATCTGGTTTACTGGAGTCTGTGTCTGATTCCGCTTTCCTGACTTTCCCCCCAAATTGGTGAAGTGATACAAGTGAGGAGGAGGCCTAGTCCGAGGCAGAATAGTCAGGTGGGGCAGCAGGGACACACTGCAAGGGACAGCAAAATGGGAGGCAAAGGGCTTGGTTTGGCATTTCATGTACCTGCTTTGCTATGCCAGCCTTTAGCATGCAATGAGAGGCGTGACTTAATATTTAATTGATATGCAGTATTTTTAATGTATTCCTGGGACACTTTCTGCTTCTGCCAAATGAGAATTAAAGATTTCAAAACAGCTGGAATTTTATAAAGTATTTGTGTTTCAATCATTCAATGCCCATTCTTTTTATAAGGTACCATTCTTTTTATAAGGTACGAATTTTAACAATAAAATCAAAATAAATATCGTGAGAATGGAAAATAGTACTTTACACGTCAGTAATGAACAAAAATGTCTTTCTCTATTAATCATTATTTATGTATCACAAACATGCTTTCCTTCATTATCTGTTTTTCAGAGAAAATAATCTATTCCTTAATTTTGAACACATGTAAGAAACTCTCTGTACCTACAATCATTTTTGCTACGTTTGTGTGGATCTTTCCTATATTTGATACTTCTGAATATGAAGTCAGCAAAACTAAAAGCATTATTTACGATGACAATGTTGATTAGTAATACTCACTTTTGGTAACTGCTGTGTGTTAAAGAGACAGTATTTCGAGGCCTCCTATATAACACTTAGATTATATGCAGAGTTATATAGAGAGATACAAAAAAAGATTCAATTATATAGATAGTGTAGAACAACCTCAAAGACTGTTTTGCCCACAAGAAAACTTGTATAGCGAAAGGCTTTACGTTCTAAATTTCATTTGCTGTTTTGTGATGCTTAAGTGTATATAATCACGATACACAAACAGCTAGTGTATTTGACAAGAAACTCCCAAACGCAAGAAAAATAAAATAAAAACAGCTTATAATTTAATATATTAAAGGGATACGTAAGAAATATGAAAGGGAAAAACACCTTGAATATGGGGGGGAGATGTGATGATGGGTACGTTATTCTCTTTATCCTATAATAAACCTTTGGTTTACCTGGGAATAGAAAGTAGGCCTTGATCCTATATAACTTTCCTTTGCATCTTTACTGAGAAGTGGCTGGATTTTATCCTAGCAATACTATATAAACCCAGATGGATTAAAATTATAGCAGAGTATTCCATATACCACATGTAATTTATCATTTTTGCTGCTTACTTGGGAAATCAAGATTTTTCTCATAGTAGGTCCACACGACATAAAGAAAATCAGCTTAATTAGTATCTCTGTAATAAAAAAGAGATAATTTCTTTGCACAGTCTTCACAAATACTTTATAAATAAGGGTTTGGTGCATCTGAATTGTAACTATACAAAGATTAGGTCTGGTCGAGAAACAGTATGGGCATAGGGAGAGTATGGGATGAAGTGCAAGTAAAGGTGCAGTTGTGAAAGGTCATACCGAGGATTGGTGGAAGAGGCAGTGAATTTGATGGGAATATGGAAAAGACTGAAAATCATGACTCTCTCTGCTTTCCAAATTCTGGGTTCTTTGTCATTATGTGCCATGTATTTGCAAAAAAGAGATGTATTTATACGCTGGATTCAAATCAGAGGTGACTTTTAGAGTACATAAAATAGCTAACTGGCTACAATTTCAGGGGCTGCTGAAATCACACATGAAATTAATGAATGTGGCAGTTCATTTCAACATCAGGCCTGTCTGATTGTGTCAAACCTGCAGTAATTCCCCTGATTCTCCTGGTTCAGTCTAATCTAAGCAACAAACTAGTGTTACAAGTGGATATTAGCTAGAACAATGCAGCGTATCAACAAACGCGATAACATTTTTTTCGAGTTTGACTTTTTGTTTCTTTTTATCGTGTGTTTAAGCTGCGCTAATATTTTTGAGAGATACTGAGGTTAAAGTTCTACAACCAAGACAGCAGAGCTAGTAATGCCAGGAGCTAATTTGCTGACATTTCATTCAGGCTTTTCTTTTTTTTTTTTTCACTGCACTTTCTCCCTTGCAGTATCCCTGCCTGCCTTGAAATTTGGTACCATTGTTTCCTTCCCCACACTTCCCAATCTACCTTAGGATCCGTTTCTCCTTTTTCCATTTCTTATTCTACCTTTCTTTCCCCTATCTGTCGCCCTCCCAGCCTTCTGTTGTGGGGTGGTGGGAGGATGCAATTCATTAAAATCACCCTCCCAAGCTGCTTTTGAGGTTTTTGAAAACACAAGAAAGGCAATTTTTGTGCTTAATTCTGGTGCCTGGACCCAGACCTCTGTGCAGCAGCGCAGGGCTGGGGCCGTAGCCCTCGCCTGCAGCATGCCCACAGCGGGTAATGCACTTCTTAAAAGGCCAGACTTGGGTTTGGAACTCTGCTGTGTGTCTACTGTGTTTTGTGTGCAATTTCTTAGGTGAATACATAGACATATATTTCTGTAACCAGCATCTGTGTCATTGACATTATCTAAGGTTTTATTAAGAAGAAAAAAAAACCCAACTATCTAATGATTTTTATGAATTATTACTAAAAATTTACCACCCATGTATGAAACAAAGAAAAAAAGGCTTTCTTTAAACAGAGGTTTGTTAAGAAGTGTCCTAACAATTATGTGTCATTAACTAAAGATTCTCAAGCGTGACCATTTCTGCTCCCCATTTGACAGACTGCTGAATCATCAGCAGCTTTTCTTCTTGACTGAGCACCTTCGAATGCTCTGATTTGTGTTGTTACTGTAAAGAGCCTGTGTGATATTTTTGCATGGATGGTCCTGGGTACTGTAAACTTGCTTTGTAGTTTGTTTATCTGGGAGAACTTAAAGGAACTAATCAGCCTTTTTGTTAACTTTTCCTGGCAGCCTGGAAGGAAAGCCGCAGCATATAAGAGTTTTACTAAAACAATCTGTCGAGTGGTTGATGTGTACAATAGGATAATTCATGCGTTATACTTCAGGGGTTATAAATGAACAAACAAAGGATGGAAAAGGAATTATGTGAGCAAAAGAATGTTCACTGACCTCATGTATCTCTGAAATATAGTCACTCTTTCACTTTGTTTTCAGAAAGTCTGATTTGTCCAGAACCTGTTATTTGATAAACTGCCTGGACAGAAACAAATACATAATGTGAAAGGGGAATTCTGCATCCATACTGTGATTGCTCTATTTAAACAAACAAACAAGACGGTTAAAACATGACTCAAAAAGAATTAAGTGTAATGCTAAATGTCATATCCTGGGCAGATGAAACAAGATTAAAATAGATATAGTCATTCCTCTCTGATTTAAATGTCTCACGCCTTAAGAGAACTCATTTGGTTTTGCCTAATTATTTTAGGATAAATACTAAGTCATTTTGCCACCATTTTTTTTAAAACCAGGGTAAGTAATATTCTGTACCTTGCCGCTATCTCCAGGAAATGCAGTTTGTACTCTCTGCTTATTTCCTATGGACACATAGATGACATTCTTACAGGTTTGGTTTAGTGCTCTCTGAAATGTCAGTAAGTGGGATGACTTTTTCCATTGTCTTCAGTGGCCTCAGATTAGAGCTGACTATACCTCCAGACCTTTGAGAAGAGCAAGTTCTGCTTTCCAGTAAGATGCTTGTAAATTTTTTGACACGATAATTTAAGTTATGTGAAGACAATTTATTAATTGAAGATGAAACCTGAAATATCCGAAACTTTCTACAGAGTAAAATATGTAATTGTTATGACTCTATCCAAAGGTTTATTTTTACAAAATAGTTCTGGCTTGGATTTTTTTAAATATATCCATGTACTAAAAAAAAAAAGGGGGAGTCAAAATTAAAGTAATTTCATTGTTGGATTGATCCTGATTGATTAATTTTTTTTGAGAAATGTAATTTCAGTATTTCAGTTGAATAGTTACCATTTCATTACCTGTTTTGTAACACAGCACTATGTTCTTCCATAGAAAAATGGGGTCATTAGATTTTTCTGGCTGAAGCTGGTAAATCACGAATTACAAAGAGGAATCTGCAGTATATTGATTACTTTTTGTTATAGCGCTAGGCAAATTATTATTGTGTTTACTGAAACAGGCTCAAAATTTTTCTTTTTGAATTATCTGTTATAGTGTACGTATAGAAGTTAAAATTAGCTAACCAACCAGGGAGGTTCAACTGGGTTGCACTTGTGCTTGACAGAACACCTAAAAATTCTCCCTGAACACTTAAGCTTCAGAGACCATGATGCCCCTAACAATGTTTGAGAATAAGGCTACTTTGCACTTGAAAGCTGTGATTGCTGCAGAAGTAGTTTAGTCTGTGCTTGTTTAAAGTAGCTAAAAAATTATTGAAGACGTGACAGCTTGGCCTTCGTTGCTGGTGGAGATTAAAACATATACAGGATCTTAGATTATTTTGCCAGGTCTTACTATTGGTATTTCTGCTACTATTGTTACTCATGGAAACTAGAAGAAATTGGCCAACAGGGATGGCCACCTTTGCTTAACCAAACCTTCAGTGAATGGTGTCAACATACCCACAGGGCCCCCTTCCTCCTCAGTCCCCGGGAGGGGATTTGAGTTCCCATCCAGTTTTCAGAGGCACCAGCCTCTCTCTGTTGAAAAGACAGGAACACTTAGGAAATATTAGTATGGCCATAAAGTCTAATATGAAAAGTACAGTCACTGTTCTTACAAATAGACCAAAAGCCCTTTAGGTTTCTGTGCAAAGCCCACAGAAATTGTCAGTAGATTTTGGACTTGGTCTAACAGTGAAATAGCAAACACTGTCCCAGCATGCTTTCTACTTTAGTTACAGCCTGACTGCATGTTTTTAATGCTGTATTTAATCTAATTCTGGACAGATCAAGCTGCTTGATTGTAAATTTGTATCTAGGTGGGTGTTGGTCTCTTCTGCCAAGCAACTAGCGATAGGACGAGAGGAGATGGCCTCAAGTTGCGCCAGGGAAGGTTTAGATTGGACATTAGGAAAAATTTCTTTACTGAAAGAGTGGTTAAGCATTGGAACAGGCTGCCCAGGGAAGTGGTGGAGTCACCATCCCTGGAAGTATTTAAAAGACGTGTAGATGAGGCGCTTAGGGACATGGTTTAGTGGGCATGGTGGTGTTGGGTTGATGGTTGGACTTGATCTTAGAGGTCTTTTCCAACCTTAATGATTCTATGATTCTATGATTCTAGACTTTTGTTTGCTCAGTTAGACTCCTCTATTGCTCTGTGCATACACTTCTATTGTGAATTATGGTATTTTTTATGCCTTTAGAAAATGTTAAGTGGTAGATTTTCCATCCTTGACTTTTGGAAGATATACCTTATATAATAATTTAAAATCTCTGGCATGTTGGTAATTAGAAGCTTTGAAATGCCTGTTTACTATGCTAAATTTCTGCCAAAAAGAAATTGTTGTCTTTTTATGTCATAGAGGGAAGCTTTATCTACCAGTAAATAATTCATGCAACAGGGTTCAGAACACCTCTTCTAGGGTGGCTTCCATGTTTTAATAAACTTCTGTTGGAAACTGTAATTAGGATGATTCACAGTTTGTGTTGCTTTCTTTAAAAAACAAACAAACAAAAACTGCTCATCACAATTGCATTCTTTTTTTAGTACTTGATAATAATAAAGATATGCTTCTTTAAGAAATAAAGCTGATGTTGAATGCTGTGCTGTTTTGCTCTTTGTGGCCATGTGATTAACTGCTGTGAGCATGATACTAATGTAGGTCAAAGTACAGCATTCATTTTGAAAAGACACATGTTTAAAAGGTGCCTTTTTTCTGACAACTATTGAAATACAAAAAAAAAACCCTTTAAAAATAATATTTAATTTTCTTTTATATCTTACTAGTGACTTATAAGGCAGGTAGTTAGAGGTCACTTCACTTTAAAAGGAAAGCCAGAAAGAGAAAATCAACTTTTTTCTGACATAACAGTAAATAAATTGTGTTTCTACAAATCCTTATTCTTCTGAAGAAACTGTGGAAAACCCCAAATTTAAATTTCTTCACTGAGTTTTATTTCTGTAGGCTTATATAAACAACATAGTCACTGTATGTTCCCATCAGTAAGCTAGTATTTGGTTTCAATAGTTACTGTAGTCTCTAATTGGAATTAAATTGCAAAAGTTTTGATTGCTTGTGCAACTGTTAAGCAATCAAGTTTTGGCTTTAAAAATAAGTAAACATGTGGAATGTTCACTTTGAGATACCAAAACCAAAAGAAACATTCAGCTCTGAAGGTAAAAAAAAAAGTCATATCTTTTTTTTAGTAAAAGCTTCACTTCCATTTCAGTCAGAAAAACAATTGCTTTTTTGGTGAAAATAGTCCCTGTAAATACGTATAATTTTTACTAATTCTGCGTAGTACAAAGCACCTTCAGTTACTCTAAAAGCCATTGAAGTTAATCACTCTCTTACAAACTCAAGCTCTCACAAATAAATAGTAAGTGGTGTATTATTTCCTGGGCCAAAACATGGAAGTTTCAACATACTTTTAATAGTTCATGCAGTCAGCAATGAAAATGAATAGGAAAATTTGTGCTTATTTGAGTACTCTGAAAATATCATTGTGCWATGGGTAAGCTCTTAATCATTAGAGTACAGTCCTTATGCCACAGTTACTCCGGCTGTGGTTCTTCTATTTGGAGGATTGTGAGAGCTGGCAGATATTGAACACATTTTGTGCAAAACGTCCTTTTTATGATTGTGGTAATCTCCCTGGTTTAGAACACCAGGTAAAATATCATTTTGAAATTGTATTTAGCTTTGGGTCAAAACTTTAGCAAAATAGTGGCTTGGTTAACAGTGCTTTTTCAAGTTTTGTCAAGTTGCTTTCTGCCAGGTTTAGTAACAAGAACAGGAAAATGCTGTAAAATTACTGGAAACTCACTCTGTCAGTAGAGTTGTAAATCTTAGTGAAACATTCTGGTTACCATTGCTGATTGGGATTTGTGGTACACCTTTAATTCACTTGTATTAGTTATGTGCAGAGCTAGGCCAGGTGCCTTATTGTCACAGAGAAATGAAGGTCCTCTCTGCTGTTAAAGATCTGTGAAAATCAGATGGAGAATTTTTGCACTCATGATCTAGAAACTTAAACCACTGTAGTTTTGTTCTGTGGTGGATGGGTGTTTCCCTTGCAAGAAACAGCCTTTGCGATTTAACTGGTGCGGTCATGCCATAGAGAAGACGACAGGCGTGTGCTGTTGTTTCAAAAATTCTGTCTCAATATACTGGGGTGTACGATGCATTGCAGGAAATTTCTTCCTCTACTTAAAATTAGAAAATGCTTTTGGAAAATGTCCGCACTGAACAGACTCCTGTTAGGACATTGTTTTCATACAAAATAACCTCATGTTGATTTGTGCACACTGCATGTAGCTATCCCGTGCAAATGTAGCATCAAAAGCACTTCTCCCTCCCTACATTGAACACCTGGTCTGTGCTCTGTCCACGAACCGATCTCCAGTCTGCTCAGAAATGTGGAATTTCCCCCCAGTTAAAGTTCAACATTTCCATTCTAAAAACCAAATAATTTTAAGGAGTGATATTCTGTCAATGTCAGGGACTCTGGAACCCTTCTCAGCACTTCCAGGAGTCAATGGCTGTTACAAGGTGAGCCGGGCTTCTCTCTGCCGGCCGCTGGGAGAAGCTGCAGGAGGTTGTTGGCTAAGGCCTTCTTAACCCCTCTTCTCAGAAGTTACTGGCAATCTCCTGTCTCCCCTCATTCCTCGTCAGCTGAGGACTGCTGATTGTTCTGGTAATAGACAAGTAGAAATGATATGGGGAAAAAAAAAATCTTTATAATTTTTTTTTTATTTTCTGTGCTTTTAACAGCAGTTACTATTTGATAATAAATAAGGCAGCTTGATTTTTAAAACTCCAGGTTGCGAGCTCTCATCTTGCTTGATGAATTCTAGAGGTTTCACACCTCTAACTTGTATGGGAGTCTTTGAAGTTTTGCCCTCTGAATAATTACTCAGTTATTGATATGAAACAATTTGCATAACCAAACAATGAGTTAAAGTTTTATCAGTTAGTTCAACAGTTAGTTTCCCTTTCATTTACCTTAATTTGCCTTGCTGCTTATTTTCTTCCAATTATCACAGACCCTTCATTTCTAATATAAAACAGGAAGAAATACAACTTTTCAGTAAAATCCAATAATCAGCTTCTCTTTGAATAAAAAGACCTTCAAACTAGGTAGAATTCTTTTTGCAGAAGACAGACCCTTCAAGAAAAAAAATTAGGTTTACCTCAAAGACTAGTCTTTCCTCAGTGAATTCTGATGCTAAGTCTTGCAGAAATGGGACCAACAAAAATTCCTACACTTTTTTTAATGTCTATAATAGTTGAGAGGCCCATCAAAGCTTATAAAGATTTTCTCTGCATCTTTGATAACTGCCTGGATTGCAGTAAAGCAATGCTAGAGGAGGGAAACAGTTGCTTCTGCTTCTGGTAGATTCATTCATTTAGACAGTATGCAATAATTTTAGCTCTCCAGTACGCAGACATAAAAGTCACTAGGAAATGTTGTCCGTTCAAGACAATATGGTTGGATTGCTAGACATTATTTGCTAATTTTGAAGTCTTTAAAATGCCTTGCCTTTTCATTTCCTGCAGTTAGATTTTATCATATGGTTCTGCTGTCACAAAATTATTACTATCCTGTAGCAGATTCATCCAGTGGAAAGACGCGATGAAATGACTTTCAAATTATGTTCTTTCAGGCTACCACTAGTATTTTTAAAACGTGGACATTTCAAATGCATTGATTCTTCTTGTGCTGCTAATACTGAGGGACAAACTCCATCTGATAGCAGAAGTTCAGCACTCCTAACAGCGGACTTTGGTCAGAGAAATCAGTCTGATCTGGATTTATTACTTGCAACTGCTCTGTTTTGGAATGGCAGCTCTAAATCCTAACAAGGCACAACAGATGCATTTGAGGAGTGACCCTAAGACACTCAGGAACTGTCTTACAGCAACACAAGCAGAATGTTAAGTAACATAAACTGTAGAAGAGCTAACACCAATAATGTCAAGTTGTTTGCCGGGCACGTACAGCAGATGCTTAGGCTCCTCCTCCCCTGGGAGACATTGCCTAAACTCCTGTTGACTTTAGTGAAGTCTGTTTTTTAAGGGTCAGAGTACCACTAAAAATTAAATTCGGGAAGAGTTTACTTTTCTCTGAATGCTTTCATCTGCAGTGGCTTAACCTGTGATTAAAATGCAGTGGCTGCATAGCCAGTGGCATTCAGCTGCCTATTAAGGAGGTGCTGCAAATGCTGAAGAAATGCCTGAACTCTCATTAGCAGCATTTGTCAGGAACCACAGGATCTTACCCTATTTTCGCTCTTGTTGCATTGTAAATATTGTTCAAAGGAGCAGCATGATATAACAGCTGAAGCTGAAGAGTCCTACTAGCTCATTTGACTTGCAAATGCTTAATTATTCAGATAAATTTCCAACTTAAACAAAAACTACGGAAAAAACCCCGCAATGTCAAGTTCATCGTTCTGGCATTAGCTTTTTAGGGTTTTTTTGTTTGTTTAGGAACCTCAGTTCAGAACTCTGTTACTATGATTATATCAAATGCTTATTTCCACCTAAATTCCAGCAGAACACTCAGAAAAATACCATGTACAAATATCATACATATTTCAAAAACAAATATGGATGCAAATATATATTCATATATTACTTGGCCTGTGTCATTTTCTAAGACAGCTCCTCTCAGTTAAATATCTGGATCACAGATATTGATTTCAAAATCTATTTATTGCATTTAATGTGCAATGAATAGGCATATTCATGTATTATGTTACATATGTATTAATATGTAATGAATCAACTGGCCCAAGTCACTGAGTAGGGAGGTTATTCATCAGTCTTTATTTCAACTTTTAACTTTGTTTTCTTAGATTGCTCTTCCGGTCTGAATCTGAAAGGACTCTAATGCGTTGTAGTTTACTTCAGTCAAAAACAGAAGCAGGACTACTTATTTTTAGGTGGGGGAAAGTTAATGCTGTTGACTAGCCTTTAGCTCAGGAAAGAATGACGTGCTTGCAGATTGTACGTTTCTTTGAAGTTCAAACATTGACATAAAATAACATATGAATGAATTTAGGAACTGTAGTATATGCTGTGCCCTGAAACAGATTCAAGAGTTAACACAGGGCTCAGATGAAAATGCCTGTTACTGTCATTAATTTCTGGTTACAAACTCTCTAGATTCCTTTTAAAAAGGTATTATTGGATTCTCTGACAGTCAGCTCTCTCCTTTAAACATAGCTCAACGCATTCATTATATTCTTGCTTCAGTCAGTGATATCTTCAAATAAATACCATTACGTATATCGTGGGCCGTATTCTGCTATTCTAATAACATTCTGTGAAAAAAAGCTATACAGAAGTTATTGGAAAGGAAACAATCAAGAGTAGGGTGGAATATTTGTTACCTGCATTGGCATTCATCAATATTTGTTGACAATATTGTAGCAAATGATATAAAATATTGGGCTCAAACGTAGGTATAGTGATAACTAAAAATATTCTATAGAAAATGTGTTTTCAAATAATAATTTGGAAATTTATGTGAAATAGTAACCTGTATCACAACATGTAAGTTGATCCTTTGCCAGGATAAACACTGAGTACCTCAAATGCTTATTTTCTTCTTTATGAGTAAAAAGAGGCCAGCACTGTACCTGGAGTGGTCTATGAGGTGCTTAAATACTGTATACCTTACCTATATTGTAAGTCATCTAGTTTGGACAAGTCAGTTTATTCCTCTTATCATATTTTGTTTTATACAATACTAGTCAGTCTTGGGAAAGGAAAAAAAAAAAAGAGCTAAGTGGCTGGATAAATTATTTTATTGTCAGAAATGGAATGCATCTTAAAATTATTATCTGTGCTATATTCCCTATAAGTTGGTAATACTAATTTAGATGTTGAGGATGCAGTGGTTTTTTTACCCCTCTCCCCTTCTTTTATAACTGACTTTTTGAATACTTCCAATACTTTTAATACATTCAATACTTTAAAAATATCTTATTTAAGAATAAATATCAACACAGAAATCAGAACTCTTTAAAATAGTCTCTTTTTTTAAATTCCATTGAAATATGGAAAGGAGAAAGAGTTTATTAAGCATTTTTTGTTATAGACTGAAAATACACTTGGACTACATAGTTCATAAAGTTATTTTGATACACAAACCAGATAAATTATTGATATTAGTTACAGTTTGGGGGTTGGTTATTGAATATCTGACAGTCTGATGTGTCTATAAACCAAGCAAGGATTAAGTAAGCGTGAGTGCATTTATGCCTTATGATATTTTAAATTGCATGATATGAGGTGGGATTTATTGCTCCTATTTGGATATAAATTCCTGTACTAGTTGACAGTGGAGTGATAGTGGAAGAGGATGGATGATTTCTTGAAGACTATCATTTTCAGCATATATAAATCAGAACTGCAACTTTTCATTTCAAATATGCTTATTAATCTATTAGCTGTACCTACTTTTTTTCAGTTTGAGAGGGGATTCTTAATATGAGAGTAAGGGGAACGAAGAGAGGGGAAATGAACAGTCGGTGTTTTTGCCCACAGAGGAAGAAGTTATAACTTTGTTCATTTTTTATTTATAATGAATGTAATCTTCATTTGGCTTTGTAGTCATGGAGGTTGGGCTCTACAAAATGATGGTTTATTATTTATGTTCAAGTTGCTTAAGAGGAAGAAGCTGTGCTTTGGGGCTGTGCAGGAGGTTGAAGACACTAACATGAGCAATGTACATTCTAGCTAAAATTTTGTAAATATATCTAGTCACATATGAACCTAATACAATACTGATTAATATCGATGGACTCTTTTCAGTGGGCTTTTTCTTGTTCCCTACATTCATGCTCCAAAACATCAAAATGCAGCATTTGCTTTTAGTGTTCTTCCAAAACAATTAGGTCAGTTCAAATACTCAGCTGAATCATCACTGTTGTTCCATCCTCACAGCTTCAGTTTCTCACAACAATTTTCAGAACTTACTTTGTTACATGTACGGTTTTTTGCTTGCATTCCTCCTACAGCTGAGAATGGGCCTCTAAAAGCAGTTTTCCATAACTGCATGTAGTGCATTCTGCTGAAAACTTTACTATGTGACTTTTGTGCTTTTAAAATAAAAAACAGAGGAATAAATAGATCTTCGTCATCATTAGTTTTAAAGCAGTATTTACAAAGGGGAATAGGTGTGTGTATAAAAATGTGTATAATACACAAAGACATATATGGCCATATAATATATATAGTTTAATGTTTAGACATATGAAAAGGCTGTTGATAATAATTTTCTTACCATGTAACCAACATCAAACGTCTGTAACTAGCCATACATATGTTACAAGAGTCATATCCGCTATCTAAAATCTGCTTGAGCATCACTAGCTTTTTGTCTTGAGCCATTTTATCAAGGGGCTAAGTTGTCATTGACCAATATACAGCCATGAATAGTAACATTCTGTTTTCTTAAAACACAAGATGCGTGCATCCCCCCAATCTTTAGATTAAGAAAGGCATCCAGAAGTTCTTAAAAATAATTTGCAACCAAGGTCTGTTGCTATCTCGTCATTTCTCCTTGGCTTAAAAAAGCTACAATACGGCAAATAAATGAAATCCCTTGGTTATTTAAACTATATGACAAGAATATGTGCTGTAATACTCACAAAACAACTTGTGTTGATGGCAAATTGAAACTGCATTTCTTTTTAAGTACAGGAGTTTGAATCCCACACACAGACCTTCTTAGAAATGTAGTACAGAAGCTGCTTCTTTTCATTTTGCAAATGGAAATGCAATTTTTCTACATCCCATATAAATTCACTTTAATAATCACCCCCTAAAATTAAGCTTTAAAAATTTGCTATGTCATTAGTCAAATAAAAATGTTTTATTTGAGTTATATAGGCAAAGAAATACCCACAGCAGACACCTAAGATATAAAAGCTGTCGGTAAATTATCTGACAACTGCCACTTTGGATATTTCCTGGTTTTTTTGTTTTTGTTTTTTTTTTTCCCCACACAAAAGATTGGGTAGAATTGGTGCATATGTACAGTTCTGCTGTGCTTTTTCTCCCTCCCTCTCTTTTGCTCTGTTCTTTTTATATATGCTTGTAGATGAAGGAGGAAGAGAAACTCAGGAAAGTACAGATAACCTTCATTCCTTTTACTACAGAAGTGTTAAATGCTAGAATATCATTTAACAGTATTTATCTCAGAATCTTTAATTGATTTAATTTACATAACTTGCAATGTAGAAGACTCTACGTTTCACTGCATCAATATCTGATGCGCGTTTGCCAGTCTGTTGTCATTGTCAGCCCTGTATTCCCACCTGGTTTTAGACCTGGTTTAGTCACAAACAGAGCTTCAACACTTTTGCTACCAGTAGCAATGGTGTTGCCCCAAAGCTGTGTATGATGTTCAGAATGGTTTTGATCAGACACAAGCAATGCAATGAGTTCAGAAAACCCAAGACCTGAGTTTTTGTAGGCATCCTTTTGAAGTGGGCATTTTTACAGATTACTGCTTATATTTTGTATGTGTGCACATGAGTGTCTGTAGGCTAATATACTCAGTTCGTTCTGAACTCAGTTCAGCAAGATTAAGAAAGGCAGGTTACTCCTTGATTATTCATAGAATATCAACGATATTCATGTTTCTTAATTCAGTCAGAAGCCTGCTTATGTGAAAGTCAGTGCGTCTTTGCACACTTGGGACTCATCTGCCTGGGGCAACTTTTGGATGTAAGGAATAGTTTGAGTTTAACGGACAATAGTTATGCTGCATTAACTCCCCAGGTGGAAACTGTTGTTCTGGAGAGGTGGCTTTCTTGCATTTTAGCTTAGTAATGTTCCAACACACTGAAAGACAGCTAAACAAAGGAAGAAAACTGCACAAAAGAATCCTAGCGCAGAGTGACAGTCCTCGTAGGTGATCTGTTCTACAGTAGCTCATTGAGGCTTTTGTAGACAAATTCAAAGTTAACAAGGGCATATCTATGAGAAGATAAGAGTGTCCTGTCCTGAGAGTTACTGAGTAGAGACATCTTTCCTTGAAATTACTGCGTACAGTATCAATGCTCATTAGATTCAATTGAAAGGCTCCTCATTACTTTAATGGGATTTCACATCCTTACAGCCAGAGTCCTTAGTTGGTCATAGTCCCAGTGATTTCACTAGGAAAATTCTGTAAGCTTTGTCCTTGGAGTTAATGTGTGGGTTTGGGGCGTACAGATCTTTTGGGGTGTGTCATCTCATGTCACCTCACAGGACAGAGGTCTAAATCAAAATCAAAATCATTTAAAAAGAAAAAACCTTCCTATGTAAAATTCAGATCTGCATTTCAGAGTGAAATTCCAGGGGAAACAAGTGCCTGCTTTTATATGGGATAGATAGTGCGTTTGTAGTTAGGCAGGAGCAGAGTTTATTTATATGTCTTTCTTTACTTTTCTTGTTCCTTTGACCAAAAATCAGTGTCTATTTTGTTTGTGGAATCGTGTTTATACTTCTGCAATACCTTCAGAAGAAATGCCACTCAGTCTCAGCACTTCTGCAACAATGTTAAGGAAAGTAGATGGAAAAATTCATTTTTGCTGAACAAAATAAGGAGAAAGCCTCCTGTGTTCCATAGGTACACGGTTGTTTTAAATGCTTCCCTTTTCAAAAGTTAATTACGTGATTGCTGCATTACTTAAGAGCTGAGAAGAACATATCTATAATGAGCAGAATCTGAATAGATTTTTAATGCATCTTTTTTAGCTCTCCCTGTGGCTAGGAGTGCTTATTGAGATCTTCATTTACAATAGATTACTGCTACTTCTGTAAAGTACTTTCCCACTCTCCATAATTGATGTATTAGTATATCCCCTAAGCATATTTTCTTGTTCGTCTTTACTCCATTAAGATTAAACAGAATGGTCATGAGATCATAAAGAAATAAAATATTCACTTCGCTACTTACTGCAAAAAAGCTGCTATTATCTGTCAAATATAAAGATTAACTTTGCCTTCAGGTACATTTTTAATGGCCTTTTAAATATAGCCCTGAACCACTGTAACACACAGTAATAGATGAACTTCCTTCATCAGGGGGAAGTATATCTTAATTAGGTGTCAGCCCCAGAATTTTTTGCTCAGCTCATGCTCTTAGCTGTGAAAGATTTTTATCTGTGGTTATCTAAATTCATGACACAGTTGCAACACAGGTTAAAATTAGGGAGATGATTTGTACTTTATTACTCGCTATAGACTTTTTAATAGGTTTTAATTAAAATGTCAAAGATCATATTACGTATATATTTCTTGTTCAAATAACAGTGGAGAATATGAGTTTGTAAAGATATGAAATAATCCAATTTTCAGTGTGCAAGCATAAATTCCATTTGCAAACAGGTGTTCAATCATGAAACAAAAACAAAATTTTATTCTTAGAAATTTAGGCTTGCAGAATGGTGTGGGTTTCCCTTATTCACTATGGTCCCTCATTACTTTTCTCCACTGCTCTTTTCTTCTAAGAGAGAAAAAGGGAATGTTTCAAATGGTGAAAGTAATTTTCAAAGGGCATCAGGGAACACAGAGGACGCTTCTATTCTATTTTATGATTGAGTACTAAGAGATATGAAATACATAAAATATATGCAGCAGCATAACTGCAAAGGTGTTCTTGCCAGTAATGGTCATGTTTACTATCCACCAAAGTAGATAAACTTTGCAAAAGAAATATGGTATTAATGACTGATTGATTTTATCAGGAGCAATTGCAGTCAGATATATTTTATTGATTAGTTCATTATTAATGCTGTCATGGCTCCAAAGTCACAGTGTTCACAGGCAACCAGAGAAGTATCAATATTCAGTAGTTTTGATTGTTGCTGACAGTGAGATCTCTCTGTCAGTGCTTGGTTCTGCAGCATTTTTCTGACTGCCCTGATATTACTGGAATCATTTAAGCTTCGGCTATCATTCAGAACTGTAATGATAAGCTTTGGGATATTCTAGTTTATGTTTATTTTATTAGTTTTTTTTTAATGATGTTGCTAATTTCTGTAACACTTAAGGTTTTCCAAGGGAGAAGCCCTTTTCCCAAGAAGCCTGGTGTGCTATAATGGCATTCTATGATTTCACTTACAGGAATTAGCAAAATGACATGATATTTCATCCATTTTAAAAGATACAGTTTTTAGTAAAGAGTTCATGGAAAGATTAAAGCAAATGGTCATTTCTGTTTTATAAACTGAAATTATAGTCAGCAGATGTTGTAAGATACCTTATTTTAATACCAAGTATGTGTTTGGTTAGTTAGATTAAAGCTTTCATTTTTTTAAGTCAGAAACTTAGCCTTTAAGGTAACAATTTTTTGGCATCAAAGCCACCACTTTCTGTCAGTAGTGCTTTAGTTTCGTTAGCTGCAGATACCTTCCTGAGTGCCCCCGGATCTCCAGGGCTGGGTCAGCTACCCATACCAGCAGTTCAGGTCAGGTGCTGATCTCAGCACTGCTGCCTTCTCCCAGTCTGGGAAGGAGGGTGCTCTTTTCTGCTTGACTCGGTGTTTTGACACATCTCTGAAGTTTGGTGTGCCTTGTCATTTGATTGGGAACACAGCCCCTGTGATGCTTATACGAAATGGTATTTCTTCTTTTTATCAGTTTTCCTTGGGTGAAAACATTCATACTGACACGTCCCTCACTCATTATGTAAAGCAGGTAGTTAGCTGATTACTTGTGCTCCACTTAGCAGCATGATTGGATATGTGTCACTCTCAGCAATGTTGTAGAAAAATCTTCAGAAGAGGGCAGTTTACTCAGAAGATGCTCCTCCAGTGTCACCTTTAGTATCCTGGAAGCCCTTCTTCTCGCTCTCTGCTGGACTCCTTGAGTGGGTCCCACTCTCAGTGACTGGCTCGTCTTTTTACGGCATTGGACAATTACACCGACCTGACCTAGGCCTGTCGCTGTGGCCCTGCCTCCCCTCCTAACCAAAGGCTCTGACAGAGTTGCAGTAAGTACCCTTGACCGCCTCAGTGGAGCTCCACTGGAGTCAAGGGCTGCAATTAAATTAACAATAAATAATCAAGATAATGAGATCCTTTGACACTTACCTGTAAATGTTTTCTGCAGCGCAACAGCAGTGCCATTTCTTATGTATTTGTTGTGCAAAGTAGAGGAAATGAGTTCTTTACATGTTCAGTCTTGCCTTTACTTTTAGTCTCATCTTTCCTTCTAATCTTCCTGTAATTGCACTGAAAAGCATTTTAGTAAACATATATCAACTTTTCCTGAAATTGTTTTCCAGGCTTCTCTTAAAGAGCGCCTATGTTTCAACCTCTCCCAGATTGTATGCCATTATTTGGTCAATTCTTCTGTACTTAATTTCCAGAGTTTATAGGGTATATATTCCTTTCTTTAAATAGCTGTTCAAATTAAGTGAAGGAATTCAGTTGCAGGCCATTTATTCATCCATAATGTTACACAAGAAAATTTTTCACCCTCTTTTTTTTTCTGTGGAAGGTATAATAAACTAGCTTGTAAGTCCCTTGTCAGTTTTTATTTCTGCCTTCATGTCTTTTTAACATCTGTTTCAGGAAGACCGGGCTTTGTTTCAATTCCAGTATTGTTTTGGCCAGTGTATGCTGAAAAAAGATACTCTGAAGCATTGTTAAATTTACAAGTAAATTATACAAATTCCTATATACTCCTAATATATTTTGACTGGCCAGATGTTAACTAAAACCCCTAACCTTTCCCATGTGCTGGTGACTTTAAAGAGAAACAAAAATAGCAATAAAAAAAAAACCCCAACAAATAACAGTTAAACGAATTGCTTTTCATATCTACATGCCATAGGTCTGTTATCTGTTTGATAAAGCAGGAAAGATATCTTGCTCTTTACAGAAAACATTAGAGCTTTGTGATCCTGTAAAATTTTATTTTTTAGTAGCAGAAGAGGTTGGGCCTTGTCCATCTAATACAGTGCTGCCTTTGTGCTTGAAGCACCCACAGTCAGACTTCAACGGAAGAGAAAAATCTCTGGAATAAGGATGATTGAGAGGAGCAATAGCCTTCTCATCTGAATGTTTATAGCCAAAGATCTTTATGTTTTTCTAACCTTCTGTTGCTGGCATGTCATAACATAAATTCTTGTGGATATATGAGTGTATTGGGTTTCCATGGCAAGGATTTGGTAGCAGAGGGGCTACAGGGGTGGCTTCTGTGAGAAGCTGCTAGAAGCTTCCCCCATGTCCGATAGAGCCAATGCCAGCCGGCTCCAAGACGGACCGGCCGCTGGCCAAGGCCGAGCCCATCAGCAACGGTGGTAGCGCCTCTGGGATAACATAGATAAGAAGGGGTAAAAAAAACCTGCGCAACAGCAATTGCAGCCAGAGAGAGGAGTGAGAATATGTGAGAGAAACAACTCTGCAGACACCAAGGTCAGTGAAGAAGGAGGGGGAGGAGGTGCTCCAGGCACCGGAGCAGAGATTCCCTTGCAGCCCGTGGTGAAGACCATGGTGAGGCAGGCTGTCCTCCTGCAGCCCATGGAGGTCCACGGTGGAGCAGATACCCATCTGCAGCCCGTGGAGGACCCCACGCCGGAGCAGGTGGAGGCCTGAAGGAGGCTGTGACCCCATGAGAAGCCCATGCTGGCAGGACCTGTGGCACCACGGAGAGAGGAGCGCATGCTGGAGCAGGTTTTCTGGCAGGACTTGTGACCCCATGGGGGACCCACGCTGGAGCAGTCTGTTCCTGAAGGACTGCACCCCGTGGAAGGGACCCACACTGGAGCAGTTCACGAAGAACTGCAGCCCGTGGGAAGGACTCATGTTGGAGAAGTTTGTGGAGGGCTGTCTCCCGTGGGAAGGACTGCACGCTGGAGCAGGGGAAAAGTGTGAGGAGTCCTCCCGCTGAGGAGGAAGGAGTGGCAGAGACAATGTGTGATGATCTGACTGCAACCCCCGTTCCCCGTCCCCCTGAGCCGCTTCAGGGGAGGAGGTAGAGAAATCGGGAGTGAAGTTGAGCCCAGGAAGAAGGGAGGGGTGGGGGGAAGGTGTTTTAAGAGTTGGTTTTATTTCTCATTACCCTACTCTGGTTTGATTGGCAATAAATTAAATTGATTTTTCCCCAAGTCGAGTCTGTTTTGCCCATGATGGTAATTGGTGAGTGATCTCTCCCCGTCCTTATCTCGACCCACAAGCCTTTGGTCATATTTTCTCTCCCCTGTCCAGCTGAGGAGGGGGAGTGATAGAGCGGCTTGGTGGGCACCTGGCAGCCAGCCAGGGTCAACCCACCACAATGAGCTAGACAGCAGGCCTGATTGCTACCTGTTGTTTTCCTCATAGATGGGCTTGCTACTTTTCCACTAGACCTAGTGTAGACCCAAGTTGTTTTAAAGGATTTAGGAGAAAGAGCTAAAAATATAGAAAAATAAAAGGAAAAGAATGATGGCCAGTTTGGGATAAGGCAATAGCCTTGCACCTGACTGAGTCACCACTGCGCTTGACATTGCTTTTTCCTTGGGATAGTCACTTACGTCCCCTGAATCTTAGATACCTTTTGGAAAAAAGGGGTTATTGGTGCTCTCTTTTCTCATTACGGTGTTAGGAGAATAAATTAAAATATATTCATTTAGTACATGTTGGTGAAGCATATAAAAATGCAGGGGGATGGACTGGCTTATAATTTTTTATACATTTTGCTTAACTGATGACATAATTCCTCGATGTCATCATTAAGACAAGAATTGTTTTTCCACAGTGATGACCAGTAATATTTTCTGTTCACAGAAGGTTCATCTAACAGTTTCAGAGCAATTTAAAAATATTTAATAAAAGATACTTTCTAATACTCAGACAAGTTGGATAGAGAGTTTTTATCAGTGTAGACTGGTTAAGTGCCTTGCATATGTTATAAATCAGTGACTAAACTGGGAATTAACTTTTGGACCAATTTAAGGACAAATATATTTGTAAAGCTTTTCCTGGTTGCTATGTAGAAATTCTTCATAATCTCCATCAATAAGTATTTTTATGTTGATATCCCTCCATTGTGTTATCTCTAGACTGAATTGTGAAAGAGGAAAATTGTGTTCCAGTTTAAAACAAAAGCTGAGTCAAAGGGTCTTTTCTTTGGCCGGTGCCTTTGGTAGCGATTTTGACTGTACATGACTTTCAGGGTAGCTTCAAACTAAACTAATTATGAGGTGATGCTGAAAGAGCTATATTCAAAACTTAATTTGCATGGAAACTTGATGCTTAAGAGTTAGTGAGAATATTAACTACTAAGATAGTATGGGTAATGTAGAATATATTTTGTTACCTTTTCTTTATTAGGTCACAGAAAAGTGGCTTGATGACTGTCTAAGGCAGAAAACAAGCAGGCAGGATTCCTTGGCTCTGATAGTGCTATTGCATCCCACAATACTGGGCACTTCAGTCTATCTTTTGATACCTGTGACAGACAGACAGTCTGTGAATTGACTATAATGTTAGGCAGAACATGTATATATTGTGACAGTTAATATTGTACGTGCTTTTGTAATGCACTTGTAAAATATTGTAAAGTGCTTTTGATTTTCAAGAAAGGGAACATTCGTGCTGTTACTCTTAATACCACAACCCTATGCAGGAGGAGGCTGACGGTGCAGGAGAGATAGGAAGGACTGGATCATTTGAATGTTTCTAAGGTTAAAGGGAAATCATTTGTTCATCATTTGAGGAGAAACAGGAGATTCTGTAGGAATTAATTAGAATCCTTTTAACAATTTTGCCCTTCTGCGAGTGTGGATAAATGGAATTTGACCTGTTTTTTATACGATAGGTAAGACTTGATGATACTGCCTTCATTTCTCTCAGTTTGTGAAGCATGAGAAAATAAGATGGGTTCCACGCAGTGGGGTAATTCTATTTTCTTCACAGTGTATGAGAAGAGAAAGGCTGCCATGTGTTGATGAGATCATGACTTTAATAGCAGCCATTTATCTCAAAATGCTCTCTGGAGGTAAACACAACAATCACTTTTAAAGTTAAAAGCATAATTCAGCCTGGCTATTCTCTTAATTCTGTTCTTATTGAGGTGGCTTGGTTCAACTGATCTATTTAAATGGTGAAGAATGCAGCAGACTATTTTTTCAAGAATGCCTTTTATACTTGTTTTAATTTGATTTAGGATTCAATAGCAAATGCAAATGCAAAAAATCTCTTTTTAAGCAAAAAGGCTGATCAGGCTGGGTGGAAATATACAGAAAAAAAGCATTCTTTATGTTGCACTTGGGAAATGCAAAGCTGGAAAAAAGTTATTTTGCAAATGACAGAAAAAATCGTAAGTTCTCATCAGGAATGGCACAGATCACTGCAGTCATTTTGATGCTAGAAATAGTGTTGCTTTATACACGGAGTAAACCAGTTGCTAAGGAATAGGTAGGTTGAGCCTTTTCACATTAAAGCATAGACTAATACCTGTGGGAGATTCTTATTAGAAGCTGGTTATAGATGAATTAAAATGAATTTAGAGATAAAATTATTAGAAAACGGCAATATCTGCAAACTCAAGAACATAGTGGTCTTACAAGAACTTAATCTAACAGTCTGTCTGATCGAAGCACTGATCATAAATTTTTCTACAGCTGTTTTGGTTGCTGGTAGAAAGGAAACTCCTGCTTTTACATCCATACATTCAGTTTTGTACTTGTGAGGGTGGATGCTTAATACTCCGGGTTTTGTTTCTCTTTCCAAGGAGATTTTATACTTTCTCCTAGTGTAGCAGCAAGGAGCCCACCTTACTTCATTCTCTTCCAAGTAAAGAATAGAGCCATTGTTCCCTTTCTTTTCCCTTTTCTGGGGACTCAGTTTATACAGAGCAAGATCTTAGAATGAGAATCATGGTGCATTGCTGTGAGTTTTGTGGATGTGGGTATTTGGGTGTTGACTCGTAAGTACGCTTTCATTGAGTCCACAAAACCAAAAAAGAGCGCACTAGTCCTCTCAGTACTAAATTAAAAAGTTTCTCTCTTCAGATGTAGTTATCAAAAAATAACTCTTTTAAGAGACTTTTCCCATAGAGAAAACACTTTCATAGTCATGTAGGATTATAATTGCTTGTCCAAAATTCAGAGAAAGTTTCTAATATGTCCATCAAAACATTCACCTCGTAGCAGTTCAGATCTTCTTATATACGTTGTCACAAATTGTACCTGTAAATTTTGCAAACAAGACAAAGTATTTCTCAGAAAACTTTCAATGAATTAGTCATCCATTTGTAGATTATTTCCATAATTATTTATTCCCTGATATCCTCCTTCTTAATGTATAGCTCTAGAAGTTGGAGCTGTTAAAGTTTTCTCCTCTAAAATAAAAACATTATTTAAACAAAGAAAAAAAAAATCCCTTGTACATAATTGGCTACTTATCATAGGCATTTCCTTTAAGTTTTCACATTTACTTGCCTTGAGTTACTGAGTTTAATAATGGTCAAGAAGCAAGTATAGACATGAAAAAAAAAAAGGAATAGTTAACATTGAGGAGAAATGTATTGATTTAATTAGATTTCTGTCATATGCCCTAGAAAGAAATGTCAGATTAAAGCCAGTTATATTGGTTAGATATTTCAGATCTGACAGAAATGAAGTCTTTATTAATTCCTTGATTCCTAATTGTTTTATTTGCATCACAGCACACCATATCTCTTTGATATGGTTCTGCTCTTGCTCCCATTGTAGTTACTTAGGACTTGGGCACAGGAGAGAGAAATTCAAGCCTGTCTCCTTAATTGCTTAGTTTCTTTTAATATCCGTATATTACCTGCAGGATTTATTTGATGACCACTGCTACTGCTGTCATCTGAAGACCCAGCTCACAATCTCTTTTATCTTATGGCACATCTTGAAGGCTAGGACATGCTCTTATCCCCAATGTATATATGAAGAATTGGGCACAGATAAAGTGGTTTGTCAAAAGGACATGTGGAAAGTCTTTGGTGGAACAGAAAATTACTCCATTGCTTGCTATTGAAGGCTACCTCTGAGAATTTGAATGTGCAGAGTGAAAACCAGTACAAGACCAGACTCCTTGGCTGGAGGCCTCAGTTCCTGCCCTGTGCAGTTGTAACTCCATCTCTGCCTTATTTGTCCCTTCCCTTTCTCCTCAACTCCCTTCAAAGGAGTCAATTTTCCTTTGTTTGTTTTTTTTACATCTCGTTGATTTTTTTTTTCTTTCTTTTTGACTTGGTTTTTTTTCTTGTTTTTACTTTCCCATCTTCCTTGTACACTCATGTCAATCACTTTTCTCCTTCCTTCTTTTAGAATGTCATTGTTTTCTGGAAAGAAAAAAATTAAAAGAATATAGTTGAATTGAGCTATTCCTGCCCTGCTGGATTTATGCAAATATGGTGCTATTTAATTTGAAGAAATTAGAAATGTGTGCATCCTGCAGTATTGTTTTTTCATCTCTTGACTTCAGATCCACAAAGCCAATATTGTTTAATAACTTCTCTCCAGTACTTTCTGTGGAGATCTGCAGTGCAAAGTGAGCAGTTTTGTTAAAAGAAAAAAAAAAAAAAAACCAAATAGTGGTTTTTAATGAATTTGAGCAAAATCTTAAAATTCTGCAATTTTCCGTGCAGAAAAATTCTTAAACTAATTTGTCTTAGGTTATTCAGAAGATTTCATTTTGGTAAAATAGGTTACTTTTTTTTGTGGGTTTTTTTTATGGTTTTGCTGTTACATTGTACCTTATATGGTTATCAAAGGATCATCTGAAAATGTAGTATCACTACTGTGTGAAGAAGTAATATATACAATTAGTGATTTCAAACAAACAAAAAAACCCACTTCAAATTAAGAACATAAATGTTTTATTTTAAAAATTTGAAATTCGATTATTCAAAATGGTTCTTATTTTCTTCCTAAATGAATTTTTGGCTAAACTGACATTTTTATTGTGATGGGACTAGAAAATCTATTTCTTACTTTGAAATGACCAACAGAAAGAATATGAATAAAAATGTCATGCCCACCCTATAACACCAATGTTGGGAATCCAAACAGTTAATATGAGATAGAAGAGGAACAAAAACAATTTAGCTACTAGAACAAAATCTCTATTGAGAAAGACGAACTCCCTCTGACAGATGAGGGAAGACAGTTAAGAACAAGTCTGTTTCTGCTGAAGAAGCATACTACTAGAATCATGTCACATTAATGAAAAACAAAATTAGACTGGCAAACAGCGAATTTCCCGTCTTTGCAAAGGGAACTAATTTTGAGTGTTGATAGGCAGGATTCCCCCAAGCAAATATCCTGAATTACAGAAGATCAGCCTCTGCCAACAGTGTTGATGCTCCCCAATCAAAGCTAATAGAAGATCATTTCTCTCTTACCTTGGAAGCTGTTCTTCCCTTCTTTTTCCAATGCACACATTCTTCCCAAATCACAGTTTGAAATCCAGGAGAAAACAGGGTGAAAAGAGTCTCATAAATGCAAGTGAAACTTGGTTAGTCAAATGCTTTTCTTTTGTTTCAGAAAAGAAACAACTTCTACAGTGCCAGCCACAATTTTAGATTAAGATCTTTGAAAATGTCAATAGATTTTTGTTTGAACCTCCTGTGAGAGTGTTTCAGCCCTGATGATCCCTGCCAATTTTAAGCCAATAAAATTAAAAAATTTTCTTCCAACGTTTATATAGTTTAGATTTTTTGGTTTTAATTTCTTGGGTTGAAAGAATGTTACTGTGCTTAGCTGCAATTGTTGCACAATGAAATTTTCTGTACACGTTTTCTCCACCATCACTGGGCTTTTTAGCTTTTCTGTTGACCTTGTAGCTGTGCCACTCTTGCTGCCCATTATCAACTAAGTAGGTGAGGCCAGTGCTGAGCCCTGCTTTTCTCGGCATCAGAGGAAAATGTGTATAGTAGTTATGCAGATATATCCTTGGTTGACTGCTACCTCACAGCATGTACAGCACTGATCACCACAGGGATCTAAGCGTATGGAGCTGTAAGCACAACATGTCAGCCTGTTTTCAGACCTGTATCATCTCATATTACAGCCAGAAGAGTGTTTTATTTTTCCATGGAAGAGTTATTAGTGCATATACACCTCCATACTAGCACTGATTTTGAGCCTCAGAACCTTTGGCCTCGTGTGAAATTAGACTTTTGTTTAAATGTTAATAACATTTGAGTGGTTTAATTCCATTGGTACCTGCTTTCAAATGCAAAATTATGTCAATAAAGTGGAAATAAATTTAATAGGCTTAATGGCACCTTTAGAGTTAAAGTAGCTTGGCTGCAACCTTCTGAGTCATTAAGGTGTTTGCTGACAATGTAGACTAACAGCAGTATGACTTTAATACTACTGTGTGAGGAATTACTTAATTTTAAAAGGCTTCAGCAAATTTTCATGCCTTTATCTGTCCCTATTCTGTCTGGCTGCTAGAACCTGTCTGTACTCCAAAGACCTTATCTTCCTCCTTAACAGGGAATTTCTAAACATACATAAATCTGTGGATGTAATTGCTGTTGAGTATTTTTCCAAATGTGTTTCCCAGGAAACAGTCTGAACCATAAAAAGTCTGAACCATAAAAATACAATAACTGTGAAGTTAAGGTATTTATATTGTCTATACCTCCAGTCTTTTCTTTAGATTTTGCTTTAGCCACCTTCTTTTTGAAACAATCATTATTTTGAATGTAAAAATAATGATCAATTAGACTGAAGTTTAATCATCCATTTCTTCTGAGTCAACTCCCGCATTATCTAAAAATAAAGTGTGCCTTGATGCAGCAGTTGAGGTATGTTGTTTATGCTGAAATGCAGTATTTTGCATTATTAATATCCAGCATAACTTTTGTTCCATGGCTAAAATAGCTAAATAAGAAAGTGTAATAGTGTATTGGGTTTCCGTGGCAAGGTTTTGGTAGCAGGGGGGCTACAGGGGTGGCTTCTGTGAGAAGCTGCTAGAAGCTTCCCCCATGTCCGATAGAGCCAATGCCAGCCGGCTCCAAGACGGACCGGCCGCTGGCCAAGGCCGAGCCCATCAGCAACGGTGGTAGCGCCTCTGGGATAACATAGATAAGAAGGGGTAAAAAAAACCTGCGCAACAGCAATTGCAGCCAGAGAGAGGAGTGAGAATATGTGAGAGAAACAACTCTGCAGACACCAAGGTCAGTGAAGAAGGAGGGGGAGGAGGTGCTCCAGGCACCGGAGCAGAGATTCCCTTGCAGCCCGTGGTGAAGACCATGGTGAGGCAGGCTGTCCTCCTGCAGCCCATGGAGGTCCACGGTGGAGCAGATATCCATCTGCAGCCCATGGAGGACCCCACGCCGGAGCAGGTGGAGGCCTGAAGGAGGCTGTGACCCCATGGGAAGCCCATGCTGGCAGGACCTGTGGCACCACGGAGAGAGGAGCGCATGCTGGAGCAGGTTTTCTGGCAGGACTTGTGACCCCATGGGGGACCCACGCTGGAGCAGTCTGTTCCTGAAGGACTGCACCCCGTGGAAGGGACCCACACTGGAGCAGTTCACGAAGAACTGCAGCCCGTGGGAAGGACTCATGTTGGAGAAGTTTGTGGAGGACTGTCTCCCGTGGGAGGGACTGCACGCTGGAGCAGGGGAAAAGTGTGAGGAGTCCTCCCGCTGAGGAGGAAGGAGTGGCAGAGACAATGTGTGATGATCTGACTGCAACCCCCGTTCCCCGTCCCCCTGAGCCGCTTCAGGGGAGGAGGTAGAGAAATCGGGAGTGAAGTTGAGCCCAGGAAGAAGGGAGGGGTGGGGGGAAGGTGTTTTAAGAGTTGGTTTTATTTCTCATTACCCTACTCTGGTTTGATTGGCAATAAATTAAATTAATTTTTCCCCAAGTCGAGTCTGTTTTGCCTGTGATGGTAATTGGTGAGTGATCTCTCCCCGTCCTTATCTCGACCCACAAGCCTTTGGTCATATTTTCTCTCCCCTGTCCAGCTGAGGAGGGGGAGTGATAGAGCGGCTTGGTGGGCACCTGGCAGCCAGCCAGGGTCAACCCACCACAAATAGGTTGGTCTTATAGAGCTTTGGGTGTATCAGGATCATGTGTGGATGAATTTGGAATGTGTGATACTGACTTAAGGCATTTGCACGCGTAAGGGCCACACTGGTTTTCCGGATGGACATATTGGTGTATATCAGCTTTTGTGCTGATTTCATGTTTGAATGGTGGGAAATGAAGTAAATGCAATAATTTGCCAGAGACAATTGTAAAACTGACTGAGAGTGAATAACTATCAGGGAATGATATTCTTGTCATGTCACGCTTCTCGTATTAACAGATGATAGTAATTGTAGCAAGATTGAAATAATGTCTTAGTGTGCTGGTTTTGGCTGGGACAGAGTTAATTTTCTTCATACTAGCTAGTATGGGGCTGTCTTTTGGATTTGTGCTGAAAACAGTGTTGATAATGCAGAGATGTTTTCGTTATTGCTGAGCAGTGCTTACACAGAGTCAAGGCCTTTTCTGCTCCTCATACTGCCCTGCCAGCGAGTAGGCTGGGGGTGCACAAGAAGTTGGGAGGGGACAGAGCCGGGACAGCTGACCCCAGCTGACCAAAGGGATATTCCATACCATATGATGTCATGCTCAGCATATAAACTAGGGGGAAAGCTGGCTGGGGGGCCACTGCTCGGGGACAGGCTGGGCATTGGTCAGTGGGTGGCGAGCAATTGTTTTCATTTGTATCACTTGTCTTTCTTGGGTTTTATTTCTCTCTTTTTATTATTTTCCTTTTCATTACAATTTTTTTTTTTTTAATTTCAATTATTAAACTGTTCTTATCTCAACCCACAAGTTTTCTCACTTTTGCTCTTCTGATTCTCTCCCCCATCCCACCAGCGGGGAGTGAGTGAGCGGCTGTGTGGTGCTTAGTTGCTGGCTGGAGTTAAACCACGGTGCTTAGGTAAACCTTAGTATTTATTAATTTTATGAAAAAGTGAAAAAAGTGGCAATTACAAGAAAAACCTAGCACAGTAAAATAAACCTCTCAGTTATAAGTAGTTCTTCTTGATTTATCAAAGTCCAGTTAAATCCATTAAGCTAGTAAAAAAAAAAAAAGTAGCTATAGGAAATAATATTTTAGACAGGAATTTGCTGCTTGATAGTACTTGAAATTCACATATTGTAGCTTGAACAGGAGTATTATCAGCACTATTCAGGGAAATGCCTGTTGCCTTATATTTTCCTCAAGAGCTACATCTTGTATTTCAGTAGTAGTTCTCAGGTTTTTTACATTTTTTTTTTCTGCTGTTACAGCTAGAATTAATGTTACACTGTTTTTCTATTACTGACTCTGTATTTCAGGAAATCACAACATACCTGTTAACATTGACTATGAGGTGAAACATGAGTGCTCAGCATTGGAGTACATCTCATAAGAAAAAAAAAACTTTTATTTTACAAGTGTATTTTACGGACAAGTGTAAAATAATGGTTTATTATGAAAAGTAAATGTAAAAAGATGTCTATTTCAGTCAAACAATTTATAATCAGATATTTGTTACATCTAACTTGATTTTCTAATGGGAGTATATAACTCATACCCAGGTATTTAGCAGGCAAGTCTTACGATTCCATGGAAAACCAAAATGTTTGAATACAGGTGAGGTAGCTTGTTACGTGTGGAAATTGTTGGCCACCTAATGTGCATATATAAATAGTGTGCAGTTTCCACACAATTTCCACCAATCATTGAATTTCAGTGCACCATGCAATTTAGGAATATGACACCTTTATTATAATTCCTTTATTATCTTTAATCTTTGTAGGTTTTTGTATCTATTTTTATCTGATCATATATAACAGGAATAATGTTAATGGTTTGGAATATAAGTGCTTGGAATAAATAGATTTTTCATTATGGTTGTCAAATGCCTTAACCCTGCTTTCATCATTTAACAAACTTCCAAACCTACTCATTGCTTTGTATACTTCAAAACAAATTAGCATTGTCCCTTAAGTATACAGTTCTAATAGGCTAATATGCTTTTAGCCAGGAGAAAAAAAAAACAYATGAGATTTTAAACTTTAAATGTTTTAATTTTAAGAGTCACTTTTCTGTGATGATTAGTAAATATATTTCCCTGGCCAGGTGCTATGTTACAGAAAGTGCTGAGCATGAGTGTGTTTTTGTGAGAAAAATGCCATTTATTGTTGCTGGCACTGAGTATTTACAGAGCTTTGCTGTGCTTTGAACGTAGCAAAATGCTGCAGTCACTGCCAGCTTTTGCTTCTGCAAAATCCTGCCTCTTGGTACTGAATTAGCATCTGACACTGACAACCGTACCAGCAGCTCATTGGTGGTGTTAAATTCTTCTTGATGTGGAATCAGATACAGTGCTAGCTAGATCACCTTTCCTCCTCCTGCAGTTCAGACTGGGAACTCCCCAGTGGAGATTACCTGGACATTAAAGCAGGGTTTCTGTTTTGCTCTGGAGAGGCACAGAGCTGAAAGAGTGATCGTGAAGCTGGTCCTGCACTTTTGATGGCTTTCACTCTAAGAAACTCCATGTGTACCATCATAAAATAGAAAAGAAAGGCGAACGACACACAGTGCCAGGCACTGTGAATCCAGCTCCCGTCCTGCTGGAATGCTGCTTCCCCGTGAGGTCTTCCTCTAGAGTGCTCCCTGCTTAGATCAGAGTTGTCCTTCCAATTTTAAGAATGTAGATATGAGATTACAAGATCATTTTTTATACCATTTTACTTCTCTGTATTACCAGGCTAAGATATTCAAATACCATAATTAAAACACTCAGTTTCATGAAAGTGGTTTAAAAATTGATTTATAAGAACTGGGAAAAATGAGATTTAGAAGAACTGGAATCTTCCTCTTTCTGTGAGTGGTTTATATGCTCATTTCTGAGTACATTATGGTTATATTTCCAATTATTGTGCTACAGCTACAAGAACTGGAATTGTTTAAAAAAAGAAAATTTTAAAAGTCACCAGACTTCTTGAGATTTTAAGTAAAACCTTGAATATTGTAATAGTTTTGATAAAACTACAAGATTTTCAACAGCATAAAACCTTTCATCTGTCCATACTTTATAACCTTCTTTACTCTCTAAACTAGCCTTTGGTGGTGATACATCCCAGCCGCTACCTTTCCAGCTGTTAAAACCGAGACTAATCCCTGTGTTCATCACAAAATATTTTAGGGTAAAATATGACTAGAAAGCAGCTTGCCTCCTACTGGCTCCAATATTATATATATCTTCAGTGCACTGTGGCCCCTTCCTTATATTTGTTGAATTTTATATTCTCTGCAGCATGTATACTACTGTGGTTTGCATATATAAATTATAGAAGCTAGGGCATGTGAACATAAAGGAGATCTCAGCTTCTCAAAGGACTTAAATGCTTGCTTTTCTTTCAGTCACATGTATTTATGCTTCTTTAACATGGATCTTGAACTGTGACATTGTGGCTAAAATATATGAAAAGCATTGATACTCATTTTTAGGTTGGTTTCCTAAGAAACTGAAGTTTATGTGATCGTGCTGTTCATCTGTCAGCTATAGATCTGAAAACTACTGAGCAAACCTGAACAAGGGGTAGAAACTGAAAATGAATATCATTGTGTCAGAAGAAGATAATTAGGGAAAATTGTCAGGAGGTTAGAGGGGAAAGATGCAGATGAGTATCTTCCTCTGAGAGAAGGGCAGGCAGGCACGACGCAGACAGACGCTCCTATTCAGGCTCTCTGTGCTTAGTGCAGAGCAACTAAGCAAACTTCAAACTTGCCTTCTTGCTGTAGTCACGTTCAGACACTTACTATGTTAATATTTCCTATCAGAACAATGTAAAAAACCTTCCTGAAGTGCCAATGGAAGATTTCTGCTTTTTCGCCTCACATTTCTAAGTGGAGCTTGAGTACTGCGAGCGTCTTCCACTGTTCTCACTTTTTTGTACAAATGAAGGTAGAATCTCATTTTGGTCTTTGCTAAAATACAGAAACAACATTACTGCCGTCCTTCCTGCACAGCTTCCTTTGCCCCGGGCTGCGAACACTGTGAGAATACCGCAGTTTAAGAGTACCTTATTGTGAGACTGTCTCTGACTGTAGCTTTCACCAACGTAGCTGGTGAATGCAGCGCTGCCCTTGCAGCATGTCCTTGGTGGTGTGCTCTGCATTGGAGAGCAGTCAGACGTCTGGCAGCTCAAGATGAATCCCCATCATGGAATCGGTGTTTTTGCTAAGCGTGACTGAGCTAAAATAAACTCATCTCCCAACTTAACTGAAGGGGCCTCAGACTTTATCCAGGTAAGAAAACTTGAATTTCTTAACAGAAAATACTTAAAATTTGTTGAAGGGCAGACCTGCTTCAGATTATTACCGTCTCATTAAACAAGTATTGTCAGGTTTATGGCAGATAGCCTGTTAGATTGATGTGGATTTCTCAACTGCCTCAAAACCAATAAAGCAGATTAGCGAGCATCTGATCTCATTAATTGTCCATGCATCAGTTTGGACACCAACAAAAGTTTTTCTATTTTCCTTGCACCTTCTGAAGAATTGTCTTCAACAATGCAGAATGGCAAAATTATGGACATTGAATGTTAATGCCACAGCTCAGCATTTTAGTATGTTTCTTGTGCTTCAGGTAAGAACTTTCAATTTCTTTAGTCGGCATATTCAGGTCATCTTACAATTCTCAGATATATCAATATTATTTGTCAAGATTTAAGTTCCTCCAGTGGCTCTACTGTGCTGTCCTCTAGATGGTTGAGTTTACGGTCATATTTTCAGTCARTGCAAAAATATAAGTCCAGTGAGTTAGTGAAGTAATGTTGATTTAAACCAGCCCAGGATTTGCTTCGGTGGTTAAATTTAAAATGTTGATGGTAATTAAAATTGGGCCTGTTAATTTCGGTATRTATTATAATCTCATTTTCTCAGCTTTCTTAATTTTCCTTTTTTTGTCATTAAAGTTAATGTAGATCCCCAGGTTCACTACTGTCTTCTATTTTGTATGCTAAGTGTGCCTAAAGTTATGTCACTCCTGGTATTGGGTCTTTTCCTCTTCATTTATGATCAAACAAACAAAAATCTTGTCCTGCTATCCTTATTGCCATCGTTCGAATCAGGGATTCTTTGAGAATGTGTATAAAATATTTTATTTTCCTAGCATCATTGCCTTGTACAGGCTTTAAAACTTTGTTTTAAAATAGTCATTTCATAGCCTAGTCATGCCCTAGAGAGTCCATGACACATTCAAACACCAGGTTTCTCACTGCAGCATTTAATATCCATAAGGTCTGTGTCAATCCTATTTATTTTCACATTCTGTCCTTTAACAAATATTGTTTTCTTCTTCATTCTTTCACCTACCCCAATGTTAATAGGAATATTAACTATCTTGTTCCTGGTTTTATCTATTGTGTTTTATATGAATTGTTCCATTTTGTTCTATATTGCACTGAATCTTTACTTCTTTGTGAAATAATTGACAAAATCTCTATTGTGTAGTACTCTTCATAATTCTTCTTTTGGCATACATCCCATGATATATATATACATATGGCAATAGTACCATGCTTAATTTTATCTAAGACTATAAATACACACTGTCTTATCTACCAGAACAAAGGTGTTTTTTCTGTGAATGCTATGCTGAAGGTGGGAGTCATCATGTTTTTCTAGAAGAGAGCGCACAGCCTTCATGTAATAAGATTATCAACTACCTTTAAATGCTTCTTTGCCTTGCAGCTTATATTTGTATATATACCTTTCCAAAACACTTATTTAGTATTGGTACTTTTTGTATTCTAGTCTAATATTTTTTTTATTTGAATGACCCTAATAGGATTAACCTGAGTGCCAAAAATTATTTGTCTTTCTGTGGACTGCAAGACTGATGTTCAATGCTACACAATTTTATTCAGGTTTCCTGCAAAACCACTTATGGAAATAAATATTTGTAGCCTGCCTTTCTTTCTCAGTTTCTTTCAAACAGGTCTGAACAGTAGATCTAAAAAGACAAGGAGAATCTGACACGCTGGAGGTGTGAAAGAGTACATAGGGGAGCRGTACTAAGTTAGAAACCCAAGTTTACTTTCTCTACTTTATATTGTGGCCAAATAAATTAGTTCCTTGGTTTTGTTTCCCTTCTGTAAGGTGGTGACCATAGAAATCATGCAGATAAATTYATTGAAGATCTTAATGCAGTCATATGCGATATTATTGCAGCCATATGAGTTCTTATTTTCATGGCAAGAAATAGTCAAACCAGTGTAGAAGTCGCAATGTCATAAATAAGGCATAGTAGGAATCCTTGTAGGATTTCTTCTTTCTTTTGCAAATGTAGCATGAAAAAGTGTCATTTCTGTCCTGGTTTCTTGCTGCATGTAGTCTCATGTTTCTTCATTTGCCATTAATCAACCTAGTCAATTAAATAATTGTGAAAAAAAAATCAAAACTCTATTAAGGCTTAACCAAATTATATTTTTAAAAACATCAGTCCATAGAACTCACCAGCTGAATAAAATATAAAGCTTTAATTGCAATAAGCTGGGAGGAAAAAGCTGCTAATGATTCTGKTTTTGGAATACTTATTATGGGCTGAAGAATCCATTGATCAGAAAAAATACTGTGTGTAAAATATCCTTAACCAAATATTAGGAAAATAGTATAGTGGGATGCTACTGATAGATCAGCCTTTCTGATAAAAGAATTAATGTAATTAGGTGGGAAAACTTGAAGATGTCAAATATTTGGTGTGATAAGTCATAAGAATTTAAAACCATTGGATTAACTAGAATTAATTACACTTTTACAATGCAGTGACTTAACTGTGCTGTTATTACCAAATCATAAACATGGAATCAATGAAATTTTATAGCATCTGTCAGGGGATATACTAGGCAACCTAGAAATGTATTTCTTTATATGTTATAAAGAAGGAAATCCTGATAAAATTTTACAAGCATAAGACAAACCCTATGTCTAATACAATGAGCAACTGAATTTCTAATAGCAAAGCTGCTTAGTTCTGTATGTGCAACATGTTGTAAAGCTGGTGGTTTATTATGTTAGTATTAGTGACAAATTATTTTAGGGCTGAAGCAAAAATAACTGAGGAACACATTTTCATTATTCTTCAAATTGAATGTAATATTTTTAAACATCATGAAGACTTTAATGAAAAGGCAAAGGAAAATCTGATGAGATTAAGAGAGAGAAGAATCTCRGAGTGGTAGATCTGACATTCTAGTCCATTTCTTGCATCATCTTGCAATGCCATTGCAATTTTTAAATTATTAAAAACACATCAAAGCAAATTTACACACTTACTATAACGCATCAAAGAGACGTGCTCATGAGAAGGACAGAAACTTTTCATTTTACTGTTTTATTCAAAGAATTACTAGTCTTTGAATTTTAATAAAGGTACAGTTTCCTATTTTTAAAAATAAAAACCAGCCCAGTGACCAATAGGTCTGTTCATTACTAGGTGAAAAGTACATTTTCGGATCATAACAGGGAGAGTTCTATGAATTGTTCAACAATGTCTGATTCTTCAACAGCTKCCTTTCAGTGAATGATAGCTCTAATCCTTGAGGTAAAGAAGATTTTTCTTTAGGCTGAGTGCAGGAAGCTTAGTTGAAGAGCTTTATCCCTTTAGAGGTATCTTAACTGAATGGTTATTTTTCTACTGTATCCTATTGTTGTGTGTTAGCACCAAGGAAGCTTCTCTGAATTTCCATGAAGAAAAGTGGCAGCAGTGGCACAGAGCAGCTCAAATGTGCCTAACACATTTTGACAACAAAGAAATTTTAAACCCTGCATAATAATGAAAATATGGTATCCCTGTATGGCATTTTGGAGGCTTCTGCACTGCCTAGAGTCTGATAGCTCATTCTGTGAGATTCCCATACCTCTTCCCTAGTCCATTCTCATCTCAATCAATTCTGCATCCCAAAATCTTAGCAATTAGTTTTCATTCCTGGTAATCCTCCTATCTATTCCTGAGCACACCGCCTCAGCAAGGAGATTGCTAATGCTCCACTCAGGTTTAGGAGAGAGGCAGATCTGGCATGACTGCCTAATGAGGATTACCTTACAGGGAACATAAGGAAAGAGGACAAATGGGACCAAAATGGTACAAAATAGCAATTGCTTGGGTAGATGTAACTCCCTGGCCCCCAGTTTGCACCTACCAGGAGTAGGGGAAAATCAGTAGAGTTGAATAGAAAAGCTAATTCACCATTTACAAAAGGAGAAGGTTGATTCACAAGGACTCTGAGCAGAGGTATGACTGCTGGGTCATCCTGCCCACACATGGTTTGGCCTGCCCTGMAGCTTCATGTAACCTAAAGTTACCGTCCACTCTTCTTCACCTTTTCCTCAACAAGTAATTTTTCCTGGTGGTTGGTCTCTAAAATCAGCTCTGATAAGGAGCATCCACATTTCCCTCTCCCTACGCTAAATAAAAAACCACTTGTGATTTATTTTAGGAGAGCTCTGCTTGCGGCATGCAGCAGCTCTCACGAGGAACGCAGGGGAATGTGGATGAGCAAGTAGGTGGAGTTTCATCCATACCTAGAGAAGTTGAAAACCATGGAGGAGAATGGGTGGATATATAGTAAAATGTGCCACCTTGAAATCCTGTGTAGAGTGGATCTAGGGAACATTGCCTATTGCTGCCTGTGTTCCTCTACTCCTCTTGCATCAAAAATATAAAAGTATAAAGCAAAATCTTATGTTTTATCCTTGTAGGTGGGAAAAATCTTGTGGTTATATTCAGTCATGATGAATTTCTGCTTAAGCCCAAACCTTGAGGGCGTAAGTTAACCAGGAATCACAATAAAGAAAGAAAATCTGATGTTTCAGTGTGACAGGTTCTTTGAGGTCTGCTCATTTCAGAAGGCAGGGCTAATTTGAGGTACTCTATGCCAGGTTGCAGATGGCACTGAAGAGGCTTCGGTGAGCCATACTGCAAAGCTCTCTCCTCTCAGAGGCCCATTGGGCTTTCCTCTGTGTGTGGTTTTGTGTGTGGATCTGCCCACCCGAAACTCTTGCTTGGTAGCTACAGTTAGAGATGACCAATTGATGCTTCCATCTTCAAATAAGCTTTGAAAGTATCTATTCGCTCATTCTTTTTGAATAGGGCAATCTATGTGGAACAGTCCTGTACAACTTTATATGAGCAAACCATGTAGTTCAAAACATTCAAATAAAACAGCACGGCTTCACAATGAAACAAAGTTTCCCAGTGTCATCTAGTCCACTAGGTATAATCACTGAGCACAAATACCCAGATCTGAAATTCTTTGAAAGTGCTACATGCTGCTATAGTTCTGTTCAAATCCATTTTTTTGCACTACCTTGTGGGTTTTACCTCCAGCTGCAGAAACAGTGTGTTTTACGGTCACAGAGGTTAATGCAGATTTTCTTGATGACCCTTTACAATTTGTCACATTTTCTTGTGCCATTCTCAAGAAGGTAGCACATCTTCATTCCTGTGACAGCCAGCAGTATTACAGAGCAAGTGCCAGCTGAATGGGAATAGAGCTCATGCTTATCTGGCGATACCTCGGGGGGAATAGAGCATTTGTGAAATTTTTCTTGGCTGTCAGAGGAGTCAAGGCATTTTCCTCCTCTTTTCTCAATTCACTTTTCAATCTCAATAGCTTATTGGAATGACATGGTATCAAAATGTCTGGAAAGCTAATACCATCCATCAAGCACCTGTGTGTTGCAGAGGTCTGACAGTGCTAACAGAATAGATGGATTTTATATAATCTCTGTCTCCTGAAAAGAATAAAAGAAAAATATTATAGACTTGACCTGTGATCTCATAGAAATAGTCTGAGTTTTGTCTGGGTGGCTTGGCAGAATTGGATGTACTAAATACTGTTCCACTCGGTATTTAATAAGCAGAAATGCCCCATGTAGAAAAGTAGTTGTGGCCATTCTGTTAAACATAGAGGAAATCCTCAGAGCATTGGTCCCATTTCGTAGAGCTGGTGTTTATTCCAGTTGCTGATCGTGTTTCAGGAATTTGAGTTTCATCACCACACTACCTCTGACATGTTGATAAGCTGGGCATCTGAAAGAATCAAGATAACTTCCCTCACCTCAGTTTTCACTGAGACTCAGAAGAGTTTCCCTTGTTTCCTATTTTCTCTTTTCAACTTAAGAGAATTATCGACTGTGTCTTTAACTCCATCCACCAACTCAAAACCTCCAGTCAATGTCACAAAGTATAATATACGTGCTGCCCACCGAATGCTGGGATGCTGCCCAGAAGTCCTCACTCCCAGCAGCTCTCAGAAAGGAAAAGGAGCAGCCTTGCAGTGTGTCCCATGGCGAGTGGGCTTCTGGAGAGCTGGTGGCTGCAACAGGGACAGAGAGACACCAGGGTGCTGAGTGGGGAAAAGGCCAGGAGTGTAGAAGCCAGAAGCAGAGATGATGTTGAGAACTGGAATTGACACTAATGCCTTTCAGAGGGTGTCATCGGATATTTTCCTTTCTTGTTCCCCCACTATTATCTGGGGGGGGAACACAGTGGGAAAAATGGCTCCCAGCAGCCATGGACTCAAAAGGGCTTGCTATCTCTGCTGCCTGGCTCTCCTCCACTACTTCTCTGCACTAACCAGTTTCTTCCAGGTGCATTATTGGTAGTGGCAGACTGAATTTTGAGCTTTCCCTCCAGGGCTAGAGAGGAGGGTGCATTTTTAGGAGAATCAAGTTGTTCAAGCAGATCCTTCTTTCACATAACACAGCGTCTAGTACTGGGGAAAGACCTGCTTGGTGTGAAGATTGTTTCAATATTGATTCAGTGTAAGGGTAGCTGGGAATTCAGAACTGCAAGTGGTAAGAACAGATCACACAAATACCAACATCTTAAGAAAAGTGAGTGCTGAAAATGTCTAAAAGATCTGTATGTATAAGTTTGCAGGAGTACCACACTTGTCTATCAAAGTTCCTTGTGGTGTTGAATTGAAGCAGAAACATATGTAACGTGGCTGTGAACAAGGAAGTTTGGGGAGCTGTGGAATTATGCATTTTCTGGTTAAATTGCTACTTAGTGCTAGAGCTTGGCTTATGAAAGATGTAAACGTGTAGACATCTATGTAAACTTTACTATGGAAGAAGCATGATGTAACATGCAGGGCATGTGTTGGAAATGAGTATTTGCTCATGCAGTGTAAAAATTAAACTGATGCATAACACTGAGTTTATCAAAATAGATTTTCTTCTTAGTGCGAAAAAAGCTTGTTGCTAACTTAATTGTAGAGCCATGTTTAGGAAATAGGACCATGAGAGATTTGAGGGAATTTATTTTGTTAGGAGTTTACTACGCAGAGTACCAGTCACAAAGAGATGGAAAAAGCTATTAGTAAAAAATGTTTCTTAATTACTTCAGCACAGAGAATAAAAGCATTTTTTTTGAAGGAAGAAGCCAGGGAGATTTTTTTCTGTCTGATCTTTTGCCCTCAGGATGTTTTGTGCAGCCTGGCTCTATTTCATATTTGACTGTCATTCGTCACCTACTCTGGCTGGTACAGCACTCAGTTCTGGTAAGCTAGCCTTAGTAGTTATGTTTTTCTCAAGGCTGAACCATTACCAGCATTGCTGTTGAAATAATATTTGGAAAGGTATGAACAAATGAAGGATGTAGTAAAAAATCAAAAGCAGTGATTTCTCCTCACAGTCAGTTAAAGCATCATAAATAATCATGTGAGGATTTACTTAGGGTGAAAAACATYGGCACCTCTTAATCATCTGTTCCTATGTTTTAGTTACCACAAGTATTCAAGGACTGGCGTTAAAGTACTTCTAAATGGGATATTACTACTGAGTTCAGTACTAATAGGCTTATTTTTCTTCATTGCTGTTCCATTTATCCTATATATGCTTTGCCTTTTACAAGCTAATTTGATAGATATTGCTCCTTTACTATATATAACTCCTTAAATGATTTGCAGAACACTGTAAACAATTTATGCATGGTGTGTGCGTTGCCTAAAGTATTGTACATAAACTTATTAGGAAGATGGAAATACAATATCTTTTATAGGAATGTATCAAGTCATAATGGGATTCCTTGAGATCTCAGAATTCACTTTGCAAGGTTGTTTACATTTATTGCTTTAAAAAAAAAAAAGAAGTTTTCTCCAGAAGGTGCCAGACTGATAAATACAGCTTTTCCTTATGTGCCACCAAATTTGTAACTGATCTGTCCTGTGCTTGAGACTTCCCTGAGCTCTCAGTTAAACTAAGGCCTTTCCTAATCCTAAGCAAATGCTGTGATTGACTCAGTTTGCTTCACTCCTCTGAAAAAACAATAAAAAATGAGGCAGGGAAGGGGAGAGAATTTAGATGTCTTCCCTTGTCAGGGCCACATGCTGGTTTGCTAGTATTTTAACTAGTTGCTTGCCTAGCTAGCTATTATTTTCAAGTACATCTCATTCTTGCTGTGCACTTGTAGTTACTTAGTTTTTGTTTTATCTTTGTGGGGGGTTGGGGGGAGGTTCTGCATGTAGAGCCTGGAGCTATTTCAATAAATGAATTTAACAATGCCAATATAAAATGAGCTTACTGTAACCAGACAGTACTCTCAGAGCCAGAGAAGAATTTTTGTGGTCCCTAAATAAACAAAGTCTGTTACAACAAACAGACCATCCTAGCTCCCCCATGGAGGCAGATTTCAGTGTGCTGCAGGATTTTCTTACAGCACAGGAGAAACCTATCTGTGTTTATATGAACACACACATACATGTATGAGAAGCAAATAACCTCTCAGTTGTTTGAAATGTATGGCTTCCTAATTACAAATGTGGAGACACTGTGATTTACTCCTTCCTTACTTCATAGCACATTAAGTTGTATTTATATCATGTTTGGATGGAGAACTCCTAGCTTCTAGCAACAAGTTTGATGGAACAGCTGAACTAGTTTATATTGTAAAGAATTAAAAACATAGTGCTCTACTGATCATTTTTTCCAATATTGGAAAGATTTATACAAGCAGGAGAAAATTTTAATAATCTTTTATTCCTTTTTAATTCAGAAGTTTCCTCCTTTTAAATTATGTTTTTCCTACAGCTATATTTTTAGGGTTAGAGAAAATAGGTTCTGATCTTATAAAACAAAGCATTTTTTAAACTTAAGTAATGTTAGGTAGGTGATAAGTCTCTATCCCAACCATCTTTAAGGTGAAAAAGAAAGTAATACAGAATTTACTAAGAAATTATGTTCATGAATTGAAAGTCGGAATCTACTTGTGGACCAGTTTTACTGATTAAAGAAACAGTATCTCATTTCTGAGCAGTATCTCAAGTGTCTGGCAGACTTTCTGATTCACATTTCAGTTTCACATTTCAACATGTTGCAATTGATAGAGGAAACATCAGTCTCTAGTGAGCAAACTAATAGTGATTTAGTAAGGTTTTGAAAGTATTTTGGAATAAAACAAGAACTTCCTGTGGTAGAGAAGAGACTGAGTTAAAGGAGTACTAAATCTTTAAGTCCTATACAACAAGATTTAGAGAAAAAAAATGTATGGTGGGTTTTTTTTTCCAATGGTTTATGATTATGACTATCATTTTGGATGCAAAATTATTTTTCAGAGATTTATGGAATACAATAGAGAGAGACACTATGGAAAAAATATTATCAAAATAGAATTCTGAAATTTCATTTTTACCTTTGAAAAATTAAACACCTGGTAATGAAACTGGATAAAAATCTAAGCAGGTTGTATAGCAGGTGCACTTCTTTTATTAGCAAATACATTTACACCCACCTAGAAACACATGCACACACACAGTTTTCTAAACTTCTAACTTTGAAAACTCAAACCAAGCCCAAAAAATCAATTGAGGCTTATTCAGGCTGTTAGTATCATCACTTAGTGTCATCATGTGCAAAACATCAGCAATAGCAGACTTTACTAAGAATTGTATTGACGATATGTGAGATAAAGTAAAATCTATCTCATTTTCTAAAGTAGCTTTGCAGTGTTAACAGCAAGGGGAAGCAATAAAAAGTAGTTTATTGCACAAATGCCTCTCCGAACACACCCAGTAGAACTGCAAATGAAAAATGGACCTCTTTTATATATATAAAAAAATTCTAATCATAACTACACATTAAAAAGTTATATTGGCTCATGTAGCCCTTAGTGTTTCCTAGTAAAACCTTAACTTTTTGATCATTCTAGATTCAATAAGTACTCTCTCAACCGCTCTTCTATTTCTCGACCTAAAGGCTTCAAAAGAGGAAAATCAACTGCAGTAATCCTTTTCCCCCCCCTGCTTGTTTAAATCTTTCCAGTATTCTTTGAGCCCTACCATATTGATTCACTGTTAATGACAAAGATTCAAATTAAGGAATAAAGAAAAAACTATTGGAATATCCAATATCTTCACAGAGTTAGGGATGTTGCCTTTAACATTTATTAAGATTTGCATAATCTTGCATTATTTTGAATCTGTGTTACATGTCATTTTCTTAAAATAAGCAATGAGATAATTGGTCTATATACCTATAGACCTACGCTAAATACCTAAATCTATTTTGATTCCCAAGCCTGAAAATATACTTAAGCTGTTTAGTTAAAAATGCTGGTTTTAGCTTTCAATTTGCATAAAAATGTTTTCGGAATTGGCATAGTTTGCTTCTGCTATATATCTTCCTTGTACTCTCTGTTTTATACGCCTACTGAGATCCTGTACTGCAATTACTGCCATATGGGAAAGCAAGTTTAATTTTACAGTGGAAATCCAACGTTGGGTAATCACATTGCCTGTCTAGAAACAGATACGCATTAAGAGTAAAAATCATCCTATTAGATCTATCAAGCAAATCTCAGATAAGTAGCAGAGGCTATGATTTATCTGAGATTATCTACAGAAATACTAACGTTATCCCCTAGATTCTTTCATGCTCGATACGTCTTTTTGAATTTAGCATCCTTTCTGGCTTGGGACCGAGGAATTAAAAGAAAAAGGGGAGTGGGGAAATAGGGTGGGCATTTTAGACCTTCTTGCATCTATCCAGTTTCAACTTTTCTATTCTGAAACTGGGTGAAACTAGGGTCAGGTCTGGCGCAAACGGGAGGTGGCCGGTTTTAAGCCCAGCTTTTGGTTTAGATAGGAAATTACATCTGTGCCGCCCGCACTGGAGGGCCAGCTGCCGGGGCCTGGGAGAGCGCAAACTGCTGTATCTCAAAGTGCTGCAGCGAGCAGCGGGTGGTTCTCACCAGATGGAGTCAGGCGTGGCTCTGCTGGGAAGTGGATGGACAGCAGTCTGTTAATGTGATCTGACATGCTCTGCACATGTCCTCGGTACTGTGGCAATCACACAATAAGCACAAGCGCTGCAGGAGATGCAGTGAATGCTCCCTGCAGAGTTCATCTGATATCTTTTCAAAATCGACATGGCAACTTGTGACAGGTACAGTCTAACAGCCATATGTCTCTCGCCTAATTACAGGAAAAGTTGCCCGCGTGCCTAAAATTAGTCAGAGAAATAAACTCTCAACATGGGGATGCTCAGCAGCCCAGAAGTAAAATACTGGCGAACCAGAGAGAGCAAACCTTTAATTAGCGTTGCATGAAATGTGTGAGCGCCTGCAGTACCTGTCAATGAGGCAGGACTACAAAACTGTTCTTTTGCACAACTGAGGAGCTTGTCCACACGATTTAATGCCCAGCAGCCCTGCTTGGGTGGAAGTTTCCTCTCCCAGGTGCCTTCACACTAACTGCRTGTACTCTTCCATGTACCTGGAGTGGAAGTCGGTTTACACATCTGAAAGCAGAGTGAGCATCTCTGGCAATGCACCAGCCCTTGATACTCACTCAAAAACATGTGCAACTGTTCTAAGGAGATAAGCTATTGATCAAATACTGACCGCTTAAAGTAATTCTTCATAACCAAACTGCTGCAGTGGCGGTCATTCATAGAGTCTTTAAAATGGTATTTTTTCTTTTTGTTTTTCTTATTATACATACAACTACAAGTAGCATTGCGTATCTTCCCTTTTTCTGAAACTGTATACATTCAGGCAAGCAGCAGGTCTTACATATGTAAGTATGCTTATGTGGGAATAACTTAGGAGATATTTTTTTTTTAAGTGTTTTAATTAATTGGCTTAAATTTCGACAGTATACAGGAGTTCAAAAGAGGCCTAAAGGTCCTCTGCAGACATATGCCTTGCTTTACTACAGTCAAAACTGGAGAACCAAATATCTTTACATGAGAGTAGCTCCAACTGTGGTAGCTATTTGTGCAGTGAAGTATTTCATTGAACTTTTCCCTCCAAAGCCACAAGCCCAAAATCTCGGTCAAACCAGAGTAGTCTTATCCTTGAGGAGTTTTCAAAACAGCTGCCTTTTGACCAGATTGGCAGCTTCTACTCAGGGCTGATACTGCAAACAACTACAGCAGTAGCGTGGAGCTATCTTGCATGGCAACTAGCCGTATTATGCTAGTTTAGCATTAACCTCTGGTTTTAAGAAAATTCATGTAATAGGTGGTTTGGAAAAAGAAAATGTATTGTAGGCTTTATGCTGCGAGAAGGAAGACATTTCACATAACTTGAAACTAAGCTTTAAATGCTCTTAGTGCAGCTCAGAAAAATGGCTTTGTAATCACGTCTGTGTTTAATGCATTTCTTCAGACTGTAGAGGGTAAATGTTAAGGGTGAGAGAGTTTTTTTTAAGGCTCTCAAACTTCTGAAGGACATAATCAAAGCTAGATAATGTTTTCTGCATTACTGAAGAACAGAGATAAATTTTTCGTAATTGGGTCCATATTCTTTCTGCCTAATTTTAAGCACATCGCTAAGACACCTAAGTTTGGAGAGACATTTCCGATCCCCTGTACGATACCATTAGATAACACGCATCTCCACAATTAGTATTTTAAAGGAGACAGATTGAGGAAATTTACAGTTAGAATGTTTTTCTTTCTTTGTAAGAAAGTACAAGACAGATCATGAAAAATGGAGGGCTATGGCTTTTCTGTGAGAAAAGCTCTTAAGGTATTAAATTATCTTGTGTCATTTGAGAAGAAAAAAGTTGTAACTTGTTTCTTAGAGCTTTTAATGTTCTTTTTTTACTTTTCTGCATAGTGTAGGTATATAGCTGCCCAAGACACAAGCAAACACCTGTATAAACATTTAATACTGCAGTTTGAATGAATTTTATTACTTAACAGTACAGATGCCAAAAAAGCCCACAAATTAGCTTTTACTTGGTTTTAAAACAATTCTGCAACTTCCAATAGCCAAAGATGGCACAGTAAAGGCTTTTATTGCCTGAAAATAAAAGAACCATCTAGAATCTGCTACTGTTCTGAAAACATTTTTTTTAAATAAATTATCTTCCTAGCCAGCTCCAAGTTACCTACCAGCTGTTAATTTCCACACAAAAGAAAATCAGTTCTCTTCATTCCTTTCCTCTGTCACCTGTTTATGATTCAAACTTTTGAATCATTGTTAACACATACTGCCCCAGTTCTTTTGGAAATCATTAAAAGCTATTAAAAAATCTGTAAATATATTGCATTGTAGACATAGGAAGTTGCATGGGAGAGCTGCAAAGTACTTGCCGAGTAAAGAAAATATTTCAGCAACGTTGTCGCTGGGAATCAGACCATTTTCTGCCATTTCTGTTTGTGATGCTTCCTGTTTCCAAAATATTCTGGGTTTTTTTCCAATTTAAAATTTGTTGGGTTTTTTGTTTTGGGGTTTTTGTTTTAAGCTTACATACAAAGAGGAATTGAGATTGCAAATTTTATTTTCCATTTAATTGGAGCACTCGTCCTTTTGCTAGATTGGAACCTCTGGCAGTTTCTGACCAGGAACATAACCTCAAAGCGTTCTTCAGCCTTTCAGCATCCTCAAACAAGCTGTTTTCCAGCAATGCTGCCTGTGGGGCTATGTCAATCTGCTCAGCAAGAGAGGGGCAGATAGAGCCTCTGTGCCATTCAGACTTCTAGAGTCTTGGATTTGGGACAAGGTGCTACAGGTTGGAGCCACTTCTGCATTGAACTGAAGAGGTCTTTCCTGACCTGTGGTGGAGAAGGATTCCTTGATCCACTGTAGAAATGCTCAGATGAAGTCTGCTTGACGCATGGGCTGGGCTGACAGCGTTGCAGTCAAAATTTTAAGTTTGAGAGTCGAGCTGGGTGACACCTGTAATGTCAAAGGGCTATTMTCTTACAAACCCAAGTATATTTGATTCATCTACATTTAGAATTGTAACATATTGGAAACTAAAAACTTTGGCGTCAAAGTTATAATATTGCCAGGTACCATACATTTTAAAAATGCTTGTATTCATATAGTACTCAAGTCTTCCCTGTTGCTTATTTTGAAAGTAGCTGGGTTTGTTCATATTGAAGGCAGCGGGTTAGGTACTGCTCTGTGTGAATAACAAGGGTAAAATGTGGTCTTTAAAGTTTTAGGACTCATTTTCCTGCACTATTTTTCCTCTCTATTACATTTTAGCTGTAGACTCTTATGCTGTAGCCTAAAAAGCCCTGCAGGAGACCGAATCACGCATGAACTTTTATACAACTTTCTGTTTGAACCTGATGAGTTTTTTCACCTTTCTCGTCAGAATGGTCAATGTTTTACTGAAATGTTGGCAGATGGGGAGCAGGAAGGATGGCAACTGATGCTAATGTTTCAACAACAACAGGGAAAAAAAAAAGAAAAGAAAGAAAGAATAGCTGGAGAGTGTACTGTTTTTCTGGAATAATGGCCTTTCTCAAAGCACTCACAGTTCTCCTTGAGCTGTGGCTGCTTCCAGTCGTTCCTTAATGTGTAAGCACAGCCAGGCTTGAAACTGTTTTAGGCTTTAGGTTCCAACTGTTCCATTTATCTCCAGCTTGACAAGGTAGCATGGTAACCATTATATTAAGCCACAAAAGGAAAAGTCATGAGATAAATTGTGGCTTCTCCCTCTGCTCTTTATTCTTGTTTTTCTGTAACCGTGTAGAGTAGATATTGTATGAAGTTTGATGGAGTTAGTAATTCTCAGCATATAAGGATGAAGTGATGACAGTTACAGTTTGTTGTGACAAATCTTTTATATTGTTGCAGTTTTATCATTTGTCCCTACAGCTCATAAAAAGCAATAATACAAATATTAAGATAATGTTAATGACTTGTAATAAGCAGACTAATGGTTCAGCCCCTGCAGCACTACGTAGAGGCTGAGAACTTTACTAGTGATACTGCTTCCCTTACTGGACCTATTTTACAATTATACTCCCTGCATGCCTTCCCCCTTAATAAAACCTCCCTACATTAGTTTCCTTTATTTGCCATGAAGTCTGTTACCTCCTTAGCACAGAGTTACATATTTTGAATTAAGATCTCTTCAGAGAAACCCAACCTGTTTAAAAGAAGAAAGTGTAAGCTGGTGGTATGTGACAAAGATAATTCCTGCCATGTTTATTACAACAACATATCTTTATAAATGATCCTGAGTCATAACACAGCATTTCTCAGTCATTGAATTTCTGGTCTCCAGATAGATGAAGTTATCATTTTTGGTTTGGGCTTGGTTTTTTTCTTAACTGATGTGCAATTCTATGCTATTCCAAGTAAACCTGCCCCATTCATATTTAACTGTTGCACACTAAAGCCTGAATTTGATATGGATATTGAGCTGAGTATTATGATGAGCTTTTTTTTTTTTCACATTGAGTGGTGTGTAATGATGTGTGAATGTTTGCAAAAGCATTACAGTTAGGAAATCAGGATATAAACAATGCCTGCTTTATCTGCCTGATTCCAAATAAGGTTTAAGAGAGTTTGCTTCCTGCTATGCATAAATTTGTTCAAATGTTCTGCTCTCTGTTGCTTCAGTGGGGATATTTTTAATTTGTTCTTGGCTTATGTTGCTCCTTTCAGAATTAAAAAAGTTAAAAGTCCATCAGTCTAAATTTTGCAATCTAAATCTAGGAGACTTCCATCAGCATTGTAATTAGAAACTAACCAGGTACTTATGTCGTGAGCAACTAGCATCTGTTAAATAAGTATATACTTTTTTTTAAAAAAGGGTAGGGTATGCTTTATTCCTTATTGGCTTACTCCAAGGGAGGTATCTTTAAAGACTCGATTGTTTATAGGAAGATTCAGGAAACGTATGTCTTCTGTAGCAGCTGTGTACTAACAAGGACAATATTATGCAAATCTTACATAAGCAAACTTCCAGTTACATGGCAATTTTGAGTGATAAACATAGAATGAGAATGGGTCCACCTATAAAGAACTGACCAATAAAAAGGGGAAAATGCCTGTCCATATTCCATAACAGATTCATGGTAAAGTTGAGTCTTGCGGGATCAATAGATCCCTCCACTGTGTAAGTCACTACATTCACCCACTTTTACACTGAGATCAGTATCTTCTGATTGACTAAAACATAGTCTCTCTTTGACTAAGTCCAATCTTCTGGAAAGAAATCCAGGCTTAACTTGGAGACAAGGCATGGGGAACCGACTGCATTTCTTGGTAGGTTACTTTAGTGATTAATCATTGATAGACTTCTAGAAATGTGAGCAGGTTTCTCCAAGTCTCCTGAAAGAACTACACCTAAAAAGACTGCAATGCTTGACAGTATTAGTAAATCAGACCTGATAGGTCATGAACATGCTCAGTTATTGTTTCAAGATGAGGCATAAATGATACTTTAACTTACAGTGGCAGATTTTATTTAAAGCTATTTAGAATTCTCCACTAAATTCCTGCTAATGTTTCAACAGATTAAATTTGGAAAATTTGGTTGTAACATCTAATTTTTTCATACTCTACCTGAAAAGTTTTCTTCCAAAGTCATTTTGAAAACACGTGTTTGAACTCTAATGCTTTCTTTCAACAAGAACTAAGTCTACCCCTGGCAGAAAGGAAGAGAAAGGCCAGGAAGACAAGTTTTGCTAAATAATGACATGCAGTTCTTAAAGAGTTTAAGTGAATCAAAACAAAATCTTTAAAAAAGAAAAAGAAAAAAGAATGGCTGTCCATGGAAGTATTAACCAAGGCAAATGAAATGTGCAACAAATTAGGGGGACTAAAAAAGGAATTTTACAAACAAGTAGAGCACATTAAAAAAAAAGATAAATCTAGACAGCTAAACAATGAGGAACCAAATTTCTTCGTTGGTTTTCGCTACAGGCAAGATGAAGATAGCTATGTGACATGTATTCTTTGTAAGTATTTTAAGTGAAACCTTAATATATTAAGTACTATGTCCTGGAGAGATTAGACTGAATTGATATGTCTAAATTACAATAAGTCATCATACCAAATTAGTCATTTGTAACTGAGGAAGGTTATGAATGAAGTCACAAGGATGCTAACAAAACTGTATGAGCTGTCATAGAAATGAGTTATCTTTCTGGAAGATAAACACTGAAATGGTCACGTTTATATATAATGTAACACCTTTCTTTGTTAATTTGACTAGTTAATCTGTTAATGAGTAATATCTGAGAAAGCCCCCAAGTAATGTTAAGAATAAGTCATGGGGCTTACGCAAACACCGTATTTTTGCAGTGAAAACCCATCTCAGATGATTGCAACATGGAAGCATCAGCATTATGAGAGATACAGACAGACAGACCATGGTCAGAGGTCTGTTTGAGGCAAAGTTTCATGATACGTACCATATAAAAATCTGAGAGGTAACAGTAAGAGAAGAAACGTGAACACTGATGAACATTTTATGGCTTCAAATTCATAGGAAATACATAAGAAAACATTTGACTTGTATACAGTTCCATGAAATTACAGATTGTCAAAAGAGAGGGCTAAGATATTAAGATACGTTCTACTATTTTGTAGGGTGGATAATAAAACTCACAATATCAGAATGTCATATAAAACAAAACTCACTTTGTTAATTTGGGTGTCTGTTCAAAAAATATCTAAGGCAGTTACACATCCACATAGTGTGTGKGGGGGGAAATCAGTAAAGTACAATTTTTACAAGTCTTTCAGGAGTGAATGAGTGAGTTTACTTTCTGTACAAGCTATAGGCAACAAGTAAAACATCTTGATGCTTTGGTCTGAATAAGGTCAAAAAAATCAGTCAACTTTACTATATTACACCTTGATGTGGCTAAAAGGAAAACCAGAACTCTGGCAAAATTTCTATTTCTTTTAAATTTAACTGTAGCACTGAGCACTGAAGGTCCTAATTTTTTTTACAATCTATTTTGACAGCAATTAGTTTCTTATAGTCCTTTTTTATTCTTTGGCTACTCTTAGGGTCTCTCCGCCTTCACTGCTCTTAAATGTTTTTTGTGTGGGGAGTATAAAATAAAGAAAAGTATATAGATATTATTCAAGAGTTCCTACATACTTTTTTCTCAAAATATATGAATAATGGATTAAATTAAAAGGCTTAAAATACAAAATGGATAAGAAGTAATGGTTATTCAATGTAGGTTTGGCTATAGAATTCATTGTCATGACCCTTTCTAAGTCCTATTCTAAACAATTATGTCAAAAGCTGTGATTAATATTTATTTTTATATACACATTTGGCACAACTACACTGTATAGAATAAAATATGGACAGTGAGATTTGAACCCTAATTGTCTGGGTTTATGAAGAAAAATTGTCTCATAGAGACTTCATAATTATCCTTCCTGGGTTTGTTATATWTTTTTGTGAAGGAACAGGATTTCAGTACACAGGTCTGGATATATTAGAACCTATATTTCAGTGATCTTGGCAGTAATTACTTAGAGACACTGAAAGACTTGATAGTTTCATAAAGTAAGGGACCATTTTGGCATTAGCACTAGTGGTAATTGGTGACAAGTCAAATGACTGAAATTTGCATTTGTTTTTTTGTGATCAGCATGAAGCTTCTGAAACGTAGGCAGTTTTTTCTTTTTCTGATTTCATATCTAACACACAAGACCTGCTTATCTGTGCACACTTGCTATCTTTTTTCTTTTGCTACAATTCAGTTTTCTGCCTTATGTTCATCTTTTCCTTAAGACACTGACAATTTTCAACTTCATTTTGAATATCTGTATTCAAATGCAGATTTTGTCTTTGTAGCTGGGACCAAGTAGAAGGCATCTTTGAAGAAATGCTAATAAGAGTGCTGTGATAAGGCATACCTTCCTTCTTAAGAACACTTCTTTGAAATCTAGACTAAAAAAATAAACCATTTTGCTCTTATCAACACTGCTTTAATGTGCTCAGAATAGTGCATCTATATAAAAACAGAAAAGTTGAAGGGTGATAGCAAGCTATTCATTTACTGTGCTGAATGTGGGAGGGTCCATAAAGGGATTTTGAAAGAAACGGCTATTTATGTTCCTTCTCTTCTACTTTATGATTTAGCTGATTGCCATCCTGCATTTACTGAAATGACACACCAGCCCTGGGCACATGATAAACAATGCTGAAACCTGGTTTATCCTCTGCAACACAGAGATGCGGAACACTGCAACAAAGAAATTACTTGGATGGGAAATGCTATCATCAGGGTAGCTTGAAATCTAATGTATAGAAATTTCTTAACAAAAACAAAAGGAGAAAAGAATGCAAAACCTGTAAATGACACTCGTGTGTGAAATTTGAGAGAACCAGAAAAATTGCAGCTCCTGAAAGATTCTGTCTCTGTAAGATAGAGAGAAAACTTCCTTCATTGATAAAAGATCACTGAAGAGAAAAATGTCATGCACAAGTCTACTCACAAGATACTGTGTGATTTGCTGCATTTATCAAGTTACACAATCATACTCAACAGTTGCAAGACAGCTTTAAGGTTAAAGAAAATTCCTAATAACTTTATTATTCTCTCTTAAAAGCAGGTAGAGTCCTTTTAACTGCATGTGGTATCATTTTTCATATGGACCCATTAGAGTTAATTTAATGTATTTGTAGAGATAGCTTAGTCATCCCAAATTACTTTTCTGTCTGATGTTCAAGCCTTTGATAGCATACTTTGTGTTTGAATTGAATTTTGGAGAGACACTAAGCATGTTAATTAGATTCTCTGTGCTCTTTGTGCTCTAAGAGGGAGGAAAAGCAGAAGGGATAATTTTTAACATTTCAGTTGAGCACTGTTTGCAGTGCACATATATCTTTCATACAATATTACATGCAGTTAGAAGTAGACATTTCTAGCATTGACATGTACACTATCTAATATGAATTTGCCAGAGGTATATCTGGCTTTTGGATAATATGCACCTAGTACAGAGTAATTTTTAAAAATTCAATTTTTAAAAATATTTTCCGGAGTGTCTTATTTAAATGTTAATATATTCTGTTACAGCAACACTGTTTTATAACACTGAAACTGCACAGATACTTGACTGTAGTCAAAGTACAAAAGTATAGCACACACAGCTAAACAGGGAAAATGTTTACGTTAGCTGATCCTTGTTTGCACAACCACAACACTTTTTTTTTTAATCTTTTTTTACAAATGGGGCAACAGCATTAGGGGTCTCAGTAATGACAAGGAGAGGAAGCAAAGGGCTTTGTCTGCTTTACTCACGGTCACTGGAGCGTGCTGGTAGGGCCAAGTGCCAGGAGGCATCATTGCCCGTCAGCATCCGCCAACGCTTATGTTGGCACTCTTGTGATTTAGAGCAGTGCTAGGTGCATTAGTAGATGCACCTGAGAAGATGAGGACAAAAACCTTCCCATGTTCCTGTGGCTGAGAGTAAAGCAGTAAAGACCCTCCTTCACCTCCTTGTTCATGCTCCTAATTCTGCTGCCAGGAGGGGTTTGGATGTGGAGTCTGACCCAGGCACTGCCTGGAGCATCCCCGTCCCTGATGCCTCAGGGCCAGCTAAGCAGTCAGCCAGAGCAGCCAGCTGCTTCCCAGATCCAGAGCACATCCTGTAAGCAACAGCTGTTTAATGCTCCCCATTTAATCTGATGTGGTGACTCTCAGACTGAGGTCTCCGAAGAAGATAGTGTCAGGAAGTTGAGGGATAGCAAAAATGTTAACTGTGCACACACATACAAAAAAAGAAACCTGAGAGGGAGAAAAGGAAAACCTAGTGAAAGAGAGAATGGAGTAATGAAAATAATAACTGTACCAGTGAATGAAGACATGACACAAGAGGGAAGAAATGAGGTGGAACGAAACAAATTTCATAATTACTGATCTAAAGAAAATTGAAATACAGCCTATGAAATGAACAAAAGTGACATTTATTGTCACGCTCATAAAGGCCCACAAGTTTAATTCGCAGTTGTTGGGAAAATTTTAAGGTATTAGGAAAATATAAAAGAAGTGCAGGGAGAAAATAGAAAGCAAGTTACAACCTTTGTAACTTGCCCACACTGGCAGTGTTTGGAAGCAAGGAGTTGGGTGAAGGAGGTGGCACAGCTGAGCAGGGGCTTCCTGGAGAGCTGCCTTCTCCTAGCAGGCAGCGTGTCAAGGGAGGGAGTCCAGGTGTTGACCTCCAACAGGAAGATTATGGATCTGCTAGAGAGAAGGGATCTGACAGCTGTGAGAAGATCTGGCAGTAAGGAGACATAGAAAAATGAAGCCCCAGATGAGAGAGAATTGAGGTCAAAGCAGGAACAGTTGTGCACTAAAAATAGAAGGACAAGAAAAAGATAGATGCAACGGTCCTTGCAAGTAGACAGATACCAGGGAGGAGGGAGAGACATCTTATTAAAGGAGAGATGGAAGAGCAATGATAACACAAAAGGAAGAAAAAAATTACAGTGCAAATTAAGAAGCCTCTTCCCTCTCTTCCAATTCAAGTCATTCTTATTTAGTTCTAACTAAATCACCTCTTGAATCCTCAGCCTGTGTTATTACTTGGAAAAGAAATGAACCTTATGTAAAGGGCACCAGGGTAGACATTACTGAATACCTCTGCAAACTCAAGATAATGACATTAAGGGAATTAGTAGAGTTAAAGTACAGTCTACATTTAGTTCTAATTAGACAAAAGATAGCAGCCAAATTACTACATAAAATTTAGATAGGGAAGTCAAACAAGTTACAGAAATTGTGGAAATATATAACTTCTGGGTCTAGTATGATTCCCTGACTTGTCCCTAATGTATCTGCTCCATTCTGCTGTTTGTTCCCAATAATTTCACATGGTCTGGGGATCCAGACCCTTTCTTGGTGGTAGGCCAGAGCCTCACCTCAGTCATACCTGCATCTGACTCCCCAGCAAGTACCTGGCTGACAGTTTTCACGTGGCGTTCCTGGTAGTACGAGGTTGTTTCTGACAGAGGGACAGGGAATGAGAGTAAAGTTTGCTTCCAATAGCAACAGAAAGAAAGAACTATAACCAACCCCGTCAAACTTCTTTAGCCTTTCTCTGCCACAAACCCAAAAGTGTGCAGGAGGGAAAGTATCAGTTCAGCAACTTATCCATTCTCTTTTCCCCATTTTCTGCAACATCTCTAAGGAAGATACTCCTGAGTTGTCCTAACTCTTTAGGCCTGTCTTTGAAAGAGAAAGGACAGTGTGAGAAAAAAATTGGAGTTAGAAATCTTATTTGCCTGAGAATGGGTCCTGGGAGAACATCAGAGCCAAGCTGGCAAAGTGGATGGAGAATCTGGACATTTACCTTTTGTGTTATGAAATGGAGTAACTGTACTCAACAACCTGGTTGTTTAACTTGCAAATATTGGTATGCAGTAACTAATGAATATCACAAAATGTTTACCTGGGTATTTCCGATGAATTCCTCAGAAATAGTCTTGTGATTCCCAAATATCTAATTTTCTTGTTTCACTCAGGTTTGTATTTAAAACAGACCTACTTGCCTCTGGGTTACAACCCCAAGAGCGTTCCTACAGTGCTGAGACATAATGGCAACAAACTGACCCTGTGAAAAGATTTTGGTTGCTTGTTGAAGTACAGCAATTTGAAATGATGCTTTGCAGACGCATAGATAAGCCTTCTGTAATAGCAGGAAAAACAAATGTTTTTTCTCTGTCTTAATCAAAGACCATAAAGGATTCATTTTTTTATTCCTGTTACTACCATTACTAGCTTTATGCCATGCATGGATTTTCAAAGAACCAGGTGAAAGTAGTTATACATGATTTCTCATGCTTTCTTTCCATTATATTCTCATGTTTACAGCAGACTTTCTCCTGTTCTTCCCTCTAGCAGTTTTGTTATTATTCTGCTTTTAAATTCCTTCAAGTGATTTTCAGTAAGCTGTATGTATAGTCTTTCATCAGGTAGAAAGAGGACAGTTGGCAGATTCTCTACATGTAAAAATAGCATTTTGTTTTTATGGCAGTGCTATAAAAGAATTTGGGACATTGGTACCAATTAACAAAATTGCATTGGTAATTAACTCACCCAAATGGTTGGTCTACATATATGTTCTTCATTTTCCATGGGAAGGTTTTCCTTATTAATTTCTCTAGATTTGTAGCAATCCATTAGCAGCCAATCCATAAGCAGTCTTATCCATTTTATGGACCTCAACTTAAGGGGAGGGGGGGATTACAAAAAAGGCTGATTTATGACTTACCTCTGCCCTTCTGCCTGAATTTATAAACCCCTTTCCACTTGTCTCTCAGCCCACATGTCATTTCCCCCATATTTATGATTGCATAACTTCTTTTAGCAGCTACAGTATTGTTTCTATGGAAAAATATGTGTGGGTGTAATTATAGGCAGCCCTCAAAAATGGCTAGTGCAAAAATCTGGGATTTTTTTTTCACTTTTTTACTTCCTATAAGAGGCTACACCTGTCCATAAACAATGCACTGATTATAGAGAGGGAAGGCAGGAGACAACACTTCAACTTTGAGACTATGATAGACGGAGGATAAAGATCATTCTCTGCCAGAAAAATGCATGATGTGTGCAGTACAGCCTTGGTGCTTCCCACTTCTACTTTGTAAGGCAGCTTAATAGATGACAAATAAATATAAGTTGTCTGTTGTGGCAGAGGAGGATGTAACGGAGCTAGTAAGGAGAGTCAGAGGGAAGAGCCCAGCTTCCCTCCAGCAGGTTGCACATACAGGAAGGGTAAAAACAGTACCAAGGAGGAGGAAAAATGAAACCTTGACAGTTCTCCTCTCCAAGTTTTTAGTAGCAACAGAACAGATGCCTTTGCTAAGGAGTGGTCCAAAAGGAAGTAAAACAGGGGTGAGGGAAACTCAAAAACGAGAAGCACTGGTAGAGCACTTGTGTACAGTGGAGGGGACCAAAAAATGATTCATAGATGTCAAAAGGATGCTGTTGTGCTTAGGGCCATTACAGAGCATGACAATATTTTGTATGTAGACTAAAAATGCCTGTATTTGCACCTTGATCAAATATGCATGGGTAGCAAGATAAAACATACACCAACAGAATCACAGAATCACAGAACAGCCCAGGTTGGAAGGGACCTCAGAAGATCATCTGGTGCAACCCTTCATGGGAAAGGGAGCCTGGATGAGATTATTGAGCACCCTGTCCAATTGCCCAACATAACATCCCTGAGCAGAAGACTGCATTATGGTCCCAATACTAATGCACAGTATTGACTGTTCATTTGCAAATGTTCCATTAGGGCCTCCTGACAAAACTTTCCATAACTGTATTTGTGGCTTATTAATCTGGGACTTGTTATTTCTTGACAAACATGTATGAGAACTACTAGAGCCACATGGGTTGTTCCCTGTCACTGTGAATTGAGTGATGGTCTCAGCACAGTGGTTCTGTAAACAAGCTTTTCTTTGATAGTCTATATCATCACAGCTCCCATGTCACATCATCAGATCCACGTAAGCATGTAGTCCATACTGGCATTTGCAGGCATTTCTAGAAAGTCTACAACTTTGCATACATGATGCTTGAAGATGCCAATACAAAAGGCACTTTCTCTTTGCTTTTTGTGTCACCTATTACATGTAAAAATAAGCTAGAGCCATGTAATCTAAAAGCAGCTTTGTCTCCAGGCATTTCATGAACTGTCCATCCTGCAGTGCTACCAAATTTTCATAGCTGTTACAGACAAGAAAGTTATGTTTCTAATAAAGCTAGTGAGAAAAAGAGTTAGGAGGAAGGGCATTGACCTAGGACTCTTTCTGCCTCTGTTCCCTCACCCTATCCTAATTAAGCAAACTTCTGGAAGATTTGGTGGACTAAAGAGTCATTTGGAAACTGAGTAAAGATGTCAAGAGTTGTTCTTTTAAGCTTGTAACATCACAATTAGGTATGTTTATATGATGCATAAAGCCTGAGCTGGAGTCTAGTTTTGAGCTTTAATTTGCTTCCAGTTCAAATGGTTGAAATACTAAGGTCTCCAGGCACTCAGGGACCTCCTGATCTAGAGGAACTAATTCTCCCCCTAAGCTAATTCACCCCATGTATAAGCTGAGAGGAGGCAGAGGAATGCTGAGAGGCATTTGAAGGAGCTCTGCTCAGGCACTGGAGGGAGGCAGGGGGTAAAGCAGCACACTCAGCCCCAGGGATCCTGTGAGCCCATGAGGAGCCAAGGGCAGCGACTGCAGGACCTGCCCTTGCATCCCTGTTCCCCAAGCTGAGCAAAAAGCCACCAGCACAGCACAAGCCTCTTCAGCCAGTTCTGGGAACCACCTCTCAGGACTCATCCAATCCTGTTCAGGCCACTGAGCTGCAAGTGACAGTTTTCTAACTGATGCTTGTGCTTGGCTGCAGGGACAATGGCAATCTTAAATTTATTATACATTTTTAATGTAGCTCTGGGTGGACTGAAGAGGAAGCGTAGTCCCGATTCCAGAAATGTAGAGCATTGAATTGCATTTTGTAACAAGCACCACTGAGCAACCTGCCTCACTGCTGAGTAAATGGACTAGGACTCAAATGACCCTTTCTTGAAGACAGGAGCAAAAGCTTCTGATTAGGAAGAAATGTTTGCTGACTTGGCTTATCTCCCTCCACCTCAGATTTTTAGGTCCTAAACTATGTGATATAAATGACCTAATGCTGGGCCAATTTCCGTGCACAGCCAAAACTGCCTCAGGGAAGGATTGTATCTAGTATTATTTATATTCATTTTTAGACAATTGTGCTGTAATGAATATTTTCACTATACCTAGTCAGTGGAGTTCCTTACCTGAAGAGTGCTTGTGCTAACCTATTCCTTAAAGAATCTTTGGAGAAAGGTTCACTGCTGAAGATTTCTGTTTTCCTTGTGTAAATCTTAATCATATCTCTTGGTAGTTAATTCATTCTGCATGTATTCTGAAAGCAGCCTTTGTAAAGCCCTATATACTTCATTTGCAGTGTACGTTGTGAGAAAATTTTGATTGATTTCAGTGGAAAATTTCAATGGACTTCAGAAACAGTCTAAAGCGTGAGGAAGGGGAGTTTAGAAATAGCATGCCATATTCAGGAACCAAAGCTTCTATGAGAGCTGTAAATATAGGAAATATATCTAGATAAGAAAACTTGTCTTAAAAGATAGTCAAGGTATAGAGAAGCATCAGAAATTCATAGTTCACATAATATAAGGCTATAGCATAGTAGTTTTCACAGATATGTTGATAGTTTTCAGTCTTTTGAGTTTGGCACCCATCCACTATGCAAGGTTTTATAAAAGAAATTTCCTTTGAAATGCAGTCATGTTCTGAAATGTGGGCTTGTGGAGTTCTGGGCTGATTCTCATTCAGTGATTTCTGTATTTAGTATGTGTTAATTGTAAACAAAAGACCTTTTTTTCCATTTGCTGTACCTGCAATTTGCATGCAGTCTTACATGTCTTTAAGACCTATATTCTCCTGTACAAATGAGACTGTCCCTAACACTGAACAATCTGATTTTTTCTAAACTATGGCCCTGATTTCATTGATCTAAACCCCTTCTTGGTTTGGCTGCACTCAGTATCTAACAAGAAATTTGTAAACATTTGTGTTAATAAGAAAGAGATATACACGAGTCTCCTCAGATCACTTTAACTGAAATAACAGAAATGATGAGCAAAATGCATTCTTAATTCTTCAATCAGAAAATTGGACTATATGCACTACAGGGAACCAGACCCACTGAGTGAAGCTGTCTAATGCTTACAGTGTAGTTTTTGAGAGCAGAGGCATATGTAATTGAAATTATGTTTCAAGGGGACCTCTCATAGTATTTCTGGCATATGGAATAATATTCACATAGTGAACAATTTAAAACCACTGTCACTTTCATCCCGTTAAACATCCAGATGTTCTACATGTTTGCATTCTTGTTTGCAAAGTAGAGAAACACCATTGCCATTGTAGAATAAGGTATAGAAATAGAAATTAGGTAGATATTTGCTGCCAAGTATTTTCTGCCTGTTTGTGGTGAGATGGCAATGCAAATACTTGCAAGCTATCATGTAGGGAGATTTACTTTCTATAAAATTTTTAGATTTGTCTGTATTGAATTATCATAATGACCTGTTTTGCCATAAAATTTTATTTCCATATAGAGTATACAAATAATGTGTGTAAAGTGTACAGAAGTTACACAAAATACTACAACATGTGACCTCTAATTAAATGACAAATCTGTTATTAGGGTGATGGATACCTCAGGAGACTGGGATAAAACAGAAAACACCACTGATAGGCATAGTTCCAGCTGGAATTCAGCCAAGGCAGCTGTGCTGGGAAATGGTGCCTCATCAAATGGGAGATGATGGCTATTTGAGAAACAAGTTTTGTATCCTCAAATTCCTAAGTCATCTCCCCAACTTTACAACTAATGCCTGTGATAGCATCTCAGAGAAGATGCCAATGTTTGTAAAGATGCTGGTGATACACTATTCTCTCCTTTGTAAAAAGTGATCCTGCTACTTAAAAGTTAAGATGGAAAAGCTGGATTGCATAAAAGAAACATAAAATCCCCAGCTCAACTGGCCAGCCTCTGAGAATGAATTAAGTGGCAGAGGAACAGTGAGAATCAAATTTTAGGATTGGAAAGTCCCCATCTTTCACATGCAAAAAATACTATTTTAAATTTAAATATTTAAAATAATTATAATATAATTTAAAATTATAAAATAATAAATATAATATAATATAAATAATGGCTGTTGAATGTGTTTTATATTTAGGTCTAGAAATGTCAGTAAGTTGGATCTGTATGGTAAACAGTTTCTGGAGTCAAAATTCTGCCTCTGTTTTTTCAAAAGCTCAGTAGAGCAGAAGGCTTAGAGCTTTTTGGCACATGGATGACAACAGAAGGTTTAATGCAAGGGAGTTCTGAATAAATGGAATAAATACAGCTGAAATAATCTACCAGTGGAGTAGGAGGCTCTAGTTCCACATCTGTTGTTCTTATCTCACCAGAAGAAGCCCTTCATGGCACAGTTTCTACCATGTCAAATAACTTGACTAAATAATGCAATATTTGATATTCATTCAGAGACTGTGACTAGAAAGGAGCAAAACTATTTTCCAGTTTGATATGTGTCTGCACAGCCCATAGAATTTTACCAAACCCCCAATTTAAGTATACATTTTTGAACTATATATAATCACACCCTAAATACTTCAAGTCCCAACAAAACTACCAGGTAAGAGATAAGTAATTCTCATGTTTAATAGCCTTCCTGGTAGAAGTTTTAATCTTAATTCAGAGTTGGATTTCTCCCACGACAGCTTTCAGACATTGGATATTCTTAGGGCCTTATTTGCCAGAATGGATAAGCAACATTTTTGGACATTTTTGCATGTCCGCAAACCCACTATCTGCGCCATTCAGAAACGTTAAACCAATCGCTTCCACTTCTGAGGAAACTGTTCCATTTGTCAGGAGGTATAAAGTATTGGAGGAGATCTCCATCAATCTCCTGCTGCAATGCTGCTCCTTTCATTGAATCAGGTGAGAGCCTGGGGGTGACTCCAGAGGCTTTGTGCTTAGCCATCTGCTGGGAGCAGGCATACCAGTGCTTTCATAAAGACAGGAATCATCTCTGCCAGAAAGGTGGGATTTGTTTCTTGGCACAGACCCAAATGTGCCCAAACTCCTGCCAATCCTGTCTCTTTTGGTGGTAAGGGCTTATAGTTTCCAGTTCCTCCTCGGATACCATTTTTCAAATACCTTGTTTGTCAAAGAGGTAATGTGTCTTGGTGGGGCCAGGGGTATCAAGGCTAACATCATGCAGGTGAATGAGTCTGTTTCTGGAGGGTAGTGACTTGTTCACGGCTTGGCAGAAAACCCTGCCAGAGAGGAAAGCAGATCTTTGCTGCTGCTGGATCTCAGCCATTCCTGAGATGCTCCAGGAGGGCCAAGGGAGGAGCCAGGATGTCGCTGGGACTGCAGCTGGCCGCAGTCATGTTGGACACTTGGCTCCTGGAAACAGCTGAGAGTGGGACCCTCTGCTCCTCCTTTACGTTTTCTGGTCAAAACTATTTAGCATGCTTGTATTTGATCTGAATTTCTTAGAGGATTAGGACAATGAAACTATTATATCCATTGTTATCAAGTTCAGAAGATGATTTTTAGTTCAAAAAATAAATAAATGAGTTTTCTGTGGAAAGTTATCTTTCTTGAAGAAAAAGCTCAATTTGAATCCCTGTACACATCATGTGTTTAGGAAGAAGAATGCGAATGAGAAAATAATGTTTTGTACTTGGTACTACTGAGCAGATGTAGTATAGAAATCTGACTAATATTTTAGTTTGTATTAGTTGTATAAAACCAAGCATGAAGACAAAAAGTATACTTTGTAGTCTCTACTAATTAAATCTCTTCAGTTAGAAGTGCCCAGTGCATTCTTGCTGCCTGGTAAATAGGGTTGATATAGAAACTATCAGAATTGAGTTTCAGAGTGRTATCAACTTAAGGCAATCTAGCAAGGAAAAGTATTTTAGGTGCTTCTTTTCTTTCTTGCCAGTGATTAAATAGGGCAGCAGTCTTGATTTAAACTTTGAATTACCTAAGTGAAAGTGCAGAATTTTTAGAAAAATATATGCACGACTTGTGTGTATCTAGAAAACATAAAATCATTTAAGAAATAGTTTTTAGATTTCTCAGATATACTGCTGGCACATTTAAGATATGTTAGAAGTAGCACAAAAAGAAAGCTACTTATTTTGGTCACTTCCTCTATGCTAGAATAATCTTTACCAAGTTTCTGCAGAAGTGTTTTACTGTAGCATCAGTTATGCCAGAAATTCTAACTTATTGGAACTCAGCTATTTCATGCTCAAGTGATTCCTGGAACAGCAGGGAGATTTTCATAAATACACAATAGGCAGATGTTGTACTGATATCTGCTCAGTGAAAACGGGTTCCCAGTTTGGCTCCCCATCTCTGCCCGTTTGAGATAATCACAGTGAAAGTGAGTGGCAGTGACATGCCATTAAGTCTGGTACTGCCACACACTGGGGATCTTTATCTCCTGCTACATTTTTTTAATGCTATAAACTCAGAATAAAATCAGGGGCACACTGTCTGCACAGTTTGAAAACAGTCTATATTTCTCAGTTACTATCGTGTTTCATAAAGAAATATGGCCACATGGTCCATGGCAAATCCTATTATCAGAATAATGATGTGATAYGGTCTGTTTGGTTGTGCTTAAGTACTGATAAATAAACATACACTTTTTATTCCCTCTACTTGCCCACCCCTGCTATGAGGTTCAGTATTCAGGGCACTCACATGTCCAGCTTTATATATTATGAGTCTAATGTTTTAGATGTCTTAATGTTTTCTTGGTGCTAGCAGAAATGACAGGAAGTTCCAAATGTTACTTTGAATGTATTTTCTGATAGGCCTATTTTCCCCAGTTCATGTAGTATTTATTGTCAATTCTTCCATGTTTTTTTCCTTTTGTGTAATTCTTTAAATGGTGGGTGCACAGATAATGCTGAAGAAATTAGTATACCCATCCACATGGGATCTTAATAAAAGAAAAATTATCTTGCTCTTTTTGCAAACTTCCAAAATATTTTCCTAAAAGAAAGAAGAGTTTTTAATGCCCTTGGCTATGAACTTACGACTGTCAGAAAATCTCTCTTTTTCTTTCTAAATGCATTGGAAAAAGCCAAAGCATTAAAAACCACCTTATGAGCTTTTATCAAGCTTTTGTTATCAGCTCTTACCCATTTTATAAGCTTTAGCTGGTATATTTAGTCCTGAATACTGACTAGTATTGGCCTAAACCTGTTGATTTTCCTCTTATAAATCACACTGTTATTAAATAACAAAACTTGATATTAATAAAACTGAGTCTTCACTTTTAAAACAGTAAAACAAAATACTAGACAGTATCGAGGAGCCCAGAAAGAGATGACAGCAATCAAGATTTGTCTTCATTAATAACATTTGTTTTCATTAATAACATTTGTCTTCATTAATAACTAATGCTTTAAAAATTGTTCCTGGGAAAACAACAAAGTTGTTGCTGAAATGGGGAATTATGAGGCCGATGAAAAAATTTATTTTCTTCATATCTTTTTGGGCTCATTTTCAGGCAATTAGGCTGCAGGTACATTCATTTCGTTGGTGAACATTTTACTTTAAAATTCTGAAATTGATGAGCTATTTATTAAAGTCATTCTTTCTAACTGGAAGTATAATTATGCAAGGGATTATTGTCTCTTCATTTATTTTTCTGGAGTGATTAGCTTGTGATGCTATAAAACTCATTTATGAGAATGACTTATATTTATAATGTTTTAATTAAAATTGGATTGGGAAGCAAATGGGAAAATTTACATTCAACATATACGGTTGTGTCAAACACGTTTGACGGCAGTTGTCTTTTTATTAGCTTAGGATAATTAATTGGGGTATTTATGTACTAGTATTACCTAATTAACTCAGCAGCGAAGTAATTAATTTAGTTAACGGTTGTCCAAAAAAAAAAAAAAAATAGTGTAGTAGTATAGCCAGCTGCTTTCATTTCACTGTAGTCTTCTTGGTTACATCATTTTTTCAAATAGGTATTGTCTTGTAAAAGGATTCAGAGAATATATCTATTTTATTGGAGAGGGCAATTTTTGCATTTTACCCATGGAAAAACAAGGTACAGTGTAAATCATGCAGGGAGAGAGCAGAGCGATCGGATGGTCTTCACTTTCAAAGACGCTGTTAGATAAGGTACGCCATCCATCAATAGCAACTGCAGTTATTCCTTTGCTTTTAAATTCAAAATGCATATTTCTTTTAAAACATGCCTTATTGCAACATTACTGAATATCTGATGTGTGTAAGAATCAGGCGTAAATGGTGGACACTGAGCAGATATACAACTAAAACAAAAAAAAAGATACAAGTTCTTCTCTCATTCATGTGTATGCAAAACCTTAGGTGAAAGAAAAGTTTAGTTCAGCCTTTCCAAGAGATAGTTTGAGGATGAAGCATGGAGAATTATGTGCAAGATACCTAATTAAAAAGCGTTCTGCCTTGCTTTCCACATACTGAGTGGAGTTCACTGACATTTCAATGATGCACAAGGTGTTCGGGAACTTTCTGTGTTCATATTTTTGCCCAGGTATTGCCTGTGCCATAAAGTGTGCGCTAAAGCGGCCCCTGAAAAAACTCCACTCTCTTTACTTGCAAAACAGGCATGTTTCATCACATTATTTCTACTGAAAACATTGAGTTTAGCAGTGCCTGGTGAAGGACCATTCTTGGAGTCTCAGCATCCAGAAGACTCGTTGGGTTACAAAATAGTGGAAAAGTCGTGTTGAGAGGGGTGACAGTGACGCACCACAGCCTGTGGGGTCGGAGCACATCAAGACAGCTACAGTGGGTGAGCCCAAAGGTCCGCCTGTGGCAGTGGCCCACTGTCCCCTCTCCAGCAATAGGCTTGGCCTGTGTGTCAAGGAACGGTCACAAATAGCCCCCAGTGCCGCAGGAGGACTGGGCAGGGCTGTGATTCCTCCTTCTAATACTCTTCCAGCGTCCAAGTATTTTCAGCTCAATGACTTTCCAAGCTATGTATGGTTTCTCATTAATTAGTTATCCCCCATTAATTCATTCTCCATAAACTTGTCCTGTCTCCCCTGGAATGATTTAGCGGATCCTGTGATGTCCTGTGACACTAGCCACATGTTTAAAGTCCTTCAGGTGTCATATCACGTCTTTCTGTCAGTTTTGAACCTGAACACCATGAGCTTTGTTTTATGACCCTTAATTCTTAGAGAAGATGATTTCCATCCACTGACCTGAGTTAAAGGGCTTAATATATGATTGCTGCACTAATCTGCTCCCCCAAAACTGTATGTCCATGTTTCCCGCAAGCCTTGCAGGATGGTGGTTTGGAGTGGGGTTCTCCAAGTTTACGTGATTCTATTTAAAGAGTATTAGTTTATTTTCCTCTGCTAACAAACGTGCCTAAATTCATTTCAGATTAGTTCTTAACAATTCTGTGCTTTAAGCTTTACTCACATTACTCAAGTAAGGAGACATAGTGGGATGTAAAAATGGAGTGATTTGGAAAAGAAGCATACTCAAATGCCTAAAGTGCTTAAAATAACAAATGGTATTGAACTTTGAAAAGTGGTTCTGTGAAAAGGATACTGGCTCAGTATCTGTGAAAAGGATACTCTGACTCACAAGAACATCACGTCAGTTTTGGGGAGGGAAGAAATATCCAGTCAAATGGTTTATTGACTTTACAGACCAAAAGGTCAGGTCAGAAACCTGCAGACTGCCCACTTAGACCTAAGTAGCTCCTTACAGATCCCTACAGAAGCTTTAAAAGACTATTTTTCTATGTCCTTTCTACTTGCGTTCCTGTCTGTTTTATTGGTCCTGTTGCGGAAAATTTTGCTTTACCTTTGAGTATATTATAAATCCTGTTGACTGAATGAGCCTGCTCTTTTGCCAAAAGGCAAACCAGTCTCAGCTTTGGTAGCCATTTCTTTGGAAAAGTTACTGTCTTAAAGGAGCTCTCACCTCCATACTTTTAAACATTTACATGACCTCTTTCACACCTTTCCTCACAGATTTTTTTTTCATTTACTCTGGTGAACGATACACAGCAGAGGCCATCTCGTTCTTTGCAACTGTTTTAAATATCATCCTGTAAGCAAACTGTGTGCTAATATTTGTCTTCCATACTTTAGCAAAAAACATTCTATCATGCTTTTTTATTTGTAGCTAGCTAGTCCCAAATGAGATGTATGCCATAATAATTCATGCACCATCATGTCTCAGTGCATAATTAAAAAATTGATTACTTAAATTGATCAACGTTTCTGGCATTCCCTGAAATATCCGCTTATTTTCTGTCATAACTTAACTGAGAAGTTCCTTGGTTGATTCATAAGCCTACTCCTACTCTAAAGGAGTGCAAGTGAGAAAGTTACATTTCTAATTTATTTACAAAGGGTAGAGTGGAGAGGTTGTTTCAGAGTGACAAGGATAATACTTGGGTTTTCTAACTTAAGCCATTCGGATCTTGATTGTTTTTGCATACTAGATTTTAGAACTAGCTACTATCTGAAGTATTTTCACAGTTAAGGTATAAAAGACAGGAATCAAGTAATTCCTTAACATTTCTGTAAAGAAGTTTAATAAACCAAGTGTCCTAAGTGTCTCATTTAAAGTCTGTTTTTCCATATCTGGATATTTTTCATTTTTAAAAAACCTTTTCTCCCTCTCCCTCCTTCATTTTTTTTGTTTGTTTTGATTTGTTTTTTCCATGTGTGGAAGCCAGTACTAGTATTTGTCCACATAGTGTGGTGACAAATACTGTAATTTCCCTTCTYGTACTTGTTATTTACCTGATTATACATAAAAACCTAGATTAGTATTCTTCATGGTTCATCTTACTTGATTAGCCACAGTCTCCTAAGCCATTTCCAGAATTAGTTTTCTAGGATCCTGTTCCTTTGATTATATATTCTATATGCTTTGTTCCTAAACTTCAGGTATATTTAAATGTATTTATAAATCTATGCAGTGAATGAATCTAACTTACCAAGTGATCTGTGCAGTATAGCTGATCTATTCTTAACTTTCTGCAACATGTTGCCAGATTTTGCATCATATGAGCTTTTTTTAGCAAGGGTTCCATGTATTTTTTTTTCCAAATTACTGTTAGGGTTATACATAGCTGTGTGCTGAGGACACATTCTTGTGGTACCCTCTAAATATGACTCCATGGTTGATGATTTCCTGTTATGTTTTGAAATTTCTGGGAGAAAGAGGAAATCTGCAGAACAGCACACTGAGTAGGCTATTCTACGTGCTTTCGTAGTATTGAGTTTGAGAATACATAATTTTAAGAATACTGTGATCAAAGGCACTATATATTATTTATAATCTTCTGAAGTGTTTATCATTATAGTATTCAAGTATCTCTCATATCAATTTTTTAATGAATTGCCATATTCTCTTGTTATTAGGAAAGTACCATTATCCCTACTTTACTAGCTAGGTAAATATTTCAGTGATGGCACATAGTACATGTTTTGTATTGCCACTGAAGTAGAGGTTGTAGGATGTGATCCTTGATAAGTGGTAGCTCCAGGCATGGGTGGCATCTCAAATCTTTCTTCATCAGTGAGGTCATGGGGAGTTTAGGAAGAATACTATACCTTAGAAATAAATTATCCAGGATCAGAAAGGCTAGAAAATAAGAATGATCTCAAAAATGTTTTCAATATCCACTTACAAAATAATGGATATATTCCTGTGTAGCCTTTTTAAATAATGCTTTTCTTCACTATCCCCGTCTCCAATGTGTATCTAATCATGCCAGAGGAGCATTGTTCTGCATCTCTTTCACAAAAGAGAACCTGAGCAGTCTCCTTCCTAACCCTGCTTGACAGTCACAGGACAAAAGTGCAAATAGAGTAGAATGATTTTTTTTTTTTAAATCATGTTGTGGTTGGAGTGGGCTGGGGGTAAGGAGAGCAGGGGTTGTATTTTTAAATAGCAGTGGTTGGCACCTCCTTTAAATGCTTCCAGTAGCACTAGCATATGAACACAGTGACTAACTAAATTTCAGTTTTACTGCAGTTATTGCTTTGACAGGCCTTGACTTTCTGCCAATTCAGTTGGAAAGAGGCTTTATATCCCTCTTGCCCCACTGGCCTTCCAGATTCTCTCGCTTTTTTTCTAAGCACACATTTCTTTCTCTCACAACCCTGATTTCTCTGGAGTAATGGCCACAGTCACCCCCTTCCCCCCGCCCCGTGGCCAGCTGTGCTGTCTCTGCTGTTAAATCATTAAGACACATACACACATTCTGAGAAAACAGGAGAGAGATAATTACCACACTAATTGATCTTTTGCCTCATTAATTTTTTAATAAAAATGTCTGTCTTTGACTTGAATGGGAGCTGTAACTGCTTGGTACTTCTAAACATTAAGCATGGAGTCAACCTGTTCATTAACAGCCTCCACCCTGACCGTGACCTGCTGACCTGTCCCATGAATGTAGTATTTCTGTAGTATGTCAGTCTCTTCAGACCACATATGAGCTGCCAGTGAACAGCTGGAGATGCTAGGTGATGAACAGTAGAGATTTACCCTTTTACTAATTCCTGGCATGGTGTCGATATAAAACAGGCAAAGCTGTGTGAACTTATATTTGTTGAAAGAAACATACTTTATCAAGAAAATAAAGGGAGAGTCAAGGACCAAGATCAAGGTTCTCACTAGTTCATCATATCTTCTTGTTTTCAAGTTTAAGCCCATTACTGTCTATAAATATTTGTAATTGTTAATTACTGAGAGGAAGTAAGGTTACTGAAGTTAGTCATCAAAGTCCTCAAAGTACTTAAGCTTATGGGTCCCAACTCAACATAAGCCAAATGGGCAACTATCAGGAATTGTAACTATTCACAAGTTGGGCTAAAATGAGCTGTTGATGTCAGCTCATTTTTAAATAGTCAAGTATGCAGAACACAAAATCTCATTGTCTTTTCTGTCCTGCTTTCTGGGACTGCAAAGACTACCCTGGCATTGGGGAATGAATTATTCCTTCGCTCTGAATGGTGCTGCCAGGCTGATGATGTACTGGGTATTAGAAAAATGATGACACCTTTTCATGTTCTCTGGCTTGTTGATGACTTAGAAAAACTCAGTGTCTGCCACCATCAGTCTACAGTGGACATGGAGTTCACTACCAAAAGAAAAGTTTAACAGAAGAAAGATCTTTTTTATCTCCTTATTGTTGTCTTATAGTCACCTACTGGCAGAACATTTGTGAGAAATATATTTTGTCTGCAGGTAAATTGATAGCATGGATTTTGATTTTTTTTTTGTCCACGTGCATCAATACTTCATTGTTAGGGAGTAGGTAAAGACTGAACGTAGAATAGTAGGACAAAACAAAGGAACCAACACAAAAAAACCCCACAGATTACACTAATTTCTGAGCTTTCATAGTTTCTTTTAAGTCAACAGAATTATTTTTACTTATGTCAGAGATATAGTTGTCAATATGAATATTTTCTAGAGGAAGTTTTTAAACTGTGAGCAGAATCCACAACAGCTGATCATAGCATGAGTGGTCAGTTGTAACAACTTGTTATTTTCCTTTGACAACCAAATATCTTCTGTAGAGTTCTCAGGTCTTCTGTAATGAAAGAATGGAGAATACCTAGGTACCTTATCTAAGGAAACATTGTAAAGCCTGTAGAGAAAATGACTGCATATTGGGGAAAGAAAAAGTTTTAGAGTAAAAATATGTATTAACTATTGGTACTCTATAACCATTACGTTGTGCAATAACCTAAAAACTACCATCTGGCATAAAGAATAATGAATACAAATGATATGTTCTTACTTAGGAAGTTTATTAGTATCACTGGTGAAATGGCTGGAAGTGGCTTCCCATTTGCTATATTTTAAAAGTTATCTACTTTCTAGTAGCAGTGATAAAAGTACATGAAAACAAACTAATAGGAATTTTAACAGGATATTTAAAATTTCTCGGAAGAAATCTGCTAGGTGTGCTAAGATATGTTGGGCAACATACTCAAAACAACTATCTAGATTGTCTTTTAGGATATCCCGTCACTGAGGGACACCTACACCATGTCTCTGCTCAGTGCCTCACTGTTGTCAGTAGATTTTCATCCACATAGGACATTCTTCAAAGGATGGATGCAGTACTAGAATTTTTTTTGGATGGGCCCAAGTGAGATTCAAATAATATTCCATTATCTGGAGATTCATAATCTGAGCTAGTCTTTAAGCATATGTTGCCTTGACTGTCTCCACTCTTATTAACAGACATTTAAATTTACAAGACATTCTGACAGTGGCCTTTAAAAACATCTGGCTACAGGAAAACTGAATATGAATTTCACATATATATATATACACATTTTTTTCTGGTACTGCAGCCGTGCTCCGATTTGGAAGTACATTTTCTATGTTACTCTCTATCAGTAAAGAATTGTACTTATAGATCTTTGATTTTGAAATCTAAGATAAAGCTTTTCTGAGAGATATATATAGGATATTCATTCACATCAAACTTTACATTTCAAGCAGAGTTATATGTGGAGTAATAACACAAATTTTACTGAAGTAAAATGAAAAATGCCAAATATTTTATTGACCTGGGCTCAGGTCAATTCAGTTCTAGTTTCATTTCAGTGGGTTTTCTGGCCCATTAGGTATGTAATTGTTAGGCATAATTAATACTCTTCTACTTATAATTTTTATACTAGCCCCAATATATATTAAATTGAAATAAACCCCCTTAAGTAACTGCAATAAAATGTCAGCTCAAAAACTCTGGTTATAAAACAAAGCCTGTATCTTTTTTTGTTAAATTTACATGAATTGAAACAGCTGTCCTGGGGTACCTACGATTTGTGTCTCATTCATAGAGGCACAAAATGACAGATTGCTATCTAATTTACTTTAGTTGGCTAGAAATATTTGATCTTTTAGTTTTCTCAATGTAAATAAAATCAGATAAGAGCCAGCTGACAGTAGTCATTTTTGGAAGTAAGAACCATTGCGGGTTTGAACTTTTCCATGTTAAAAACGCATACATTTTTCTGTGCAAACCTCTACCTGTAGTTAGAACAACAGTGAATTCTGGTTGAAGATAATTAAGACAAGAGTTACACTTGACTGAGGTTTCCAGCCAGTTGTTATATTTGGGTAGTCTGAAGAACCAGGGGGACAAAGTTCATTCACAGATCTTCAATATATCGAAAATAATCCCAACTTGTAAAACAAGTTAAAATAGATTGTTGTGTGCAAGTTCCTCAATGCATTGTTACTGAGATCAAATTAAGATCTCTTTGTACTGTCAGAGAAGTATAAAGACGCCTTATTGTAACCATATTGTAAATAATAATAATCAGGCTACTTGTGCTTTGTGTTCATTCTGCATATCCACATGGTGTGGGAAAAAGAAATTCAGAAACATTAGAGTTCAAAAATACCAGGAGAATTATTTTCAGTCATATATGAGGGAAAATATTATCTTCAACAGAATGGCAATAGATTTTTTGGATGAAGTATTTTGCGTATTAAATGGAATCCTAGAGAAGGCTGACAGAAACTTATTCTAGTTAACATTTCATAATAACTGTAAATGAAATATTTAATTATTAGCATAAGAAAACAACTCTGTCTATAACCTTTTTTCAGCTGGGTTGATACCACTTTTCCTATCTTTGACAAGAAAATTAATTGTGCTGCTGAAGTGTGAATTCAAAGCCTTTGAGTGTCCTCTGGTTTCCATCAGCACAAGTTTATATTCAACTTTTGAATACAACTGGATGAGATTTGCTAGACTTCCGAGAAATGTTTTCCATTATTTCTTCCTGTGTCAGTATACAGAAACAGGTCACCTACAAGATGTGAAGTACAAGCACAGAGAGGGCTCTTCAGTGGGAGTCATGGGAGAATCACAGAATTGTTGAGGTTGGAAGGGACCTTGGAGATCATCTAGCCCAACTCCCTGCTCAAACAGGGTCAATCAAAGCAGATTGCTCAGGGACGTGTTGACTCTACAGCCTCTCTGGGCAAGTGGTGCCAGTGTTTGACCACCCTCACAAGGAACAACAAAAAAAACCCAAACACACCCCCCGCCAACCCCTTTCATATTTTTACATGCAATTCCCTGTTTGTGGCCATTACCTCTTCTCCTGTCAGTGGGCACCACTGAGAAGAGTCTGGCTCCATCTTTGACCCCCTTGAGCCTTCTCTTCTCCAGGCTGAACCGTCTCAGCTCTCAGCCTCTCCTTGCATGACAGATTCTCCAGTCCCTTAGTCACCTTTGTGACCTTCACTGGACCCATTCAGCTGTGTCTATATCTCTCTTGTACTGGACCCACAACACCAGTGCTGAGGAGAGGGGAAGGATCACCTCCCTTGACCTGCTGGCAGTGCTCTGCCTAATGCAGCCCTGGAGGCTGTTGGCTGTCTTTGCCACAAGGGCATGTTTCTGGGTCATGGTGAACTTGGTGTCCACCAGGACCCCCAAGGCCTTTTCTGCAAAACAGCTTTCCAGCCAGTCAGCCCACACAGTCTGTACTGGTGCATGGGGTTGTTTCTCCCCAGGTGCAGGGCTTTGTATTTCCTTTTGTTGAACTTCATAAGGTTCCTGTTGGCCCATTTTTCCAGCCTGCCAAGGTGCCTCTGAATGGCAGCACACCCATGTGGTGTACCACCCAGTCCTGCCAACTGTGTGAGAGCAGGAATGTGCTATTCACTCATACGCGTCTCAGGATTATATTTTCCAAGCATGTAATATCCTTAGAGTACTTGCATAAAAAAGATTTCTACAAGATAGAAAAGGATTATCCTTACTTTTTAGAAACTAGTTGCAATGGGAGTATAGCATCTAAATACCTTTATAAATACTGCTATAGTTTGAGCAAGGTAATGGAATGGCACGGAACTGATTTCTATAGCTCGGTTTCAGAATTAACTCTCAACTACATCTTCTTTCACTAAGATGTCATAGTTTTGGACTTGACTGCCCTGTTTTCATAATGTCGTAGGTTGCTAGTACCTCAGAACTCCAAAGCTGTGCAAGGTATGAGTATTTACACACGTGAAAGCAGTTATCAGACTAAAAGCGTATCAGGTGAGAGACTTTGGTTTCCTCATAGAAGACTTTTGCAGGGATTTTTTGGTTTGTTTTTTTTTTTCTTTCACTTTCATCTCTCACTCTTCAGAGTATCAAAAAGAGAATATTCTGTTTTATGGCTCATTCCAAGAAGAGAGACATTTAACACAAATATGGTTGCAGTTTATAAAGGAAAATACTCCTTAGTTCCCAGAAAGAGAGAGGGTGGTCATACATAAGCATAGTTTACATTTATAAAAGAGCTATTTCAAACTCACTCACGTCCTCCTCTGGCTTAAGGAACCAGGGAGGGTACTTTCAAAAGTATGCTGTAGAGAAGATAGGTATTTTTCTTTGAATGTACATTATAGATATATTCAGGAGCTGATTTGAGAAGAGGTCCATTAAAAAGTTGCTCCACCTGCAAATAGCTATGTTGCATACAACAGCACATAGAAGCTTTGTGCTTTCCTGGTATGTTATTATATGAGATAAAAGCGAGCCTTGACCCATCTGCTCCTTGAAAATATTGTGCTCATCTTGTAGCTAGAATATACTCTACAGGTCACTACAAAAAAAAAAAAAAAGGCTATCAAAATCCCCCAAATCCCCAAAGCCCAATTACCCCATCTATTCAGTGTTTCTGAGGTGAATTAATGGAAGTGTTTGTTACTGACAAAGACCTGAGAGATAAGCAATAACCTCAGGCAAAAACTGTCAAACCTCTTCTCTTCTTGAAGTTACTTAAAAGAGCTCTGGCATCCTCAGAATGGAAAGAGCCATGTGGGGGCTTATGAGAATATAGCAATCCCTAGATTTTAACAAATAATATGATGCCGCCCACAGAACAGAATAAAGGAAAAACCTCTCACATCAGTCAGCTTTTCTGCAAAGGCTACCTAAATTTTTGCCATCACTTCAATTTACACGTTTTTCACAAAGTGTTGTCTGTAAGTGGTATCTCACTCCAGTATAGCTACTTATTAATGCACAGCATCTTCCTTCAGTACTTTTATTGTTGAAAAGGAACCTGAGTTCATCGTGGTGTTTTGTAAATGCTGTAACAAACATTAAGGGACTGTAATATAACAATCTAATATAACATAATGTAACAATATAAAAAACACTGTAACAATCATCATTATGGCTACGTGGCTAATGCACTTAAACCTAGCAATAACTGAATTTTGGGGTCACTGGCAATTCTGAAGAAAAATGTCCAGAAATGAATAAATTACTAAAATCATCCAAAAAACCCATAAAACCCTATTTTAGGTTGAATAAAATTCAAATCAACCTCAAAACCTTCCTACTCTTTCAGTGGTTTGTTTCAGGGCTTGTTCTGAATGTACAGGCAAAGTGCATTCAACACAAAAATGAGAATAAATGTGGGAAAGGGGACTTTGGGGGATATTTGCACCCTTGCCGTCTCAGATCTGCCAGGGCTCAGGCTGGTGGCCTAAATGCCCCTCAGCTGAGGTATGGTCAGATGACTTGTGCAAAGTCACAGAAGCTGCCAATGAATCTGATATATTCTAAATCAGCATATGGCTGATGGTTTATTTTTTCCGCTCCATTGTTTTTTTATTATGTTTGTTTTTCTACTTCTTTTTTAATTGCGAGTTTTATTTTGTTTATATGTGTGGCTCATCACTAATGTATTTTAATGTTTACTGCATCATCTGGGAAAAATAAAATATTAAAAACTATGTAAATCTGTTTATAAACATGTTACTGAGTATAGCTCTTTGCCAAGGGAAAAGTATCCAAGATGTTTTAATTGACAGTTTGATTCAAGCACATGCATCTCATTTGTGAATATCTCCACGTATGAACAGCACTCACATTTACCCATTTACAGTCATATCTTCACTGAATCCATTTGCAGCATTATAAATTAGCATACACACGGATGATAGGTACAGTAAGCTTAGCAGTGAAAGCATGTTCATAAGCAAAGTGCACAGCAATAATCAACGTTCATTTTCATGAGCAGTGTACAATCTAATAAGTCACAGTGCAGAACAAAGAGGAGGTTTTGTTATGTTACACAGTGTGATATTTTGTTATGTTACCAGCTGTGAAAAATGGAATTTTCAGTGGATTTACAAAAGGTCAAAGTGAGGGAGTATCGAGTTGGAGAGTTCAATTTTTTTTCCTCAGACGGAAAGAGTTGCAAGCTAAGATTTTTCTCTTTCTCCAGAGAGCAGAATTACTTTGAGTCAAATGAGGGAATTAAATATTTAAAGACTGTCAACAAAACATATCTGTAAGCGTGCACACATTTGTTAGAATCTATGAATGTAACTCATTTTCTATTCAGCATTCAACCTGATTTTTACTCTTGAGATAGTTCTGCACCTAAACGTGACAAACCATAGTGTTTGGGCTGACAGGGTAAAAATGCCTTATTCTTTCATAGCAGAGTGATGCCCTACAATCTTTTCCAAAATGAAAATTGTGAAATATTGTTTTCAGTAAGATTTTTACTCACAGGAAATCTGTGTTCCCAAGTGCAGCGCACACATCCTTTTATTTAACTAGTACATACTCTAAGGGCCGGGTTTTCAGATAGGCTTCCGTATGCATACGTATAAGCTGACCATACAAATGATTTTATTTAGATGTACATAAACTCCCCATTACTGCAAACTTATATTAAGAAAATTAAATATGTGGGTTTAAGTACTGAAAGTGTTATTTTACACCAGCAGAAGACAAAACAATTGAACTTCTTTTGACAAGTAGGGGATACTCAAAAACCTCAGACAGAAATTGGGTTGGCTCAAGTAAGTTGGTGTCACTTAGATATATACACATGAAGTTTTGCTGTAGGGCTTGTTGGCAGGATGCACTCTTCATGCAAGATAGACCCACATGCTTCTCAAAAAGTCCACAGAGGATCCGAACCAAGACCACACTCATGTCCTTCCACCTCTTTCTAACTGTCTCTCCACAGGATGGGGTTTAGACAGAATTGGAGCTTACTTTTCAGTCATGCTTAACGTAGATAATAATCCTGCCTCCCACATCTCTTTTGCATCCMGTTTAAATGAGACTATTGCCTACGTTTTGGTCCATTTTAAGCCAAAATATCTAGTGGCTTAGTAATGGCTGTTGCTCTTTAAAACGTACTTAGAAATCCAGTTTAGGATGCTAATTTGCTTAAGGATGGAACAGAACTTTTTCTTCTTGATAAAAGCTCTTTCTGCATTTTAATCTCCTAATCAACGGTAATAGGCTATGGAAATACAGAAGCGTGGTAGTGTTTTTAAGAGGGACATTCCTAAGTACTCATACATGATATTATAAAAAGTATGAAGCATTTTAAGATGCTCTTCCAGCATCTCAAGTATTTCGGTTCTTCCAATCAARAAGTCCGACACTCTGACATCCATGGGTGATTGGAATAGCCACTGAACTCAAAGGGTGGCCTAAAATAAACATGCAGCCTAAGACAGCTACATAAGCTGTTCATAGCTGTTCAGTAGCACAATATTTGCTTTTCCAGTGAACTGGAATGTTTTTTCTAGTTCTGTTGGGCTGTTTTGTGTTGGGGGTTTTTGTTCATATGTTTGTTTTCCAAAAGTGAGACAGTACTGGCTGTCTTCAAGTCTCAGAAAATTGGCCAGGGTAATGGAAGAGCCTTAAATTCAGGCAAGGCTCCCAGCCTTGCAAGAAGCCTATGATTCCCCAGCTCGCTCATCTGGGCAGCTGCCGTGGCCAACAGGCAGCACACATCGCAGGCAGCTTGGAAACCCGGAGCTGCAGCAAGGAGAATCAGCCTCATTTCAACTCCATGGCAGGGAGCCAAAAACACCTAAAAGTCATGGCTTGAGCAAAAAGCTGAGTCCCCTTTAGAGACACATGTAGTGCGCTCCTGGATTTGTGAGACTTTTAAGTACCAGTCATGAGCAAATTAAATGAGATCCCAGGCTCCCAAGCAGCTTGCTAGATGGGAAACCAAGTGTATTTCCAGCAGAAAGCTGCCCAAACTTTGAAGGAATTCATCAAAACAAATATGTATTTCTACAATCTCTTTCTACCTCAGCAAATTAGTATTGTTTCACTGAAAAATTGTCATCCATGTAATGGTGTAATATCCTGTAATGATATTAACCCTTGATTTTCATAGTGTCTTGCACATTTCAGAACAGACTTCATGTTCTGCAATGAGTACCACTTAAGAAGGTATAATAGGGTGCCCTAACAAAAGGATAACATATAACACATTGCCTTAACGTTGTGCTTTAACATATTACCTTAATCAAAATACCGTCTCTTCTTCCCCCTCCTGTCTCCATCTTCCCCTGTTTCTCTCCGTGTTTGTCATCCTGGGATAAGAACTTGTTACTTCCTGACAGCAGCATGCAGTTGTGGCTTTAGATGAGATGGCAAAATCTTGTGTCTATTGTGCAAATGGCTCGTCCTTTCTGCCAGTCACAGTTTCTGGTATTTAGCACCACAATAGCTGCTTTGATGGATTAGATAGACTGAAAGTCCTTCTAACCACGTATCATACCGCTGACCAGTAGCTGTAAGGAATGTGTGGGAATAAGGCACATAGAGATGCTTCCTCTGAAAGCGTAGTGGCTTTGGGCACACTGTGGTCAGCGTGCAATGACCTAAGATGACTCCAGAACAACAGGAGTTTAACCAGATAGACAGGGACTAAGTACCCCCCACAAATGAGTACTGTGAAGTGAAACTTAACTTGTGTGTGTCTACCCCACGGTTCAGTAAGTGTAGCGTAGTGCAGAAATACCCAAACTAGCTTTAAACTAGCCTAGCTATGGCAACAAAGAGATCTGCACAAACTAATTTATCCGACAGAGAGAAACCATCRCCTGACCCTCAGTGTAAATCCTTTTGGACAGTCAACAAAGACAAGGGAAGGGAATTGGGAAGGAACTCTATTGCCATACCTACAAAGCTATTAATTCCTAAATGGTTTCATGTATAACAACCTTCATTAATTTCTGCTATACCAAGTATTACTGATTTTTGCTGCTGCAGCAGTGCCTTAAAAACCTGACCAGTGCCTCAAGGCATAGATGTGTTATATTTTCATAGGCATGTAAGAGAGAGGTAATCCATGCCCTAGGCATCTATCAAGTCAAAAGACAATAGGGTGTTAAAAATATATGGGGAGAAAAGGGGAGTAGCAAGATAGTTAAAACTGCACATGAACCAGTAGACAAGAAGAAGTAATACTGAAACAGAAAGATGAAGTTGCATTACTATTTCTCCCATACCATGTGTGAAAATTAATTAATGTTAATCACTGCAGCATTATAGGATAAAGTAGTGATTTTAGTGCTTATGATCTGAATGTGTTCATTAACAAAAGACTTGCTTGTTCTTACAACAGGCATACAAGAGGTCACTATAGACCCACCAAATACCATCTTGTTCGTGAATCAACACTGGTGTGCTTTCATCATGTTCTGTGATATTAATTAGCTGGGACAAGGTAGCAGACATAGCATTTTTAATGCTATTGAAAGAATCTAAAACAAAAATCAAGAAGTCACATTTTATTCTGCATCACAGCACATATTCAAAGTTGAAAGGGCTGCTGATATGACTGCTTGAAATGAGGCTCCACAGATGAAGGTAGTGTAAATTAGCAGGGTTAATTTCAGCTAACAATTATTGTGTGGGTAACCACTACAGGTCTCGTGCTTATGCAAGCCTCCCAGGTCAAGTCCACTTCTCCTGGAAATCCATGTTTCAGTTGTCTTTGATCAGCAATAGAGAGAAATTTGCACCCTGTAAACTTCTGTTCTTACTCTGCCTTAGAGCACTGGAATATTGATTTTAATCTTTGCTTCTCATTTATTCAATTAGTGTAATTGCATATGAATGTTTCTTCTTTGTCTTCCTTTTTCTTGTAATGTTCTCATAGCTCAGTAACTCTGGCCTTCACTGGGAGCACTGGGAAGGTATCTGAGCCTGAGCATCATGAAAGTGCAGCCATAGATGAGTAAAGACAATCAGTGGGTTGAATCACTGGTGGCATGTTCCCACTGAAGCAGGCATTCCCCGGTCTTAGACTGTCATCCCAGAAAAATGCTACCAAGAGAGATAAGATTCTATTTTTAAGCATCAGTTATCAGTCTTGTGCCTAGTTTGAGTATATCTTTGCACTTCTGTTTCATGCACAGATTATCTGTGGATTTAGGATGTCTTAGAACCTAGATTAGGACTTGCAGATTTTAAGTGTATGTACACAAGCTGCATCTTTATAGCTTGTAGTAGCAAATCATTTTGATGTTCACTGAATTAATGTGTTCATTGAATTAATATCTTCCTTTTATTTCTTTAAAAACCATACCTACCYGTCATTGACTAGGTCTTCCAGTTTTCATGCATGCTGTGTCCAAATCTTTGTTTTCCATGTTCCCATGGCAAAAGGAGCAATCACTTATTAAAGTTCAGTTTGTAACAGAAACTTAGAACGTTAAATAAGAAAGGCAAATACTTGTATGAAGACAGCTATGCTACACTTATGTGAAGTACAGTAGAAAAGAAACCAATCACTTTCTATTCATTATTGTTTAAAATACCACCATTTATGTGTAATCAGAGGGTTTCAGAATCCTATTTATACAAACAAAATAATAAAAGCACTCACATGCTATAATTGCTGTGTGATAAAATTATGGATTTAAGCTACATAGTATATTGGCTGAATGCATGTAAGAAATTACAGCACTTCAACTGCATTATTGAAAAGCTGATTTTATGTTTTATATATAAAGTAGCAGAATTATAACAGTAATGCTAACTTTTAAATACTATTAATGGCTAGCACTATTATTTCAATAAATAGAGATCTGGTTCTTTGAAAATAATTTCTCAAGCTATTGGCATGATTATTTTCTTTTTAAGGCAGTGTATTAGAAGTACTATATTCTACATTAATCTGCACAAGGTTAGCTCTAATTCGAGAGTCAGTTCTCCATTCATCAGACAATAAGAACTTTATGAGAAGAATTTTGCCTACAGATATGTGTGTATAATGAATAAATGAATAATTCTTACCAGATAACAATATTATATTCTTTATTGTGCTGGGACCCTCACTTACAAAACAGCCTAGGAATGTCAAACATTTTGATATATAAGCTCTCATATACATTGATGAGAATAAGTTCCTTTACCGCCGTGAGATAAAATATGGATCACCCATCAGGCAGATGTTAAAGAAGAAATGTGTGGATAAGAAAAGACTGGAAAAAGTATTCACCAGTTTCATGCTAATTGATCAGTTGACAGTGTTGAGAAGAGATTGTTCTACAGACACCCAGACATCAGCTGCCTGCTGATACAGACAGAAATCAGTATAATGAATGTGGTAGGAGAATTATTTCAGGCATTTTGTTTAACAATAAGTCCTTAAGTTATAATGTATTCCAGAAGAAATTACGCTTCAAAGATGAATAAGCAATTGATTATTTTCACTTAAGTTATTTTAAGGAAAGCTATCTCCTACTAAAATGGAAAATCCCATCTTCCAGCATTGCAAGCTAATAACGGTCTTGGAATTTCTTCAGTCGCACCTTAGTAATAACAATAGCTTGTGGTGATTTTAAGAACTTGATTTTCCAAGGCCAAATTCCTTGTAAAACATTTCAATTTCACAGCCTGGAATAAAAGCCCAAGTTTTTGGAAAAACACACTAAATGCCAGGGGGTCTTGTGGTGGTGCATTTCCCCCCTTCCCCTAGGCCTCTCTGTGATCTCAGGAACTCCTGTTAGGCCTTAGCCATTGTGTAACGAGTCGGGCAGTTACGCGTCCCTTGACTGTACCAGGCACTCTTGCATGGCTGAGGTGGGGAGCGGCACTGACCATACCAGGAACACTGGCTACCTGATCAAAGTAGGGAATGAAAGCGGGAGACAAGCCGCTGACAGCCCTGAAGCACTCCCTGCCTGGATCGTAGCTCAAGTGGAACGATACAACGGTTACCACAAAATGATACCATTGTAACCACAAAACAATACCATAATTATTATCCCGGAGCACCTCAGATAGTGGCCAGGATGGAAATTTACTGATGACTAAAGCCAATCATCTTGCAAACCTATAAACAGCAGTCCCAAGCGAGACCCTTTGAGCTCTCCTGGACCGCAGAGGGCTGCGCCCAGAATCTCTCTCTGAGTGGGACGCCTCTCAGAGTTCACAAACTCTGGAGTTTGTGATATTCGGGGGACCATCGGGACCTGGGCTGAAACACTCCTCGGCTGAGACGCTCCTCGAGGCTCCACCCTTCGCCTATTGAGAAATGCCAAGACATTTAGYGTGAGTATTTCACGACATTCGAGGGGAATTTTTAACAGGTACCTTTATCTAGCTTTTGGCCTTTATAAACTTATCTAGCTTTAGGCCTTTATAGATCTATTTAGCTTTGGGCCCTTATKTGTGATATGTGTGTGTGTTTGTGTGTATTGATTTAGACAATCAGTAATAAGCATAATTTGTAATCAAGTCGCTTTAGTAATTGTGGTAAAYTTGATTAACTCACTTTGTAACTGCTAAATTAGTCAATGATTAAGTGCTGTTAAAATCTTATGTTTTACCTTAAAACTGTGAATGAACTTTAGGTTGCTGCTAAACACCTATAATCCCTTAGGCATAAACCGTTGCCCAGGTCTGAGGCTAGGGTTAGATCCAGCCACACCTAGACTCCTCTCTGAGAAGGAGTTTAGAGAGCAAGGGGGTCTACTCTGAACCTCATGACTTAACGAGAGGAGCTCCTTATTCTTTTTGTATTAGACATAAACCATTGTCCAAGTCTGAGACTAAGATTGGATCCAGCTGGGTCTTCTCTGAACCTCGTGACTCAACAGGAGGGTCTCCCATACCCTTTCGTCCTCAATCTCTGTATAAATCATTCCAACTCAATTCTACACGATTTTCCCTGTGTATGCTTAGTCCACGTAATAAGTAATAGAGTGAACCTTGCCATCGAATTCTGTTAAGTCGCGCTTTTATAAATTTCTATTAAAATCACTTTTTGCTGATACCTTTGCCAGTGATTCTTTAAGCGGCCTCAAAACCACTCATTTGCGACAGGTCTACAAGCAAGATAGGCCYCTTGCTTCTCAAGAGCGTGCAGATTCATCCAAGGGGCCTTATGTTAAAATACAAACAAACATAAATTTCTAAACGGCTATAACCATGTGTTCCAAGTGATTCCCATTAGATGTCTCTTCTGGGAATTTATTTGTCTTCCGTGAGATCTGGAAGTTAGACTAATAGATTTCTCCATCTTTGGTAGAAATTGACAGCATGTCCCACTCCARCTGGCTCTCCAGTTGTGAGGCTGAAGGTTATTATGCCTTTTTTCCAATCTCTTTCTAGAATGGTCCTTTTTGACTCATGGAAACCCTTAGCAATATATTTCACAGGTTTCACTTTGAGATAAATGGATCCACTACTTCCCTCCCTTTAAAATTTTCTGAGACAGATGTCAGCAATAACCTTAATACTTCTCTGAATCTTGTTTCCTTTTTCTTTTTCTCTCCAAATGAATCAAGGTGAAATTGTTTTAGAAACTGTTCAGAACATCCACAAAGATCTGTAGCATAATAAAAGGGAGAAGAGGATACGATCTTGAAGAATCTGTCATAGTTCTTTTAACCATAATGATGGCAAATTTAACTAAATTTCATGCATCTAGCCAGGTGGTTCTTTGCATTTGAAATATGTGAAAGACTGTCTTGTGGCATCTGACTATCTAACGACCTGAAAGCTGCAAACACCATGAGTTGCTGAACACATCCATTTTATTTTATTAGGCTTAGAGCCCAAATTCTCCAGGTACTTTCCAAACACAGAGACGGCTCCTGTCTTTGACTTTGTGTCATTACTAACAAAAAATCCATGACATTTTGTTGGTGAGTTCATCTCACTTCATAGAACCAGGTATTACGGTGCTCAATATAAATCCATGTGACTGAAATCCTGCATTCGCTGAAATCCCCACAAAGCTCTTTTTTCACCTTTGATGTGTTGTTCTGGCATAAAAATTTTTGTACGTGGACATGAAAACTTGCTGAATGTTCTTTTTTTTCCAGAGTGTTAATGAAATAGAAAGTGAAATTATGATGTTTAAATTTATTTTCTTAATGATTATGCTTCAGGTAATTAATTCGTAAGTCATTTCTAGGCCCTAAGGATTTCTGTGACACATCAGAGCTGATGTTGTAGTAAAGATAATGGAATTAAGTGGTATGTAGAGGGTATAGATTCTGAAATGCTGGCACTGTGCATTCATGAAGCCTTCTGTGGGCTGCAGAATGATGTAGCTCCTAAATATATCTTCCATTCTTTGCCTAGGTAAGCAAACAGATGAAAAAAACAAAACATGCAGAGCTAATGAATACTGTAAGGGCTCCCTGCCCTAATACTAGCAAGAGATCGCAGTRGGAACAAATGCTTAACCTCTTGTTTTTAGTAACAAAAGTTACATTCTATTCTCAGAAATGCTTGCAAAGCTTTGGGTTTCAGCAGGTAAATATTTATCTCCAAAAGGAAGGGTTTAGACCCCAAATTGAATTGTCTACATGTTTAGCATTTATCTGTGGCTTTTTTCTACTTTCAGTCCATAGCTGTGTGCTCTTTGAAAGCAGTCAGAAAACATTTAAAACCAGATCATCGCTGTTCTGAACATGGCTACAAGGAGAGCAGGAGGGCACTGACAGTTTGAACATCGGAGATGACTGTCACAACTCAGTTCCAATCAGAGTTGTTTCTGGTTAATGGGTAAATGGAGACACTGGTTGTTAATGTTCTCTTGGGGTGGTCTCGCAGGGCTTACCACTTCGGCTTCTTCCTGGACCTGCTCCTTCAGAGTTCAGTGGCGTAGGAGGACAAGGGTTGCAAACTGCTCCTTGAAAAATGTTCTCGACCAATTGTTACATATTTTTCAGCAACCAAACACATTTCTAGTACTGAATAAACAAGACCCAGATTCAAAGTAACGTTAAGACCCCCACGGCAATTACTTTGTTGTTTTTTGCTCATTAGCCTGAAACATCTGCTCCTTCCCTTTTTCCCCTCCTCTCTGTTCTTTTGAAGATGATTGCTGCAAGGAACAGAAAAAGACCTTCAGAAGGATAAAGGTAACTGGAAAAAAATAGAAAAAAAATCACACCGCACTATGAAGTTAGCCTTGCACTGCACTGGCTGGTTTTTTTTTTTTTGGCAAATACATAAAATCAGGAGGAATTGTGGGCCACGGTTATCATTTTGGCTACTTTTCAATTCCRCATATCCTATACAAAAATATTGTTACAAAAATGTACAATTCCTTGTGCTTYATTCAGCCAGATTAATAGTGGCCAGTAGTATAGAAATTGAGAGCAGTTACCTGATCTGAAACTAGTGGACATGTTTATCATTTGTGGTCATAATGTTTCAGTGTAATGAAAGTGCATCAAATATTTGATAAGATTACATAAATATTTTTAATATCTGATGCTTCATGCATGTGTCAAAGAAACGATATATATCCTGTATTCCCAGGACATTTTTTCAAGAAATATTGGTTAAAATCAACTCAACAGAACATGGATAAACTTGTACCTTCCACATTCATGAATGTTTTCTTGCTTAACATTTCTATTGCAGAGAGTACATTTTTGCAATGGATTGTGATGTTTTTGTTTTTACTGACTATAATCTCTCCCTGGAGAAATACCAGCTTACCTATATGCTCAATTTTGCCCCAGATACAGCATAAATGTGCTCCTGCAGACAACAGAAATCACATACATGTCTCAGAGGACAAAAATGGACCTTCTACTAAGATCAAATCCCTAGTCTTTAATTTTGGTGAGCATTGGATTCAGAACTTGTCTCTGCAGCTGAAATAGAAAACCGGTAAAACAGTCTCTCAGGCTTTTGGAAGAGAGACAGAAATAATCTTATCATTGTACTGTCCCTGCTGGTCTTTTTATCAGGAATCTCCCAAGAATGCTCAGCTAGAACATATTTCAAGTAAATGACCCCCTTAATCATCATGCTAAAATGTAAAAGATTTGGGAAGTGTGGTGACATTTTCATCAAGAATGTTATTGTAGGAAATTCTTTTGTTAAGGAATTGTGAATTAACTTGTTTTCCATGCTCAGATGCTGAGGTTTCATTTATTTGAGCACTGCCTTTAAAGCGGCTGTTATGAAAACAATAGGACYACTCATCTAAAATAAAATAATGTAATTAAAAAGTAAATCACTGCTGACACCGAAGTGTATTTAAAAGCAGCTGCAGTCAATAAGATGGTCGGATTTTAGTTCACAAAATATGAAAGGCATGCAGCCACATGGGACCAATAATGCTGGATGATTTATTGTAGAAGAAATGTGCAGAACAAATCAGTAGAAATGTGGACCTGAAAGCAGTAAAAAGAAACTGTGAATGTTTAAGGCTTTTTGTAAGTTCTTGTGGAGCCGTAGGAAGTAGTGATTAAGAGAACAGTCTTTGAGAAAGACCAAGACAATCAGGACTGTGTTCCTGATCAGCAAGAGAGAGGCATTCAGAACAGTTTAGAAGTCTCTGTATCTGGGTAAGGTGCAAAGAACTATATGTAAAACAGGTGGAAAGAAAACAAAAAAATCTTAATTACTTCAGTAGTCTGATCATATCTTAAAAAGTGTTAAATTCAGGTTCACCTGGCCATGCTTATAGTAAATAGTACCTTTCTTCAAAACCAGTCATAACTTTTGTATAATTCAGTTATTTGAGAATAAACTAACATTATTCGTGAGTAATATCTGCACTTGCAAATGTTCTTGCATGTTCTTGCRTAGAGCAACTCTGACTCAGAAAATGAACAAGTGGTAAGGTGTAAGCCTATGAGCAATTGGGATCTTTTCAGATCTTTGTGTGAGAAAGAGGTTTGTTTTCATTTATAAAATGAGCAGAACGTTTTGGAGAAATTGAAGCTGGGTGGTTAAGAGCGTTAAACCTCGGCTCAGTAGTACTGGGTTTTGTTCCCAGAGTTTTCATAAATGTTTGTCTGACAGGAGGAAAGTTTACAGGAAGAGATAATGCTCAAAATTTAAGGTAATTCTAAAGTTTGAACATTGACTATGTTTAATTAATTACACAGCTGGGTGGTGGGGAGGAGATAGACCACGTGAGACAGGAGGAACTGTTCATAAGCAGAGAGTACTGGTTCTTAGTTCCCGGGCTTTGAAAATATTTTGTAGGTTTTCCTGACCATCAGAATATATCTTACTGGAGATTGGATTTCCCTTTTTCTTGACTGTGTGATTTCTTTCTAGGGCATAATATATTTTCTTTTTTATTTCATTTGCATAGTTCCTGTGAAATGTTATGACTTCTGTTTGGTTTTTGGCATAGCAAGTAGCACTGTACGAAGTCTGTTGGTGTACAGAAAACTTAGTTTTGATGTTACAATTGTCAAGACTGGATGGAGTGGCGAAAGGTCATTTGCTTTCTGACTGGGGTAGAGACGGAGGAGGCTGAATTAGTAGTTTGAGAGAATTTTTTTTGAGGGGTGATATACTTTTTTTCAAGCATAGATTATAATGCAATTATTCCAGAACGGGATGAGATATAACAAGCTTCTAGCTTTGTAGATGGTATTGGGGGAAAGGAGTTGTTCAAAATTCTCATCTGTCTTCCTTAGACAAGTGTCCTCATTTATAAGCCCATTATAGTCAGGTGCATATTGGAAAGACACACATTTGTGCTTCAAAGCCAACTGCATGCCTGCTAAGGGCCTGGTTTATAGCATGCCTTTTAGGTTGGTTTTACATGGGTTTTGGTTTTGTGAAAGATGTGGTTTGAGCCATAGGTTTTATCTGTTTGTTAGTTATTACAAAGTTAATGTATTTCACAGACAGCTTGATCATGCTTGCTGCATTAATTAATGTTTTAATTACAAATTCAAATTGACAGTCCAGATTGTAGATGGTGCCATGTTTGTATGTAATTACTTAGATTATCAGAAGGTGGATCATCAAGTCATTCAGTATTGTAGAGAAAGGTTGGTGTCCCCACCTTTACTTGCGGATTAGCAGGTGTCACTTCTTCAGTTATAGATAAGACCAGTGGCAGTATGATTGTCAGTCTTATCTCTTGCAAGGCATGTTGTTGTATCATCATAGTGCTGGAAGTCAGTGAACATGCTTGGAAAAAAACTTTCTGAACTGTAAGTGGTTTATTTGGTCTGCTAATTTTGCCGTAGTTTCTGTGTCTGTACGATGGTGCAAATGATTTACAGGAGAGCTCTAGAACTTAATTATTGTTTAAAAGCATTTTTAAATTCCTTGAGGCAAGGCGCCATGAAAATACAAAGTGCTATTAATTGGCTCATCAGACTTCAGAGAATGCCACAGTAATTGCATATTTAATAGTCTGTCAGTAGTTACTGTGGTGCAACAACTTGGCAATTCTGTTGTAAGCAAACATTTCCATCAGTTTCTTTCAGTGTACAATTGCAGTGTCCGGAGAAGACACAATGGAACGACCCTGTGAATTTTGCATGCTTTTGCATTGGAAACATGAACGCTAAAAACATTCATCCTGATTAGCCAAAGGATGACGTATCTTTAAAGTTACTCCAGTGAATAGAGTCCAAGCACTAGCTTCACAATGAGATGTGGTATTTACCATGCTTTGCTGCTCTGATTATTAACCACCTTGGAAGTTTGCCCTGCAATAACAGAGCAGTTATAATCTCTTTAGAGATTAGTAAAACAACCTAATTTTATTTTTAGGGATAGTAAATGATTTTAATAAAGTGGCTTAACACTTGGAATTAGGACTTCAGTGGGGACCAGTCTGGCCTGCTACTTTTGTACAAGTAAAGAAGGGAATGATGTTTGTGTTCAGTGGTGTTCTGGAAATCCCCCAGCAGGAGTCTGGTATGAGAGGGGACTTGAGGGAGAGAAAAAAAAGGTTGAAGGAGAATAAATATCTGTACGCGGTATCCCTGATTTAAAAGAACGGAGCACAATTCTAATACTGTACAATTCTGATTATGGAGTTACTAGAAAAGAAAGAGTTTATTAGATTCCTAAAGGAATACAAATGAGATGATCACAACATAAATATGTGCTTTACTACTGGAATGAGAAGCGTGCTTTTTTTGGCTCTGAACATGTCATGGAATATTCAAAACGCCTGTTTCATGGCATAATAATGCATTGTGTCATTTCACGATAACATGACTAACAGCTAAACTCTAAAATTTAAACCTAACTTCAGCACATAAGCTTTAGAGATAAGCATATAAATAGGTCAGTGTACATATAATTTCAAAACAACCATGGAAAATAGCAAGGGATGTACATCACAATAAGCATTTTTAGCAGTACACTTAGGTGCACAGCTTTAAGGTGTGTCCTTACCAGTTAGTGGTATTCTGCAGCTAAAATGAAAATACTTACATTTATCCTGACCTCACTGCAGTGATTGTTTCTCACTATTTTCTTATTTTTAGAATGAATGTTGTGGCAACCAAGTACAGTGCAATATGGTGCATACTTTCTTTTAGAGTGCAAGCCTCTGTTTATGTTCCTTAATTTAGAACTATTCTGATCATAAAATAACTATATGAATGCTATACTCAAGCAATTTGATGTCCTAGGGATTTTCCACAGTACTTCAGAGATGCTCTTAAGACAAACACATTTCTTCATGTCTGGCTTATTACAGAGACAAGATCACCCATTTATCTCTGATTACTATAGGATGGCATACAGCATTGTGGCTACAGGGTTTAATTCTTATTTCTCTGTTCTGTTTTTCCTGTTCTAAGTAAGCAACTAGAAACCAAAACAGTACTTTCTACAGTGGAATTAATAGCTSTTCCCTGGTATGTTAATTACATCAATTGCAGATGTCACTCTAATAGCAGCTCCTACTGTTTTTAAAGCTGTAAGTCTTATATAATTCGCCTTCTAATATTAATTCTGCTCAATGGCACATGTAAAGTATAGCCATATTAACTGATCTAAAGATACCTGAAGCTCTTTAAGCAACAAGTAGTGTGGGCACCAGGTAGGGAGATAACCTTCATCTGACCTCCCACACTGTTCTGAGGGAACAGTTAGTGCTAAATAGCTTACCAAAAAAAAAAAAAAAAAAAAAAAAAAAAAAAAAAAAAAAAAAAAAAAAAAAAAAAAAATCATAATAGCATTTCCCAGCTGTCTAACTGCTGGAAAGCCAGAGCGAACCATCAGAGATGGCAGACAATGTTACCTCGCTCAGGCCCCTGAAATTTCTAAGAAGTAGCAAGGAAACTTTTCTGGGTCAGTCTCAGTTTCTGGATTTGCCTCTGTGTAACATCTACCTGAACAAGACCTTTCTAAATGTATACAAATCCACCACAGGGAACAGGACAGGAGAGTTCCTTGTCTGAGAAAAACAAAAGCTATCCGCTCCCCTAAAAGCCAGTCCTGCCCTGAGGATGGGGAGTGCAGTTTCCTTCTCTCTCTGTCTGTCCTGACTTACAGGAGTGCAGAAGCAAAGATGAGGCAAAATTAAAGTACACGAGCAGAATCAGGGATATCAGACTGGAGCCGCTATCTGTGGAGGACTACGTAGATAGTCCTTTGAGTCACACAGTGTAGACTGAGCTGTTTTTCAAAGGGAAGGGAGTTGCATGGAAAGGAGGTGGTAAAGGCAGCCCCTGATGGGAAAAATGGCAACATCTCCACTCCTTGGAGAAATCTCTGACATTCTTCTTAAAACCCTGCTCTCGTAAGTCCTGTCAGAGATTGAGATGACTTTATCCAAAATCTGAGACCAGTGTGTTTTGGTCATTAAATTCTGAGACAGGTTAATGTCAAAGCATAAACCATGAGACTACACAGTGCCAGAGAAATGGTCCGCAAGGGCAGCAACCTGTTTGTCATGGCAATGGCTGAAAGTGTATGGGGGGAGGAAGAGATGTGGAATTGATTTCTCTAAAAGAATACTCCTTTCCAGATTACAGAAAATATAATTCATGGTAGGATCCTCAATTCCTTAATTTGTTTAAAGGCTACGTTTTTGGTTGGATTTTTCTGGTGTTTTTTGGGGTTTTTTTTGGAAGGAATGGTAAAGGGTGGCTTAGACACAACATCTTTACTGAAGGGAAATTAAGCTGTTGTGATTGCCTCTGTACAGCAGTAAAAGCACATTTAGAATATTTATATTGTACATTCTGAATGAACCCTCCCCACCCCTGACATTGATTTGTCAAAATGCTATCAAGGGTCAGGAAAGCTCACCTCCTGAGCTAATTTGCTGGTCTTATTTAAAATCACTTTCTATTATCTGAATAATTATTTCTCCTCCATTCAAGCTACTACATTTGGCTAATGTCAGAGAGAAGCAGCAGGATGAATAATCGTGATAGCTGGAGTCTTACTGCCAGCATTTACCAGAATACAGAATTGTTCTCAGTCCCTGTTCTCTGGGCTGTTTCTCAGAGCAGACCCAGCCTTCTCCTGAGGTTTCCTGCTGATATTTAAGCAGATGAAACTCCCTTATTCGTAGCATGCCCAAGAACCTGTCTCAATGCTTTCATCCCTGACTGTTTTGAAACTATTTCAAGGAGTCTGAGCAAAAAATGCTGTAGTTACCCAGATATGAATCTGATGAGTGAACCCAGTGCTTTAAAACACTTTTATCATTATCTCCAGTGRATGCAGTTTTTGTCTTGCTGCTTGCAGGTTGCCATTCAGTTGCATACATCTGCTTTATTATACACAGAATGCCTTGGTGTGTTGGATTGTTTTTTGTTGTTGGGTTTTTTTTTTTTCCCCCTGTTTCTTTTCTGGTGTGCTCACCGTTTCCAGATCATTTGTGACTTTAAAATAACAGTAGCTTAAAGGCTAGTTTAGTCTAAAGGATTGATGAAATTGGGAAAGTTAAGACAGAAGGAGGACAAAAGGGTGTGTATTGGATAAACCTATTAAGCAGTGGGTGGGACTTACACCACTTATGGTCAGCTTCAAAATCTAGTTTAATCCCCTATTTTAAAAAGTAGCCATTCCTAAGTTTAGTAAAAAGATCCTCCCTTGTTTTTGGCAAAGTAATTTAGGATCCCAAAATGTTTCTGTAGTCCTAAAGACAGCAAAGCATTCTGTGTAGAATGAAGCAAAATGTGCAGTAGAAAATCAACACGCAGTCAAGAAGTGGATTCACAAGGGAGATCCTTTTCCTACAGAAACTGCTCAGCCACAGAAAATGAGAGCTCAAATACTCAGAGCATACCGAGGGCTCATTAACACACACTGCTAAGCTTTATACTATGCAAAAATGAATTACTGCTTTATTGGGACACCCTAGATTATGTAACTGCACCTTAATGGAAATAAAATAGAGCATATGATTTTCACTGTTGCCATTAGCAACAGTTCTGTTATTAATTTCAGCCTACATTTCCCTCCTGAAACAACCACTTCATTGAAAGAAAACCCTGTGGRACAGGTAATGCAGAAGGTTGCTAATGCAAAGTGAATCAGTGCTTTTGGGATATATACTAAGAGTAACAATGAACACATTTCTTTTTGCATCCCATCCTAGTAATTTTTAACAAAATCRGGAATTATAATTCCTATAATTCCCTTTTAAAAGCTTTTTTTAAATGTGCATTGTCAGCTAGCATCTGTGCAGTCAACATCCTGAAAATGTAGCTTTAATACATATTGCCATATTTTCTGGAAAATATGGACAATATCCACATTTTGGGAAAATTCTCAGCCTGATTGTCTAACAGAGAGGTGTTTCTTTGTAAAAGTGAATACGAAATTGCTAAGTGTCCAATTCAGGAAAGCTTTCCTGTACAGCACAGTGGTTAAACTGGGACTGTGAAACACTGGGTTACTTGCTCTCCTGAAATGGGACCTGTTCAGACAGTAACAATTCAGGATTGGATTTAAATGCTCATCTTTCCTTCCATTTGTCTTCAGTTGCACCCCAACAGTATTTCTTTATCTATCTCAGCCCCAAAATCGTGCTTTTGTAATTAAGTGGATTTTATTAAAAGCCTGGAAATTCCCCCAGACTTTCATATTTGGTGAACTGAAAAACACAGATTTTATATTCCCTGAAATGTCATTACCTATTTTTTGAAGAAAAGAAATAAGACTTTTTAATTAAAGAAATGGCTATTTGTGCAGGGAAATACTGAATTTGAATGCACTATGATCAAGTAATGAATTCCATTCAGGCATATTTATATATCTTGTAATATATGTGGTTTTCTCAGCTGCCACAAAATCGCTATCATAAACATAGAGAAGTCAAAATAAAATGGACAAACACAATCCTGGTATAATTCCACTGACTGAAATGTATTTTTGCTGTTGCTTAAAGTAACCCCAAATCTGTGCCACTGGCTTTAAGTATAATCTGCCTGAATCTAAGTCGGTCATAGAATTAAACAGAATTTAGTTGTCATCAAATCATAGAAATAAGTCTTTAATTATGGGKTTTTTTTTCCTTCCAAATGAAGTAATTTGTGACTAAAAGCTTAACCTTTTCAAAAAAGTTCTTTTCTGTGAACTGGAAAAAACCAGCTTCTGCATGTTCTTTCATCAGAAAGTCTCTGCATGTTAAACAGAACTGCATCTCAGCACTGAGGCTTAGGGCAACTTCAGCAACCTCTTTGGCTGCACCCACAGGAAAATAGATGGGTTGCATGATGTATTACCAGCTCACGATAGTAGCCTTGCAAGTAAGATTTTGTAATGACCATGCTAATAGCTATGGGAAACTTCTGACATGCTCCACATAAACAAGAAATCCTCAGAAACCTGGGCAGACTCAAAGCAGGCTGATTGCTTATGGAGTTAATAAAACATGCCCATTCAGAGTGTGTTACAGGAGATCACATTCACAGTTACTATAAAGCAAATGTGTATATTTACGTGAAGATGAGCTCCAGAGCAAATAAAGCTGTATGTAGCTGCTTTTATCCCAGAAATACTTTATTACCACAGAGAAGACAACTACTTCCTTTATCTTTTAAAGTTTTTACAAATTTCAGTAATGTGCCTACATCAGTGTCTCCTTTTTATTCAAATACATCTGTAAAACCGAGGGAGGCAAGATGTCTACAGATTTTATCAACCAGGAGAAAACATGCCATATTTCAACTAATACCCATGGAAGTCCCTAATGTGTTGAGCATTAATTAACCATGTATTTTGTGTTAGTTAATACTGTAAAGACAAGGTTGGTCTTTATTTTTCTCTCAACCTGGAAAGAAAGTGTGCATTTGTATTGGGGTAAAATAGAACCTTTTCTTTTTCTCTGGTCTTGTAACGTACCTTCTGGCACATCTATTGCTGCAGCTGAATTGTTCACAAATGAATATCATGCAATTCAACTTCTATGGAAAGCTATGCTATTGAATCATAACAATCCTGTGACATCAAAGAAGGTACACCTCGCTCATAACTTAAGTAGAATTTAAATACATGTACTTAAAATTACAGTCACTCCCTCTTACCTGATAACAGCTTTCTAGCATTAAGTGGTTATTAGATAAAAAAATCATAGTCCAGAGCTCAGAACTCCTCCTTCTCCAGCAAGTAGCCTAACTGTGAGTCTTGCACTCTGGCCCCAGAATGGAAGCCTTTTTTCAGGCTGTGGTAGTTTCATCAGCAGACTAGATAGCAATGTCACCTAGATAGTCTTTCACTCAGCAATGGGCACAGTTGCAAGACAGTTGTAAACATAAACCCCATGGTAGAAAATTGTACCTATATAAAGGTATAAACACTAGTACAGTATTACAGCAAACACCATCACCATTCCTAGTTTAGGAGAAAGGGGTCTGCTTTCAGAAGGGAGCTTCATGCTGTCAGTCCCAAGTAAATGTCCTTTTAGTAATGAGTGAGGTAATTAAGCCCACAAGAGGAATAGCTATAGCTTCCTCTTGTCTTCGGTGTTGAGTCTTCAGGCTTCGTTGTAGACTACCTGGCTGCTCAGACTGTGCAAGCAGATGTTTGTATTGTCTCTTAAATGTTTCCTCCTAACACCACTCTGTAACCAGACATCTAACTATATAGTGTATGTAGCAACAAGGAGCCAAAATTTGGGGTTTTGAAGACTTTTATTAGCCTGAAACTATTTTCATCAACTGAAGAAGTCAGGGATACTGAACACACACTTTTCATATCCTAAAGTGATTTCTGTGTGTCTGCATACGGTGGAGGTGGAATAAGGTCTATTTATACTCATCATAGAAGACTGATCGGCTTTTAAGAGCACCCAACTATCCCTCTGAAGCACTATATCATTCTCATTTTAATAGCATTTGATTCCCTACAGAAGACATACTGTGCATTATGCTTTTTCATTCTCACCTTATCTCTTTCTTCTTCAATAACAAATTATTTTTGGAGGGAAAGGATGATCCTGCAGTGGAGATGCTATCTTAAAACTCAGATATGTAGGTTTATTTCCAGAAGACATTGGATTCATCATCTGTGAATTGAGGATAATGTTGCTTTTTCTACTTTCAAAGAATCTTGTGAAAATAAGTCCACTGTGGATAGAAAGGCATTCAGATATTATGAGGATGGGTGTTGTAGAAGGAATTAAATGTTCTCTGTTCTAAAACAATCGAATGAATGCCGAGCAGCGGCAGTGTGAAATGAGTGAAATTAAGCTCTGGCTTGAAACAGGTGTTTATCATTCCCACAGTTCATTGAATCTGACTCTGATTTTGATGTCAGATAATACACTGTCATTTGTTTAGCTGAACCGAATCAAATCATTATTATGAAGTGCTAAGTGATCTGCACAGTAACATTTTCTAATGTTATTTGGCACATACATATAAAATAAATATGGTAATAAAAATTACTCGTAAAAATAACTTCCAGTACAGAAAAGATACTAATCACATCGGTTACCAAAAAGCAGCAGGAGCACATGAAATAGTTTATGTGGCTTTCCAGATCCTACTAATCTCTCTTTTATTCTAAAGGTATTCAGATGATACTTAAAACTTTTGCTGAAAGCTTTCATTACATTTTAATGGATGTTACCCTTTAAACAAGTTGTTTTAAATCCCTTTGGTTGAGAAAGACTTCAAATCAAATTCTATCTTCAGTGCTGCTTTTTGAGCTGTGTCCCACTTTCTGTTCTTGAAGATGAGGAAATGTTTTTAATCTTTTGTAAAATGCACAGCTGAGCGATCTAATTTAACAGTGGTTTCATACCACGGGGTTCTATTTGTTGCCATTTAATGACTTTATTCTGTGCGCGCCTTCATTTGTACATTGCAGGAACAAATGGATGTAAAGTAAATGATTAATTTTTACCAACTTCAGAATGTCGGTAAGGCTGTCTGTATTATTAGAATGACATTATCAACCTTTTAAAATCATACTATTAGGACTTTTTGGAGGACAGTACTTTCATAGGGAACAGCTATTGAGTCAACCACCCACCCCCAGCTTGAAGCACAAATATAGAAGGGGGATCTGGAGAGAAGGATAATTGTTTGCTATTTTTGCATGTTTTAATTTAGGCTACAATCCAAAAAATATTGAAGTCAATCTAGAAACTACTTTGGCTCCACTGGGCTTTTTGAGCAAGCTCTAAGCATGTAGGGAAGGGTTCATTCTATTTCAGCTGGAAACTGAAATCATATAATTGAACTAATAACTGAAATTGAAAAAGAAGCTTCAGTAGGCTCTACAAAGATTTTATACCAAGTTTTGTAAGTGATTATGCCTAACTACACTTTTCAGAAGGATTTACCATGAAGACTCCTGAGAGCTTATACTAATTTAATTATTAAATTGTGACTTCCTACTTATAGGAGTAGCAGAGATGCTGTATCAACGGTAGAACGTTCTGACAGCAAATGGAGGCACAGACACACTAGTGCAAGCGGGTTGCCAAGGAGCAGGGCGCATTGCTCCCACGAGGAGCTGCCCGCGCGTGACTGCAGTGTGCCGGGGCTGACCGGCGGTGCAGCACGGTGCTGCGCACCCTCACTCCCCTCACAGGAGAAATTTCATACCCGTACTCTATTGCATGCTATCGATATGCCCTAAAGAAGCTGAGCAAAAACTCAATTGCAAATTCCCAAGTATCAATTCTGTGATTTGTACTCAAGGAGGAAACCCCCTTAAACGTGAAAAGGAAAGAGGGTAGCAACTTTCCTCCTGTATAGCTCTGTAACAACCGACAGGTAGTCCCAAATTTGCTCCTTGACAACTTTCACATGCACAGAGGCATAACATAGGCTTGTCAGTTTTCTTCCCTTTTTTTTTTAACTTTTGTTGTTGGAAGAGGTGTGCATCAGACTTTACCTAAAGGATTTTCAGCAGCTCCAAGCAAGAGCATTGGTGCCCTTCCCTTTAACTTGTTCTGACATTGTAACATTTTGACACTCCATCATTGTGCAAATGATCCAGTTTTCTTTTTCAAAATCTAACAGTTTCATTACTTGGGAATCATTGCTTCCCAGCCAAATACATAAATGATGACAAGACAACTTGCAACATACAACAGTGAAACATCCTAGTTCTTTTTGCTGTATCTTGATGTGAATTTGAGAGTTTGTTTACTTCAAAAATAAAAGCAAAACTTTGGGAATATGAAGAGGAGAGAAAAACGGGTACAAATGTAATACAGCAAGTCCTAAGAAAATGTTAACTAAAATTCATAAAAATTATGTGGTGTTTTATGCCTCTACTGTAAAGTCTGTCCAGTTGGGTTATTCAAGGCAGTTGGGTTATATCAGCTAGTTGTATATTATTAATTTGTGGGTTTCTCTTCAGGCATTTCATATCCTCTCAGTTTCTACCATCTGCCAATAAATTATAGCTAAAGAGATTGGCCAGCAAATCCAAGCACTGTATCTTTTCTATAGATTGCTCTCTATCTATAGGTTGTTCACAAGGCTGTGAACTTGTGTGGTGGATAACATCTGTTTGCCTGGGCTGTTTAACTTCATCATGTTCCCTTAAAAATGTGGAGGTCAGCTGGAGAGGCTGGAGGCAGAGGAGGGTCACTGCTTTTCTGGAGGAACTCCCCGAGCCTGCTCCCTGCAGGAGGCTGGAGAGATGCAGGCTGGTGGCACCATGAGTGGCGAGTGGAGCTGGGTTTCCCAGGCTGCACAAATCCTAGCAGCCAGACCTCACGTGGCAACAGCCTCACAGACCCAAGGAGGAGGCAAGCAGAATTTACTGTATTGTTTTTCCAGGATTTCATCTTCTTGACATAAACACTTGTCCAAGGAAAACTCTTCAGTGTACAAAATATCTACTCAGGTATCTGTCTATCAGTACACGTAGAAGTAAATATACACTGGCGTTAATAACAGTGTAGGTGTTACATTTTTTAATTAAAAAAAAATATTATAAATCTGCATGATAGAGACGACTGCATAATTAGAATATCAGTCTGGAATAACAGTGATTTAATTCAAGTTGCAGCTTAATCCTGTGTAATTGTCAAGGAGCCCTAGGTATCAAAAATGTGTGCTTTCATTCCAGGCCCATCAGAACGCTGGATTCTGCATCTTTTGATTTTGGTTACTGTTCAGGAAGTGGCCATGAATTCAGCTCTTGCATCTGAATTTTCACCTCCCTTAAAAATTCCTGCATGTCTGAATGCGCCATGCTCTGTTCCTTATTTCCTTCCCCCTGCACTTACTACTAAACTATTAATCATGGTTCATCCACTCTTGGTATGCATTTTTAATTTGAATAGCACATGATAAAATGCTTTCAGACATGAGTGATTTGGATTTTACTGACATAATTATTGGCTTCTATTACATAAGCAGTGTATTATTTTAATAAACGTAACCGTCTATGCTCGTAACAGACTTTCTTTGGGATGTACAACACACAGTTAATAATTTTGAATGCAAAGGTGATCTCAAGGCAAGTAAATGAAGACATGCCTGGCTGGAAAGTCTTAGGATGTTGAAAAAAGGAAAATTAAAAATTAAGGCAAATTCCATTGACAGATAAAGACAAGTGATGTCTTTTAACTTCAGATTTTTAACTTCATTCATTTAATCAGTTTCCTTTTAAATCACTGTGAGGGCAAGGCTGTCTCTTCCACTTTTAAAGGCATGGAGGTAAGAAGAAGGTTGCCATAGATGAACCTGGATGTGATGCATCTCTCCTGCATGGAGCATGTATCCGCTCGGTGCCGCCCAGCCCAGCAGGGAGGCTGGGAGAGGGTTGTGCTGGCAGCTCAGCCTGCTGCTACTCACCCGGGGCCTGCCCCAGTGAATTCGCCTGCTGGCATAGCTCTGCGGCGTGCTGTTTGATTGCTCCCTTTCGTCCAAAAATTCTCTTTATTCAAACTGTATTAGTAGTATGGGAGTTTGATTAAATCTTTTTATACTTACTTGCATTTATGGAGTCAGACTTTCAGCTATATTAGCTCAGGACATTTAATGTAGTATAGGCTTTGGCCAAGCATCTGTATTTTTAAAAAGGATTTTAAAGAAATGGCTTATCCATCCACTCAGGTTGAGGGAGAGGTCATGTCACATATGTATTCCCGAGACTGAAAACCTTGTGTGTTACAGAGAGGGCCCATCAGCGCTGTAATTACCTTGCTTTGGTAAATAGAGGGAGTCAGAAAATACTGAGAGTGGTAGAAACAACCAGTGAATATTGTTTTCTTTAAACAGGGGTGTATATGGACTAGAGCTAGTCTGGGGTATCATCAGAGCTATTGCTATCAAGCAGGAAATTGCACTGTTATCACTAAACTGAAAGGTCAGCTCTGTTGGAAGTGTCAATTACTGGTAATGTATGAGGTGGGTTTCTTACTCTAATTGGGAAATATTTTTAAAAGACAGTAGAAATCATGTGAGTGAGTTGTGAACTTTGTGTTCCTCTAGGCGAATTACTGGGGTGGATTCCTAAGGGAGATGGGGAAAATGCTTCTAAAAAAGTGTGATAGATGTCTTTTGGGCATCAGAGCCTTGTTAATGGTCTCCTGCCTTTGTCCTGGCTTTATCGTACCAATATAAAGTTTAGAACTGCTGATGCAGGAATTCCTACAGACTTTAGGAAATAATCTTTGTACAATGCTTTGCCACACTGTGGGCTTCCATAGGTGGGTGCTATATTTCAACCTGTAATTTTTACGTGAGTAAATGGAGAGCAAAGAGGAAGTGTTATCAATGGCTTTACTTGGAGGAGATTGCAGTGCATCCACCATGGACTCTTTATATCCTTACATATATGAGGATAATAAATAATACATCATACATGCTCACAGGGTGTGTTAGATTGCCTAGAGCAGCAGCCTCTAGTTTTTGCCTGCCTCTTGGCCCATGGATCTGTAACGCATTGAGAGCAATTTTTCTATCTTTGCTTGCTTGAGCCTGGTAAGTTCCTCTGGCCACAAGGATTGTCAGAGAGTCACAAAATCAACAGCGCAAGGTATACTTTTTGCTAATAAACTACTACATGTGGACTAACAGCCCAGGATACAGCACAGTTATCTTTCTGTGATAGTGTTACCAGAACAAACTCAGTTTGGTCATATTGGTTTGGGTATATCCCCAATGCAAAGGTCTTCTCCTTATTTATACCTGTCATCACAGTGCACCACTCTGAAAGCTTTCCCTTCAGCTCATGATGCAAAAATAACATGGTCTGTGAACTGCTGCTGGTGTTTTAAGCTCACTTCAGTTTCTGCAGAATGGAAAGAGACTGTGCCCAAGCTCTGACTGCCTTTGCTTGCTGCTCTTGCCTCCTGCATTCATATAGGCTCCTTGATGAACCCTGTGCAGCTAAGGACACGAGGTGCTCAGATAACAAAAAGGACAAAGCATATTTCTCATAGTCAGAATTTGGAGGCACAGTTTGATCTAGTACCTCTTACTTCTTGCTGTAAATCATATTACTCTCATTGTAAAATTGTCCCAATCACTTTCTTGTTTTGTGTCTCTTCACAGAGCGATGAGGTTTTAACAGTCATCAAGGCAAAAGCACAGTGGCCTGCCTGGCAACCTCTGAATGTGTAAGTAAGTAGGGAATAGTATGTCTCAATAGCCTTGTGTTCAGTGTTGGCTAATGGACTGCTCTAAACTCCTTGTCTCATATAATCATTCACTTTTGTAAAGAAACAATCTAAAAATATTCTGATAGATGGGGTTTTAATCTTTTTTTGGTTTTTTTGCAAGCAGTTGCTTCTCTCGTTCTTTCCTCTTCAGCATCTCTTCATTTTTTTACATGTTACAGGAGAAGGATTATCCCATGGAGTTTGTGCCTTCATTGAACAATGATGTTTATTCAATGCTTGCTCAAAAATATATTGTACTGTTCTACATGTAGTATTTTTTAGCATCCTGTGTCATGCACTGTGACAACGCACTGTGTCAATACAGCAAATCCTCAATCTACCAACAAAAAACTTCTGAGGGACTAACTCTTTAAAATGCTTATCATCTGAAACACCCTATGATAGCATCATGATCCTGATGGTAGTATAACCATGGTTGTTTTACCAAGTGAGACAGCTAGCTAGCTTCCCAGGATCCTAACTCTGGGCTCTCTGGCACTCAGCAGAAAAGAGGACAAAACTCTTCTTTCAGGATACTCTTGAATTTACTGGTTGTCTTTTGGGGGTGTCGGGGGGGGGTGGTTCCTGTATAGCTTATCTGTGCTTGGCCCAAAGTTCGTACTAATTATCCAGGCCCAAATGAGTGAGACTTACAAGAAGTGACTAAAGATGAGAACCCAGTATAACGGGTCAACCCATTAGCTGAGAGTCAAGTTAAGTCCTTGGAGAAGCAGGGCAATTAGTCTATTGCAGGATTGTAGGGACCAGGTAGTCCTGTTTCCTCTGTAAAAAGTATAAGGGAAGCAGTTAGTGGAACACTGCGTCTGGTTTTGTCATCTGTATTTCAGAACGTATGTGAAAATTTGGAGGTTAGTCAGAAAAAAGCTGCAAAAGAGTTCAGTTTTTTGAAAACATCCCCTACCATAAGAGGCTTAGAAACTCTTAAGCAGCTTAGGACTTAAGTTATTCAGTTTATCCTCTCCCCCCGCCCCCGGAAAAAAAAAAGGTTAGGAGGTGAGCACGGCTTAAATAGTGAAAAGATTTCTGATAGCTGATCCTTCTTTAATCTAGAAAAAATACCACTATGAAATCCCTCGTAGCATGGAAGCTAAGGAAAATCATGACAAGGAAATTCTCACTAAAGGTATGGGAAAAGGCTTTAACAGTGTGACTAACCTTCAGAACAGCTTACCTGAACATGAGATGGATTTTCCATCACTTGAATATATTTTAACCCTGAGACAGAGTTGCAGGCTCTGCACAGGAATTGCAGGTTAGGCTTTTTTTGGCTGGTGTTGTGCAAGTGGTCAGTCCAGGTGACAGTAACGGCATTCTTTATTTATGGTCTTATCCCCCTGAAATTTTCAGTATTTGGATTTGGTAGTGTTTGCCATGTAGTAGTTGTGGATAGCATTTTTTTTCCCTGCTGCCTTCTTTCTATTCACGCCAAATTAACACTTTAAAATGGAAACTTTTTTTCACTTCTCTGTTCTACCACGGTGAGGTCTCTGACTGAAACAAGCCATTTATTTTTTCCTTCCAATTTCAGTTACTTTCCTGAAGCAACATTTATGTGTGGTGTTTCTGTATCAAAGTGAACAATACTACTAGGAATTGACTGCTCTGGGTGCTTGGAAGGCTTTGGCATTGACAGGAGAGCAGGTTTGTACTTTGTTCACAGAAAGATGGAGGGGGATCTCCTGCTCCAGAGTCTCAATCCATCATCTTTCAAATACACAATATATGACATAACAAAAATCAAAGCTAATTAAAATATGTTGCCCCTGGTCATAATAGCTAGTTTAATACAGCACTGAGAAACTTCACAAAAAAGTTGAGAGTGAACAACTTCAGATACTTTCTAGGCATATTCTTTCACAGACATGCCTGCAAATGCTTCCGCAACATCCTCCAGATGTTCTTCCAGTCAATTCTTACCTTTTCTATATGGTAATTCTCACCTTTCAGTAACATCAGAAGGAATAAATCTTGGTATTTGTGCTTTCAAATGCTGTGAATTTGTAGGTTCCCCTAACAAATGTTCCTTCACTTTACGGGTAGTGTTGGATTTTTGGCTTTTTAAATAATTTTTTATCATATTTTGCCATGATGTCCTTCTTTTTGATTCCATTTAAAAGTATGATCTAAGCTTCAAAAGAAGACAAAATTTTCAATAGCCATTAACTTCTAGTGTTAATTTCCCATTTGCTGTTATGGATGGGCCTTCTTGGAATTTAGATTAGGGTTGTGCAAGCATTGGACAATGACTGCTCAGGAAGAACATTTGGTCTATTATCATGCATAACACAGCCACCTTACTAATCAAGAATTGACTAAAAGTCATGAATAACCTTCTTTTGCATAATCATTAGTTGTATATCTAATATATATACTACGGTGTGATAGTGGCTCCAAAGCGGCGTTACAATGTGTCACAATAAGCACAGCCTAAAAACCTTCCTGAATGTGTTTTACAACAATTATGAAATGCATAATACTAGTGAGCCAATTTACAGAGGCCTGAAGTGTCAAAAGTTGGCAAATTCAGCCTGCTCACACTTCAAAGTTTATCATCTCCCGATTCCGTATAGTAATTTTTATTGCTAACACTATCCAAGTTACAGTACTAAAAGTTAGTTACAGCGATTACACTTAAAATCAGAGGGAGGAGGGGAACAATTACTTCCAAAACTTGTGAGAGGGCTGTAAGAGCATTAATCTATTTGCTGTTGTGGAGAATCCGGGATGAGGCACCGTGGACACCAGGCTGCTGCCCCAGGTGAACACGTTATCTGAGAGTAACAACGCACCGTTAATGGGGCTGGAGTGCAGTGACATTCACATAGGTGGTGGCAGACACTGTCATGGAGGGGAGACTTATGGGCTTGGTATTTGCTTGTTGCTGGCACCAGCTCAGTCAGACCCATCCCTTTCAGGGGAAACCCGAGAGAAAAGAAACCAGATGGGAGCATGCACCAAGGCTCAGCACAGCCCTGGGCACCAGCCCTGCTGCCCACGCAGGGTAATCACCAGCCAGCCAGGACAGGCACTGCGCCTGCTCCTGGGGCTGCCGGTCCCCTCCCGTCTTTCCAAAACAGCAAGGGAGAATGCAGCATCTCCTCCTTACCTTACAGAGGCTGTAGCAAGGCAAGCTGCTAATTCTTGCCCACATCTTGAGCAGTTGGTGAGCCCTTGCGTTTCCACTCTGGTCACCTGTAATAATGTGTGAGAGGATGGTCTTGGCTGGGCATCTCTCATGGATTCATCATGGAGTTAAATGGCTTTTCTTCTACTCTGTCGATGCTGGTCGATGAGGCTGTGACTCCTGAGGCCAGCCATACCTCATTAAGTAATGTTTCAAGCTCTGTATGGACTGAGGGCATGAAGTGTGTAAGTCTGTGTCTAAATCTGACGGTGATGCTGAAGGCCTTTCGTTCATGACACCAGAGATAAGAAGGGAAATATAACTGGGAGCTTTTCTTCTGCTTAGGGAGAAGAAAATAGAGACTTCTCAGTGCAGATCCAGTGGGCACAAAGTGCCTCCCCAGGGAGCGGTCTTTGGCTTCAGAAATGAGTTCAGATGCAAGAAATTACAGAAGGGGCTGAGACAAGTTGCCAGCCCTAAGCAGGGAAGGATATAATGACACTAAGTAATTTTCTTAAATGCTTTCTGTTAATTACAATTAAGGCTAATACACTTTAACATATGGTCGTCTCCCAGTACAATATAATGCTGTGGAAACTATATCCTGCCATAGACAATGTCTTTTATCATTCCTCTCCTCAGTTCCTGTATATGCCTGCTTTTTTGTCACTGTTTTTCTTTTTCTTTTTTCTTCCTATCACTCATCTTCATTATCCTCCATTCAGTTTCCTATCCAAGGCACCAGCCTGCAAAAAACTCTCCTGAGTTGTTTCATGCGGGAGACAGTTTTGGGTGATCTTTGTGAACTAGTTTTATGGTTGCCCAACCGAGAGCGCAATTTTGGTAGCACGAGAAGGAGTGCCAGACCAAGTAATAAAACATTTTGCTGTTGCTTATGTTTGTATTACCAAGTCGTGTATCTGAAAGTCTGACTTTAAAGTACTTGCAGGGAATGCATTCYTCCTTGAGTGCAATGGTATCAGTATATAGCATGCTGTCAAATGAAAGCAGTTTTTCTTATCTTACTTGTATAAACAAGAGCACAGCTCATTGCTCCCTTCCTCTCAGCTGTGCTTCAGGCAGAATCAAATTTTACTTCATACTCAGCTGCAAATCATTGGCCTTTGGCAGTATGGAGGATAAAATACAGCAAATACAGATAGTACAGCTGGTATCCAAATCTGCATATCCGGCACCCATAAAATAATCAAGCCATGACAGAAGAATTTGGGGATAAAGGCGGCAAGACTTTTAAAGATAGTATGCATCAAATTCCACGGGAGCTAATACCTTTAAAAATCTTGCCTTGAATTCCCTTCCCCCAAATGGATGCTTTTTTTTTTTTTTTGGCTGTATTTGTTATGCCTTTATTTCAAATCCAGAGATCTCTATTGTGACATCCCCCTTTTTCATTCAACACACACTTTTATCTAAATAAGAGCTTCCCAGGATAATCCACCAGAAGAAAATAAGCACAAATCCTGATCAATTAGTCCCACTCCATAATGTGAGTTACAGAGTCAGTTACAAGAAGAAAAATGGGACCCTTTGGGAAGGTGTGGGGGGGAGTCAGTTGTTGGGCACAGAAGAAGCTGTTGATTCTACATCTTGGCATGAGCTGGATTGTCTTTAACGTGGTGAAACCAAGCCGTGGAGTGTTGTCAGGGCACTTGCTGTTTTTACAGCTGCCTGTTTTTTCACGGTCACTATGCTCTCTGTGATTCCTCACCATCAGGGAAAGGCATTATCATACATGTATCTTTCTTTTATATAACAGCATGTTTGTTGTGATGGTTGGGGAGTAGGAGAAAGCAGATTCTTCAGGTGAATCTCTGCAGGACCTCCAAGTCAAGATACGGCATCAGAACAAGGAATATCATTTCCCCATACAGTTCTCAGCTCTCAGAAAAAAAAAAAAAGAGTGGAATTGAAAATGGATAGTTGGACAGGAGTCACACATTAATAGACATCTCTCTGGGTAGTTTCTGACATTTCAAAAATATGTCCAGTACAAGTATATAGCTTTTTCTTAATATAGGCAAAGGGAGAAGTATTTGAATGGTAATTCAATGTGTCTAATCACTTTTTTGTAGCTCCTGTAAACTAGGAAAGCATTCAGCCCTATGCAAAACTGTGGAATATGGACTTCCACGTACATGTAGCCTAACACTGATAAATGCAAACACGGATCAGACATAGGATGGAAATTATTCTCCAGTATGTCATGTAATCYGTTATTAAACACTCAGTACCTTATAAATTATTAAATACTGCTACAGATAGTGTGTCTTTCCAAGTATTTTCATGTATTCATTCTGGCTTTTCCTGATACATAAAAAGGCAATATTGATTTGGGGGAAAAAAAAATTAATTGAAAAAGTAGCTTTAACTTTCTGTCCTAAAACCTTTCAGATTCTAGAAAACTGGCAAGAAGACCTCACTTCCCTGCATAAATCAGCTGCCTATTTCCCGTTCCTTTCCTGCCAGAGTTTCAGTCTGCAGCCCTAGCTAGGAGAAAGAATATGTTTGGATAGAGGTCTCCAGGAGTATGATTGTAATTATTACTAAGCACATCATGTGTTTTCTAATTATTATTTTTTTCAATTTATTTAATTATTTTAGGCTCAGTAGATCAACCTATAGACAATATATTTCAATGCAAAAATTCAAGATATTTTATCTAGGAAAATAGCATAGTGAGAGTACCTGAAATTAAAAGGTTAGGTTTTTCTGAAATATTCACAAGCATTGCTTTTCATACTCCTCTCTCATATATCTTTTTCTTTTATGCAAAAGCACCACTGCTTTCCAACCTTTTAACCTCCTCAGTCCATTCTTAGTTTCAACCAATGCACATTTAAGTGACAGGCATTTTTCTTTATTATAATTCTAAACTATTTGAAGTTTGGAAAATTATCGTCTCCATCCTTATGTCTCTCCTGTTTCCATTTCATCTCTCTGTGCTGTTTGTGTGAGTAGTCATGGGCCTGTGGTTTTCCTCTGCCTCTTGACTGTGTGCAGAGCTTACTCTTTTTCTTGTCCATTTAAGCAGCTCTTCCCCATTTATTTGGAGATTACCTGGAAACACTCCAGTAAGCACTTGAAAGTGAAGCTTAGAAAAGGAAGCCTATTCCTTTAAACTTCAGATGGATAGAACTATTTAGCCCAAACAGTTTATAAGTTAGTATGGTTACCTCATCATCCCCTACAAATTATTCCATCAATCCCCTTCTATTTCAAGTTTTACATATGTGTGATATCTTTTGTCTGACTACAAAGATATTAGGGCTGGTTTTCCTGGCTTGCAAGGAGGATATCAGAAGATGTGACAGGATATTCCCAAGTATGGTTTTCAGCATCAAGATAGATAATATGACTAAACTGGGCAACAAAGTAAACTGTTCCAGAAATCAAATTAAGAGTATTCTATAGAAAGGTGATGGGAAGTGCAAAAATGCTCTGATCCAAAATATGTTTGAGTAGATGGATCATACTAGCTGGAGAAAAAAATGCTGACATACTCTTTTGCATTTTCCTTCTTTTGTTCTTGCATGAAAGCTCTTTCARTCTTTGCTTTCTTCCAGTATTCTTCTGCGACAATTTGAGCAAAAAATGTTTGTTGTATGTTTTGATCCTGCAGTGAATTTGCTATGATCAATGAGTCTTCATTACAGCATTTGGGAATCGAAAGCCAAGCCACAGATGAGTAGGGAATTTCATCTATTTGGGGTTTCAGCATTTTTTTGTTTCTCGTTTTACTTCTTTTCTACTTACATTTTTTACTTTTTGCCTTTTTTACTTTACTGTATTCTTCTGCTATTTTTCTGCCCGCAAAACTTCTCTTCCTTAAAGTAGCCTCCATATTTAGGTCATTGAATGATTACTCAGATGTTGTTAAATGGAGAACCACTTAAGTCATAAATTTAACTCTTCTGAAATGTAATGGAAGAACTCCCTCTCCTCATCTTATGCTTCATTGTTAAAGATCTCAATTTATTGTGTCTGATATTCTACTCTTTACAACTCACGCAGCCTTAATGTGGTTTTTGTCTCACTGATAAATATCCTTGTGTAAAACTACCCAAGGTTATGTATACAGTAGCATACTGAAGAGAAGACTTCAGCAGTGAAAACAGCTTTACTAACAATTTGTGTCTATATTAATGTTACCGATATTATCTAATCAGTTCCATCAGATGACACAGAGCTGAAACATAAACATTATCCATGTAAACATGATGTGTTGCTGAACCTCTCTGTTGACCTTCTCACATGTTGCAAATTTTGTGAGGTTCACAGAGAGAGGCTAATTTACAAAAGGACATTGGACGCCATTTAGGCAACCATTTGCTGTAAACACCTAATTCTCAAACTTTCAATTCCTGAAGTGTTTACATACCTAAATAGCTATTAGTAACATTACTAAATGCGTAAAAATACAACCAACTTTCAGTGTTCCCAAGGTTCATTACATTTTCACAAGGGTGAGGGGACCTCTATTAGGCAACAGATCACAATGAAACCATATTAACTTCCATAATTTAGTTGTTGCCCTGCCTGTTTTATCAGTGAGGGCCTGATCTTCAAGTATACCTTTTACGTTAGCCACACACACATATGGTCAGCAAAATAAAGGGTATCACCCCTTGATGAGATTTGAATGGTAACACCTATCTCTGAATGTAAAATTCAAACCAGCAACCTACACAGTGAGAGCCCTTTACTATCACATATCGTGTTCTTCTGGCTCAAGCCTTGCCACTTTGCATGGAATAATTAAATATTTATGAACCAGAGAAAGAAAGCAATCTTGAGGATTTGCCCCTCAAGAAAAGGGAGGGGAGACGGAAGAGTTCTCTGAAGGAGATTAATTGCTAAAATGTTTGGTAAACWGTGAGTTAACCAGCTTTGTAAGATGGGGAAGGGGTATGTGTGGAATAAGTACAGATCCGCTGCATGTTCTCATTAATGAGAAATCACTCTGTCTTTATTTTGTGGCACTTATACAATGATGATAGCTTTTTCAGTTCCCTGGCTGCCTTGGAAGAGAGACTGTTCCCAGCCAACAAAAATATTTTGTTCCATTTCCAGGTTTTTAGCCTTTTTTTTTTAACACCTTCCCATTACTTAAAATAGAATGCATGAATTAGGTAAGTTTTGGAAAAGAAAACACTTAGATTTGTCTCCTTTTTTGACTGATATTTACTGAATTCACCTGAAGAAACAATGTTTCTCTTCACCCAAACGTGCACTTTTAAAGTAAATGATAATTTACAAATAATTTGCTTAGATCTCATTGAAATTGATTTTCCATTACTTGCTTAATTTCTCTGTGCTGGGAAAAGGACAAAATTACGTACATTTGTATTACATTCATAATAAATGGAGTAGTTTTTTAGAATGAAGATTTCAAGTAGCCATTTCCTTTTGTGTTGTCCTATAAAATAAATGTTATTTGAGGAATCTTTTTAAGATTTTCTGAAAATCTTTCAGAAGTAATCCTTTTTTAGGATTTATGTAACTGATCTTTATAACTATCTATCTGGAGAATTTGAGAAATTAATTTACCTATCCATCTATGTGAATTATCCATTTCTTTCTAAACTGCATATGGTTAAAATGTATGTGCACACATGCCACAAGTAAAGCTGGCATTTTTTCCTTTAATAAGACCTATATTAAAAATATTTATAGGCTATATCCAAAATCAGTACCTTCTTGTGCCATTACATTTGGAGTAATTGGTTTTGGAGAGCTTAATGCGGAGACTGTTGGAGGAAAAAGAAGCAGATGTACAGAGTAGTTTCATGGCCTCGATCAGTGATCTTACTGGAGAAAAAAAAAAGATTTTTGTTTCTCCCTGTTTACTTGTTGCCTCTGATTTTGATAAAACCAAGCTAGTGTCAACAACTTGCTTATTCCCTCGTATCATGTTTTAATTTTGACATTGTTCACTGCAGTTAATTATTATAAATATTAGGGCTAAAATAATAAAGCAGTTTATGCCAGCTACATTTTTTAAGGTATTTCAGCTAGGGTCGGTATGTGCTGAAATCATGTGTGATAGCAGCACAGGTCTGAGCCAGCTGAGCCAGCGTGAACAAAAAGAGCAGAGAAGGTGCAGTTGTGCAGCCTTCAGACCAGGTTAGCCCCCAACATGTGCTCAGAGTCCCTGGCACAAACCCACACCGGCACCTGTGCTGCCAAGTCTTGCATCAGCTGCTGCTTGAACGCACCAAAATAAAACCACCTCGAATATGCCTATATGCTATAAGTGCACCTTAAGTGACCTTTCTAGAAATGCTTTCACTTTCTGTAGGGAATGCTACACTTTCCGTAGGGACGGAAGGTACATGACTTAAGGAGAGCCGATAGTGTTTGTTTAACTGTTTAGGAAATCCACATAACCAAAATATGGTCCATTTAGTCGTGTCACTATAAAATCAACCCACCTGTTTGCACAGCCATTATCCCAGGGATGCTCTGTGCCAGCAAGAGGATGTGCTGCATGTCTCATTAACTTGCTGCCACCACCTGGTTCAGCATGGACGCATCTGTGCACCAATCGGTATCAGAAATCCTCCCTTACTGTTTTCCTCTGGAGCCAGACGTTTGCTGTGTGTAACTCAGAATCCCAATGTCAGAGCCAAATGCTGTTCTCTACTAAATCTATATTAATCAGCATTGAGAGGGGAAGATTCAAATCAATGCACTTTTCAGCTTTGATAACAGAGAGGCTTTAGATAAAAAATAATGAAATGCCCAGAGCCCTAGAGCCCAGAGACCTGACAATGTCTGTAAGTTAATTCTGTGAATTAGTCTTCCTAGAGCATCTTATTAAGGGTTGATAGAATTATTCACAAGTACCACACTCAACTCCTTATAGCATTCAAACTAAAACTCATTGAAAAGTACCTACTAATTTTCTTTAACCAACTTCAACAGAGAAGATGGGGTTTTGAATTTTGCAATCATTCCAGTTCCTATCCATCCACTTAAAATATTTCATATGAAATGAAATCATGCCTTTAGTTCTTCTAAAGTATTATGTAGTCACAAAAGTTTTGTTTTGTGTGGTGTCTAGGTGAACAAATTCTGAGATTAGTTGCTCACTCTCAGTTATGTGACTCTTTTCCTATCCCATTAAGAATGCTGAAATGATTTCCTGTCCTGCCATGCAATGCACTGTCCATAAATAGTTGATATTGGTATCAGAATGTAATTTACAAAAATATACATCAGAAATGAGTAAATTATTCAGTTGCTTAATTAATGAAGTCCTCAGACTACCCATCTGAGAATTAAAAAAAAGAACACGCATACTTGTATTTGGGTTTAACTGGCATTCYGAATGGCAAAATACAGACTGAACTGCAATTAACCAGCTGTAATGGGCATAGTTTAAATTTTATTTGTTGTTTTCTCCAAAGTGATAAGAAAAGCTCATATCATAGTCCTTTAATCATCTATCCACTGTATATCATTAACATTTGATTATACAAATTGCTTATAAACACTGTTCCACCTAATGATTTGAAAAATAAATCATGCATGTATAATTTCACCTAGTGTGACTAAGAGTCAGCAGAGGGTTATATAGAAATAAGGAAGCTTATTATTTATTGCTACTACTTATATTCCTTATAATGCTCATTTTTCTTGCAGACATTTCTTGTTAGACATTTTCTCCTAATTGGTTGAATGCTGCATTTATCTTCCACTTCCTCTGTACTTTTAAGAAAGTAAGGTTCAGATATTTTCTTGCTTTACAAGTTTATATATCCTTCCATAGCTGCATTTAATGCATTGAACACCTTATGACGTGCATGTGGTTGCATTACTTTAGGTTTCTTTCAACAGAGAAAAGTGAGTGTAGTTAACTCTCTCATTATAACAGAAAAGTGTACTAGAAAGCCAAGCAGCTGTTAAATCTTTTGGTGAGGAAAAGGTGAAGACATACGAAGGGCTGGGCATTATTTTAATTAAAAGAAAATAATGTAGGTCACATGGGCAACTACTTGTTATACTGTGGGTGTAACCTGGTGACTTCAGAGCGTTTGTGATACAGTGGAACTTCGGTGGCTCTGTGTTTAGGGAGCTGGGGTGTGAAAGGTGCACACAGAGGAGCTCACAGACCTGTTCCAAAAAAAMCATGCTATTTTGGACACCAATAATGTTTTGACGTTACAACAGATTTTTGAAAGACATTTTCTTTCCTTTAATACAGAAGTAAAACTGTGAATAGTGTGGCCCTTGCAGAATATATTACCTATTGAATCATTATATAGAATACATTATAAAATTAATAGCACTACTGCAGAAGAAGCATAACAGTACTGTAAGGCTCCACGGCAGCACGATCTTTACTCATGAAGTTCAATATTCCTTCAATTTTAGATTATTTTCTTAAAAAAAAAATCAATTAATATCTATACTACAGATAAATTCTTCTGTCAGTGTRCATGGTAATGCCATTAATGTTAGTTGATTTACTCCAAAGCCAAGGTGCAAATAATTTCTTTGGTGTGTAACAATTCATTTAGTATATGGGACAATTTCATACATTTGACTTTCGTGTGAGTAGTTATGTAAATAAGATTCGTGAGAGTACAGCCTCTCTCCATACAGGAAAGTGGATAGCACGAAGAGTTCAAAAAGAATAACTGATTAAAAATGAAACTTAAATAACTATCATGCTAAGACTGTGTCAGATTGTTGCCTGAAGCAAAGCTTAATGGCCATTTTAGGGCTTCTTGGGAGGAAAAATAGCTTATGGTGTTAACTGCAGCTAATAGCTTACAATATCAACAGATCTTTGACTATAGTAGCGTGAACTTTACTTGGCTAACACGTTTGGGACGTCGGCCATAAAAACCAAACTAGTCATTGCCATTATAACAGCAACATTACTGTACCCATAGTGCACTGAATTCACAATAACATGCTTTTCAATCACTAACAGCTGCATCCAGGAAAATAAGACTTCCAGCGAAGAAACAATTAAATTTGTACAAGCCTGTCTCATTGATAACAAGTCATCATGAACAACTGAAAATAAAAGGATATAAAATTGCTAGTAGGTAAACCATGAAGAATTGAAACAAGGAATACGCTGATGAACTGTCTGAGTTACAAATTTATTCTCAGTGACTTGCCATTGTAATGAAATGGGATAAGTGAAATGTGGTTATATTTACCATCTCACTGGATCTATGTTATCCTAAAAGAAAATATATGAGTTTTTTGCTGAAGAATTATGATGTGCTTTTCTGTTGACAGATGAGTTGATTTAAATTTTGAGATGCTTGAAAATATTTTTTAAATCCCTAAGTGGCGCTCTCCAAGTACAGATATGCTTTTATAAGAATAAAAGTTGTAACGTTGTATTGTATGGCCCATATTTTGCCTTAAATAGGTGCCCTGGGAATATTTTAAAAAGATTTTGTGTGAGGTATGTCTTGTCTAAACTTAAGACCCTACTTTAATTCTATGGTGAAAGCATTACAATCTCTATAGCATATGTATTTATAACCATGAACAGTCTTCATAATGAATAGCTACCTAAGCTATCTACATCTGTAAGAAATACGCTGCAACAGGAGCAGATCTGTAGAGTGAAACAGTGCTGAGGAAGTGACACATTTTGGAGATGGGAGATTGCTTTGGGTGGCCGCCGCGCTGGTCGCATGGAGCGTGGGTGCCTGCCGGCAGCGGGAGCACAGGGGAAAAGGTCCAGGCTAGGTTGATCGGAAGGAAATCAGGTCTGCACTCCGAGATTGCTCTGGGATATGAACCAAAGCACAAAGGGAAATTCACCTCAGAAGCGCACCTCTGATTTTGACTAAAACACCCATATACTTGTCCCTCTGTGCTCGTATGGGATGCTGTGCAGTGTCATTATACACGTTACAATTCATTGCTGGCACAGAATAGTAGAAAGTGATTTCAGGATTTGCCTGAACAGAGGAAAATAGCATGCTCAATCATTTTCTTGTCTGAGTGAATTTGACCAATGGATTCATTTTTTTAACAAGTGCAAAATGTGGGAAATGTTATATAATCAATTATAGTTCACCTTGTAGGATACTGATTACAATACCTTGTTTTCAGTTGGTTTAATTTCACTGCATGTTAAGTATTCAGATTTAAATTTTCATGCCAAGTCAGAGGAAAATACAACGTTTTACTTATGTTTAAAATGTTGTAATAGCTGTTTAACTATGAAGGTCTTGTATTGCCATGTTTTGGAAAAATGACTTGATAATCAACGAGTTGAAAAACTCATCCACATCTGACCAAGTTTAATGAATGTACAGAGATCTCAGTATTCCTATGATCACTTGTTAACATCTGGCAGCTCATTATTTCTTCAGAAACTGACCTTATTTGAGATGCTGTGTAAAGTATAAATGGATGAACAAAATTTTTGTGAAAGCTTCCACTATGGAAGCCAGTAAAATGCAATGATAACAAAATCAGAATGCAGAGTTCGGGCTGAGAGGGGAAACATTTTCAGATTGAAGCCTTTTGGAATGCAAAACAATTTGTGATAGTTAAAAAAGTGAGATATTTTGGTGAAACTGCAGGAAGAAGTGGAGGAAAGCAGCACATGAATTGGCATTTGCACACTATGTCGTGGCCAACAGTATTACTCTTGCAAGAAGAAGTAATCAGGACCTGAGTTTATATAACACATAGATAGATGTAAATGTGAAACACTCATTCTTTAGTGATTCCACAATAAGTGATATTTTCCTTACATTAATTACAAGTGAAAAAAATTATCTTGAAGTCCTAAAACTAAGAAATGGTCAAATTCCAACCTCTTTTCTTAGAAACTAACTTCTTTAAAGTAAAAGCTTTCATAGGAAATATAACAAAGGCAAAAAGAAGCCAGTTCTCAGAGGAAAAATACATTATCTGTAGAAGAAATGCAAGCACGTCAATTAAAGTAAATATCTTGTTCAGATTTATGTACTCAATTTTTTGGATGAGATCTCTTGTTATAGTCCTATATGGAAAAAATGCTTTCTCGCAGAGTATTTGTTATGCGGTGATGATGAAAATGCTTTGTCTTTAAAAAAACTCAGGTTTCATGGTCAACAGCTCACAAGGGAACAGGAGTGTAATTTTAATAATTAATATTTCTGGGTTTAGACTTTTAAAAAATCTAGTTAGTCATAAGCTGTGGTAGTAACAATAAATTCTTGCAGAACTTTCTAGGCATTCTATAGTATCTACTATTGCAAAGAAATATAGCCATAAAAACAAAATGAAAATACCATGTTCTGGTAGCTCTGTGCTTTTTAAGTGTAATCTTTTACTAGCATAGATGTACTATTTGAACCTTATAGTTAAAAGTCATGTTAACTTAAGTAGTTTGATGACATGCATCCCAGGAATAGAATATGATGATAGCCTGCAAAGATTTCTGTTGCTTCCCCCCTCCCCAAATATAGTGTTCTACAAAGTATATATTTTTATTCTTGCATGGCAACATTTTATTTCGATAGTGCCACTACCAGCATGTGTCTTTACTTTTTATTTCTGTAAATCTCTGGAGGGTTTCCCCCCCCCCCAAATCCTTATCTTTCTTATTATCTCCCACTGTCACATTGTGCTGTCTATCCTAAAATGGAGTAAAAGCCAATATCTGTCAATCCAGATGTAAATGAAGTTTCCTTCCACAAAATGACAGTATAGCACTAGGAAACATTTTCAAAGTTTGGAGATTTTGTGTACAAAATGAGAGGAATGAGAAGGCCAGACAGAGTTGCTTGTTTCTATGGCAACACGATGGTGTGTCTAGCTCAGCTATTTTCTCCTTTTATGATTTTATAGATAGCTGGGATTAATCCAGTGAAGTTTAATATTGTCAAAAATAGAATAATTCTACCCCTGGTCTAATCAGAAATAGTAATGCATAAAGGACAATCTGATATAAAAAAAAATATATATATAGGGAAAAAGTCAGTTGCAACTTTTGATAACATGAAGGCAAATACATAAATCTCTCTGGAGCTGCAAAACAATTCTGAGTGCTCCAGCTTTGCATTTGGCTAATGGTTAAATTATATTTTAGGTCAGAAAACTTCCTGTGGTATATCCTTCCTTCCTGCGGTATATCATTCCTCCACACTGTTGATGTGCCGTCTTAAGGACCACCATTTTCCCTAAACCATGAGGTGATCCCCGCTTGTATGACTTGAAGTACTTTGGAAGTTTCATAGAAGTGTCAGTAAACTCCTGACAGCTGTATGCAGGAGTAATTTATGTTGAATGAGCAGTTTATGCATCAGCAGAACTAATCAAAACCCTTTTGTTAAAAGGCTTTGACTTCAGAATGAAAGCTTTCACATAGGAATTGGATCTAAATGGTAAATTTATGGTTTCACATTGAAAACAGAAAATCTTCCTAGGGTTTTTTTTTTTTTTTTTTTAAATATGAATTCTAAATTTCATCCAAAAAGCAGAAATATTTGTTTCACTAAACCCAAAAGAACTACTTGAGGTAAATCTCAGACAAAACACATTTTAAAAATCCATATAAAATAATTGGCATTTTTACCAGTTTTTATAATTCATCTAAATTTGATATTGGGTGTGACTGAGCTCAAAATGCATGTATATATTTGGATAATTAATATAAGATAAAAATGTTAATCATATGAATTTCCATTTTATTAATATTTTAGGAACTTAACAAGAATGAGTAAACCCAACACCATACGCTGCCCTTGCAACTTGGTACTCTGTTTTAATGGCTCTACAGAGCTCCATGTAAATGAGAAAAGAACATAGTCTCTTATTTTTCACAGAAAACAGGACTAAATAATGCTGGGTTGTATACTAGCAGCACAAGGCTGCAAATTTCTACGTCTCCTAGCATGAAGTCACATGCTATTGTAAAGTACCGTGTTTACCTGAGTCTTTGCATTTACAGTTATATACATTTATTAAGTGTTGACTAAAAAAAACCTAATCACAAAACTACATCCCACTTATAAAAAGAATTAATGTCTTAAGTGTTATGTGTATTATTGAGACTTAGGGAAACTTCATTGTTTGACAGATGGTCTGACACCCACATTAAGAAATTCATAACTCAATCTCAAAAAAGTAAGGAAGAACATATGTGTTTGTTGGAAAAGAAAAAAAAAATTGTATCGATCATTTTTTTTGTCAGAGCAAGCACATATGGCAGTTCCATTTTCTATCACTTACCATTTACTTTCTATTTAAAATTCAAATGTCACCAGGCAAGGAAAAAAGTTGGGTATTAAAATATAGAACAATCACTGCAAGAACTTTATACTAATTGGTCATGGAAATTAATGGCCATCCAATTAAATCAAACTTACTCATCCCATTCTATCCTTGCTTTTGTTTCCTTTACATGTTCCTCCCATTGGTAGTTACTGGTTTATGATTATTTCCCAACCATCTGTTGTCTTTCCTCAAGCCAAAATAATTTCCCTTTATAATTTCGTGAGTAATCATGTATGCATTATTTTCACACAATTATATGTCTAGTTACTAATCCTAAGTCCTCATTCTTGTGTAAATACTCACCAAGTAACTGGAACGATTTGCCATTTAAATGTCTAGTGAACAGAAATTTATATGCAAAATTTCAAACTTCCAATTGTTACCTCTTTGCATGGTTATGAATGTAATGATAATTAAACATTTACTCTAATCCACATCTCCAGACACCAAAAGGCATATGTAGGTTAGATGGATATAGATGCTGAATGAAATGGAACGTGTATCGTATTAATAAAGGTGGTGAGATGTTGGACATCTTCAGAGATTATACTGGGACTGGGGAAATGTAAAATGCAATTCTGAGCTTTTGACACTTGCACAATAAATGGTTTTGAAATGCACAACAATACGATTTTAAAATCTTTGAAAGGAATTTGAAGGAGTATCTACATTTTGTAGATACTCCAATAAATAGCATCATAGTAATTTTTGTTAAAAGGAGATTTTTGCTGTAATCTAATATTCAGAATAAATTAAATTGATAGCAAACCAGAATTCATTGCTAAAACAGCTTCATAAATAAGTCTACGCTGTTTATCTGATATTGTTAATGGAAGAGGAAAGGATCAGAAATCTGGCTGTGGGGAATCTTATGCTGGGTTGAAGAACTGCTCTCTCATCACTGTTTCTCAGGACAAACAGGGCATGGTCAGGGCTTTGTAGATTAGCCAGGTAAAAAGGAGGTACAAAGCAACAGTGCTCTTAAAACATCCCATAGGATTTCCTTTGTAAATATAGCTGTAATTACTCTGGGCGGGCAATTTGTAGCCCCAAAACTCCTAGGAAGTGAAGAAGAGAGAAGTTTCTTGAATTCATACAGGTAGAGTCCTTTGGCTTTGTAGTCAGACTGGCCTGGGTAAGATGTAGTTGGCYTGGCCTGGATAAAATGCAGTAATGCCATATATTGCAAAAGGCTTCCTGAAACATGGTTTGATTGTAAAGGCACAGTAAGCGATCTAAAAAGTGACAGGAAGTTATTCGAAACAAGAGCAAATGTTGACAGCACCATTGGGATAACCACACCTAACTGGTTTGTGACAACCTGCAAAGAACACACAAAAAATCAGCAGTTTTCAGAAACTGCAATCCTAACTTGAGATATCTGAGATTTTTTTTCAGTGAGGAAAGCCTGTTCACATTTGTTAATCATATCATTAAGGTATACCCATTCTGAAGGTATTAAATCAAATAGCTGTTATGTTAATGAATAATATATCATTATTATCTAAAGTAGCATGCCAGGTACATTTAGATGACAATATGAAAATGTCTGAAAGATGTGCTGCACAAAGTCCCTTCCTTTTGTAATGCTTTTAAAAAATACTCAAATTAATGATATTTTAGAACAGCATTTGTTCTGATTAGTGGTTTTAATGTCAGTGGTAATGACATAATCCCTTAGTTGTGTAGGCAATTACATATCCATCTCTTTTAGCTGGTTATAGGCAATATTCTCATTTTAAGAGCTTACATACAGCAAAGTAAGAGGTTGTTATGCAGGCCTTTTTGTAGTCCAAAAGGTAAATGGATAAGAATTTGTTGCAGCTTTCTTTTTTCTTTCATTATGAAATAGAATAGCCAGACTCTTACTGTCACCTCCTCTGATATGGTGCTCAGAGACAATAACAGCTTGGCATTCAACTTTTTATATGGATGTCAGTCAAATTTCATTAACTCAGTGTTCATTTTATTGTAGTTTTCTTTTCCCTGGCTCTTTTGGGACATGCACATATTTAAATTATTCATTAGGTTAAATGCTTACCTGCACTGCATTTAAGCAGAACTTAAGAAGGATTCTCCCCCTCCTTCTGTGCAACTCTGAAATTCTGTTTTTTTGTTCAGGTGTTGATATCTGCGCATAAAACTTTGTTGTCCATGTAATGGTCCTAATTCTTCTGCATCACTTCATAAATGGTTTTCTTAATAATACGTCATCTAAATATGCCATCTGATTTGTTCTGTTAGTTGCAGCCTTCTAGGAGAGTAGTATTTTCTGTTCAATTTTAGATCTTAATTTTCTTCTTTTCTTTTCTTTGAAGCTAGCGCACTTTTCAGGATGTTATGATTTTGAAGTTTATTCCATAAAACAGATGTTGTGTAGGTGCTGGTAGGCAGGAGGTGCAGAGTTGGAAGTTCAGGAGTGTGAAATGTGTTTCCATGCTCATAATGTTATTTGTATCAATAGCAAAGTTCTAAAGATGAACAAATAGATTGTTCATCCTGGGAAGTGTATATGTGATGTAGTGTAAGCCTCTAAAAAAGAAGGATGTCACTTTTGCTGACTAGAGGTTTAATAGGCAATTCATTTGCTATTTCCCTAAAATATGCAGTTTTCATAATCTATGTAATCAGCTAAATTCTCGGCTTAAAAAAAAAAAAAATAGTGTTTTCACATCATCAGCACCTCCCAGAACTGACACTAAACCAGCGGCAATGTGGCCCACAGGGCGCTCAACTACCTACCTCCTCCGATGGTCATCAGACTTAGGCTGGTTTCTCTTGTGTTTACACTTTTTTCTTCCTATCTGTCGTGGTTTAACCCAGCAGGCAGCCAAACACCACACAGCCGCTCGGAGTGCACCAGCGTCGTATGCCAACTCATTGGCATAGACTACCTCAGGAGTATAAGGCTCTAGTAGACACCGGTGCACAGTGTACCCTGATGCCATCAAGCTATAAAGGGGCAGAACCCATTTG
>JAYKAV010002962.1:346597-472874 GCA_035582835.1 Phoebastria nigripes
CTAAAAACATCAGTGTGTTATCAACATTCTTTTCATACTAAATCCAAAACACAGCACTAGGAAGAAAATTAACTCTATCCCAGCCGAAACCAGGACACTATCTGAAAAGGCTACTACGTTATCCTTAGCACAAGCGAGATCAGGTCCTGGTATACTCAAATGAGTCTAGTATCCAGACTCTAATAATAGGCTTAGGACGATTATACCTTAACACAGCTCTGTGAAGAAACCTGGAGAGGTTTAAGCTATTTCAAACTACCATATGCTCCATATTAAATCCATGGTATTTTACACTCTCCTGTTCTCTCTAATATGCCCACTTAATCACAACCGAAGTCAGAACTTGGATAACTGCGAAGCACTGCACAAATTCAGTATTTCTGAAGATGTTTCAGGCTGTTGACTTTTCCTCCACTGCTGCATAACAAGCATCTAATACATTGTTTTAATTTATTTGAAAAAATTATTTGCATTTGTGCTGCCACAGCTAGAATCACTTCTAGCAGCCAACCTGGTAAGTTTAACAGCTAGCAAGAGATTCTCTGCACTACACTGCGCTTTGCAGTGGAAATACAAATGCTTATCATGTTCAAATCTGTCCTTATATAATAGGCTTTTGTGTTGCTGGAAAATTCTTTATGCGTGGGTGAGGCAAATGGCTTTCTTATACGAATGTAGAACACACAGCATCCAGTAGGAAAATTCCCATTGATTCCAATGGTACAAACTCAACCCTATCAATGGTCTTATTTGTTGAGCCAGTTAGTAGCATAGAGACAAAGAATACATGCTCGGGCTGCCTTTTTCTCTGCCTTTTATGTGTATTCTAATCAAATATTAAATCAAAAGTAACCTCAAAGTTTTATTCTGCAAAATATTATGTTTACTATTTCTATCCAGTAACTCTCCACAACCGCCTTCCTTATGTGTGCTCTATTACCCTTTATGGGGATATCAGTAGAACAAAACAGTATTGATTCAACACTCAAAAATATGTCTTGCAGCAAGTTGAGTTTTCTGTTGGTTTATCACAGGCTTTCTTAACCCCCTACCCCCAGCAGGGTTAGCAAATAGATTGTCACTTAAGAAAAAAAAAAAAAATTGTAAAGCAAAATCATGTTCGTGCTCTTTTAACCTTAAAAAAAMCAACCAAATAAACAAACAAACAAAAAACCCAGGGGAAAAAAAGAGTATTTTCTTATGCTGCTCAGTATATGGCATCCCTATAGCTGGAGATCCAAATCATGCTAACAAAAAGAAAATAGAATAAACATAAAGAAAATGGAAAACATTAGGATGCAAGACCCTATCTAGTACTTTGGTTCACTCTGTACTATGTGACAGGAACTGTCAGCAGGCTGATCAGGCTCACAGTGGAAAAGTACTGTCTGCTTCAGCCAACGAAAGCAGGATTGCCCAGCCCTGTGGGGCTCTCAAGGTTGTCACCTAGAACTTACCTAATGTTTAGGATTTGCTTTGCAACTCGTACTCGCTGCTGGTTTTATGCATGTACATGTGCAGGGGAAGGAAAAGGGACATATTTGTCTCTTACAGCAAATTCACAGCAGTTACAAACTTTAGGCTTTGCCTGTGGGCATTACCAAACACGCTCAACCTGTCGCAGAAGAAAACTTTCTTAAAATGTAAAAGCCTTAAAATGGCAATATATACTTGTATTGAAAGGAGAGATAAAGATGATGGTCTACATTTCCTATTTTATCAGGTGTGTTGACAATGCAGAAGTGAAAGAGGTCGGTTTTATGGTGCAGTTGAGTACATTTTTACCCTAGTTTCCTTCAGGGAGATCCATAGGCCAATCTCAGGACACTTGAGCCAGATCTGTTGTTGAGATATGCGTGGAAGGATTTAGGTTCCTGCCAGCTTCATAAATTCATCATTCATCTGGATACTGGAAACATCTGAAATTTGTCATTTTATTAAAAAAAAAAACCATAACAAAAGAAACCACCGAAGATCTCTATCGTATAAGCCMAATCAGTGCCTATCCCTACGCCTAGGTAGTAGTTAGCAACTGAGCCTTAGATCAGCCCATTTCTCTTCCTTAATTACAGCAACTCAAGAAGGACTGTGAATGTTGAATGTTGGGCAACATTATACAATTGTGGTTCAAATTTGTATGCATACTGCTTACAGGTATGCATCCATGCAGAAATTAGTTAATAAAGTAGCACATGCAACAAATACATTTTATGATAATACATATTTTAAATACTTCATTCTTAAACACTGCATATAAAAATTTTTAAAATGTCTAACCTAGCATGTTGTGCTGCACTGCAGACAAAGTGTATCTGCATTGTGTACGTGTCTGCACAAGAGTGGAAGAAGAAGAAAACTTGCCTCCATTCGTCCTCTATTAATCTTTACATTTCTGTGTTAAACAGTTATGGGATAAAATACAGTAAAATGGCCATGAAACTAGCTATCTGTCTTAAAGAAGGAGCAGAAGATAGGTAATTTTTGTGAAGTGCTCTGAAATTGGAAAATTATGGGAGGCTCAAGTTTATTCATATAATTTAACACATGCAAAGTCTTGTAGGCAAAGAGTATCTCCTACTGAAGCGTTCCTTTACACAGTTTCAATATTTATATAGTTATAATTTAAATATGCAATTAATTTTGATTTATATTAATAACATGATTAATATTTACTTTCCTAACAAAGCATTCAAAGTCTTAATTGTATGTGCCTATCACATGAATAACAGGTGACAAAAGATTTCCATTATAATGTGTCTAAAGTAGTCAAGTGATTTCCAACCCTCTGCCTTTAAATGGTATGATTGTGTCTGCCTCTCTTGCCTTTCCTGAGAGCATGTGTGYACAGAGCATTGAAATGTAATGTCAAGCAATACATACCAACTAACTTTGTGTCAGCTCAGGTGCCAGACACAGCGGTGAGCGGCTCCACACTGCCCTCGCTTTTCCTCTGGAAGAGCTGACCTGCGTCTCTATTCTGCAATGTCCATATTAGACATATTCTTAATCTAAAGACCAGGTATACAAACACACATCGCTTTGTTATTTTTACTATGTACTGTTTAGGCTTCTGCTGTGTACTGTTTTAAATATAAAATTCCTATAGGGAATTCTTAGAAACCCTTATAATGCAGTAAATCCTTTGGTTAATTAGCAGGCTTTTTAAGACTAATCACTGCTATGTAATTCACAAATATATCAGGATACTGTATTCAGAGAGCAAAGTTGATACCATCATTCATTATTTTATTACTTTACATTAGAAAAATTGTTCCACTGAAATCAGAGTTCTGTCACGAAAAGAGTCATTTGCGTCTCTTTCTGGGAAAGGCTGGACTAATGTCATCAAACACTTAGAAACTCTTCTACTCAGAGTCTTTAATTCAATGTAAGATAATTTACACAGTAAGAAACAACTTCTAAAGACGCCGGAACAGAAGTGGCCAGAGCATTTTACCCATTAGCAAATGACTACTTCTGCAACTTGCCTCTTGAAGGGGAACTAGATACACTCACTTAGACATCCTACATTTGAAACTGCGTGATAACTACTCAAAATCATTGTCTTTGGGCTGTTCTGTTTTTTCTAATGTGCTGAGAATGCGATGAGCCAGAAAAAATACACAAATGAAATGCCACATTTTTACAGGGACGCAAGCATTTATAGGAAGAATAAACTCCTTATGACTAGAGAAGAACAGTGTATGTGCATTATATATATACAGCTACCTAACCCAAAAAGGGAAGATGAATAACACTGTAAAAAAACCTTACATTAAAAATAAACATGGCCTTTAGATGCTCATAAAGCAGTGTGTTTTGGCATAAAATGAAAAAAAAAAGAACACCCAAAAAACAAAAAACAACTTGACTCTGTATTGATCCAAGTCCTGTAACTGAAGAAAACTTGGGTTGACATCAGGCCAGTATTTGGTAGAGCAGAATTGCCAAAATCATATTTTAAATAACTCCGCATTTGTTGTTGCTCATGAGAAAGAAGCCATGAAGACGTCCAGGTTTTCATCTGTGAACAGAAACCTCCAGTTCAGGCCTGATTTTGTTTTCCATTTGCATAGGAATGTGATAGTTGCTCGTCAGCATCGCAGAGCACTGCATGATTCAGCACGATTTCTTCCTAAGGGAACGGCTGACAAAGGCTGGATGAATAGAGGTGTTTTCACATACACTGGCAGAAACCTGCAAAAGTCTTGGCTGAACTCTCTAGGGCTGGCAATGGCCATTAATCTCTCACTTACATGAGCACTAAAACTCTATTAATGAGTGCTTTTTTGCACACGTACACACAGTAGCACTTCCAAGCACTTTGGCATTGGAATTTATATTATCTTGGGGGGGCGGGGGTCAAAAGTATCCCAGCAATCAAAACCTCAGGGTATTTCTCTGCTATTTTGCTTCAAATTTTTGTAAGTGTCGTGACAGATTTTTATTATTATTATACGACTAAGACATAAGCATGCTGCTGCAGCTCTTTATTGCTACATCTCTCTCACTCATCAAACTGTAAATMTCCTTGAATGATGTCAAAGCTGTTTCTCAGATGGTACATGCAGACTAAAAATACAGGGTGCTGAGCAGGAGTCCTCTCCCTGTCCTGCTCCTCCATCTCCACATACCAGATACAGAGTGTCATGCCAGTGTTCAGTATTTCCCAGTTTGAAGCACCAGTTTCATTGCCCTCTAACAGCAAACTTGAATTCAGTTGTTAATAGTCTTCCTATGGCCAATTTGCAGGAGAGCTGCTCCCTCTGCTGAGTTTTCTGTCGATCGTCACCGGCACCTGATGTCCTTCCTCACCATGCTCGGCCCCAGCCCGGACTGGAATGTGGGTCTCTCTGCCGAAGACCTCTGTACCAAGGACTGCGGCTGGGTTCAGAAAGTTGTTCAGGATTTAATACCCTGGGATGCTGGCACAGACAGTGGCGTTACCTATGAGGTATGTGGACTATTTGTAATATATTCAAAACATAAAGTTTACCTTAAAGCAGTGAAGAATGAAAGCTATTTGATCCATGGTAATGCCATATATGCCTTTATACTACTCTAGTAAAAATTTTGCTTATAATGAATTAAAACTCATTTAGACAGATGCTAGCTACAGTTACTGTCAGTCGTTGTGTCTGAATTCCCTGAGCATTATTATTAATGGGATAATATTACATTAACCGAGAATATTATTATATTCACCTATTAAATAAATGGAGGACTTAGTTTGCTCAAAACTAAGCATTAAGGTGTCCAAGCCCTTTGATACAAATCTGTGTGCCGTCAGCAGCCACATCAACTTGAGTTTTCTACTGTTCGACCCAACACCAACTATTCTGCTTGGCACAAAAAACTTAACTATTCCTTACAGCAGGGATTGAAACTCTGGCCTTCTCATCGCTACAAGACTCTAAAATCATCCATTTTCTCTGTCTCCATCACTCTCTCAGTCTAGGAAGAGATTCACATCATCCTCAGGTAAAGTCCTGTTTTTGACCAAATGAGTTACATCAAATTACTGAATGGGTTAGGTCTCCGTAGGTGACAAGTGTACCTACACTATGTGTCTATATGGACAGTATAGACAGCTGAAGTTAGGCAAGATTAGTCACATCCTCAAATACCACACATATTCTACATATTCCATATACCACACATATTTTCAGATGACAGAAGATGGTTGGTTTTTTTCTTTCAGACCTGGTCTCCTTAGAACCTAAGGAATTTCTCCAGTTATAATKCAGCTCTGGAGGCATACTGAATAATTTTTTTTATTAATGTAGTTATCTAACCACACAACAAGGCATACATCTTACTGTGAACCCAGCTTCAGGGTTGAATCCCAAAGTGTTAGAGCAGTGCTTCCTGAAAAAAAAAACCAAACAACACCTTACCATTAAGTATAAATGTACCAAGTTCATCTTATATTGGAATTTCCCAATTTAGCATTTCGGAGAAATTTTAATTTCTGCAGATGAATTTATATTATTAATAATAATTATTAGTTTCTTTTTTTAACACTTTTTTTCTTTTTGGTTGCAGTCTCCTAACAAACCTACAGTACCTCAAGAGAAGATCAGGCCACTTACAAGCTTAGATCACCCTCAAAGTCCATTTTATGATCCAGAAGGAGGATCTATCAAGCTGGTAGCCAGAGTTGTCATTGAAAGAATTGCACGCAAGGTATAATATATATAAAATTCTCAAGCAAGCAAAAAACCCCACCTCATAAACCAAAAAACCAATCCTTCCTGTCCCCACCTCCCAAATCGACATTCCTTAACCTACCCACAACAAAGATAATAGCAGAAAGAACTAAAACTGTTTCTTACATTTAAAACTGTCTTAAGGTATTATTTCTCCTACTTCTGGTAATTGCTGCATCTGCTTAATTGGGAATTTTTTTTTAAAGTATGCATAGGWATTAGAAAAGAAAAAAGTGCTGCAGATGCAATAGTGCCTCACAGTATACTGTTTGAGCCGCTCTCGCTGCGTACACATATGAGTTTCCTATATCCAATCTCCACGATAATTTCTTTGCAGGGGGAGCAATGCAATATCGTACCTGATAACATAGATGATATTGTGGCAGACCTAGCACCAGAGGAAAAAGAAGAAGGTACTTTTTAAATTAGTTTCTGCTGTACTAATTTATATTTTGTTCCATTCTCCACTGTCATTTCTAGATAAAGTACAAAACTGACTTGGGAGCAAAAGTCCCACTCAGTGCCAAAAAGTGATTTAGGTTTTCATCTTTTCTGGTATCTACTATTAGCCTTCCCTTATACAGCAAAGAAATTGCATGTATACCTGGAAGATGACAATAACAGTAAAAGCAATAAGAAAGAGAAGCCTTTTGGGGTTCAAATAAAAAGATTTTTTTTTTAAATGAAAGTTGGCAATTGGTCTTTTTTTTTTCCTTTGGCTTAAAAACAGAGAAGATAGAGTGCAGGAGTAAAGAATGTGTCCTATTAGCATCTAAAGTAATCACCAGCCAAGTAAAGAGAAGCAAATGGAGGACAATCTATTTTTAATGTTCACTGCCTTTTCTTACTTTTTAGATGATACCCCTGAGACCTGCATATATTCAAACTGGTCCCCATGGTCAGCCTGCAGCTCTTCTACCTGTGAAAAGGGCAAGAGGATGAGGCAGAGAATGCTTAAAGCTCAGTTGGACCTCAGTGTGCCCTGTCCAGATACCCAAGATTTTCAGCCATGCATGGGTCCAGGCTGCAGTGATGAAGGTAATCAAGGGTGGAGGAGAAGAACACCTTGTAATGTTTACTTTTCCTTTAAAGTTCTTAAAGGTGTTGGTTGCTGTATGACTTGGGTTATGGCAAACAGAGGAATAATTGCTGAAGAATACAAACTGAAGCTGCCTCTGGTCAAATCTGCAGTTCATCTGAGTCGGTGCATGAAGTATGCAAAACTATAAAGGAAAGGAGTAAAGTAAGCAATAGAGGAGAGGACAGAATGTGAGAGGCAGCATAAAAGTGATGCCGCACACAAATGGGCAACTACAGATTTATCGGCAAATATGTTAATATTAGCAATTGAAACGGTTCTCTGTATTTTAGATGGTTCCACTTGCATGATGTCTGACTGGATTACATGGTCCCCCTGTAGTGTTTCCTGTGGGATGGGAACACGATCTAGAGAGAGATACGTAAAACAATTCCCTGAAGATGGCTCTATGTGCAAAGTGCCTACTGAAGAGACTGAGAAATGTATTGTAAATGAGGAATGTTGTAAGTATTTTATTTAGCTTTGTAAAATCCAGCCAATAGCAAGAGTACTGCCCAAAACATTTTTTTATATGAGCTCTACTAGTGAATTATTTTCTCTGTCTATTTTGAATAGCCCCTAGCAGCTGCCTTGTCACTGAATGGGGAGAGTGGGATGAATGCAGTGCTAGCTGTGGCACGGGGATGAAGAGACGACACAGAATGATCAAGATGACTCCCGCTGATGGATCCATGTGCAAGGCAGAAACTACAGAGGCAGAGAAATGCATGATGCCTGAATGCCGTAAGTGTCCGTGAGTTTATCTCCTCTGCTATAGAGGCATCATTTCTGACGTGTTGCTCCATCACACAAAGAATATCGCTAAACCAGAAGCAATGTTGCTTTTTCTTGTTCTCCTTAAAATTAGATCCCTTAGGGAATGTGCATTAAATACCACGTTCACCAACAGAATGAGAGTATCAGTAAAAAATATTCAGTGGTATGCTATTACTGTATTACCCATACAGTGATGTGCATATTAGCAAGCCATCCATAAGCAACTCTAATTTATGGAGTATGAGGTATATTTAATCATAAGGCTAGAATAAAACAGTGCCCTCTCCTTTTAGCCCATGAACAGTTCAGAAATTGAGGTGCTCCTTTTGTGCAGTCAGCCAATCTCACCCTTACTGTGACTATTAATATTGTTTTTAATTTCTTAAGAAATGTTAAGATTTTCATCACAAACAGAAAGAATTAAGTTTAAAAAGATTTTTGGTAGATAAAATATGGAAGTGTCACATTTTAGACTATATCAATTTGACTTCCAGTTCTGTCCACTGCAACAATCCAGGTTTTTTATAGGAGTTATGATTGAAACATACCTTCTTAAACTATGTATTCCCTGGAAACACTGGGACTCTGCAGATGTGAATAAGATAYAGAAAAAGATAGCAAAGAGAAGGTATTAAAACCAAGCAAACCTTTCAATATAATATAGTGTTTTCTGAGCTTCTTCAGCAACATCATTCAGCTTGTGATTCATTTTGTCCAAAGTGACAACAAAGTATAATTGGTTGATGACAGATAAAACATAGTACATTTTCCACCTGTATTATTTTCAAAATGTATACCTTTGTAATTTATGTATAACAAGAATTCATTACCTTTTTATTTTCATATTAGATACCATCCCCTGTCTACTCTCTCCTTGGTCTGAATGGAGTGACTGCAGTGTAACATGTGGGAAGGGAATGCGAACCCGGCAAAGGATGCTGAAATCTGCTGCTGAGCTTGGAGACTGCAATGAGGAGCTGGAACAAGCAGAAAAATGCATGCTGCCCGAATGCCGTAAGTGTGGGAAACTCAACTCTCTGGAAAGAGGAGGCTAATTATGTGTGTCACAGTCTATGGGTCAAAACTCTATCACCATTTTTTAGCATCACTTCTTAGATAGGAGTGATATCAACTGTGGATTTTTTTTTTTTTTTTTAATTTTTGAATTATTATTATTATTGTGCACTTTCAGCTATTGAGAGCTGGAATATGACCATGTCTTAATTTCAGCTTGCCTTACTTAACCCTACGCTGATGACCAATATTGCTTTGGGTATGCGGTTTCTGCATATTTAACACACTACAACTTCAGGCAACAGTTTATGCACTTCCCAATAGTAAATAAGTCAGAATTATAAAACCTATTTTTTTACTCAAATGCAGAATGTGTGCTAGGAAGGAAGGAAGGATTGAAATCACCTGTGTGATTCTTTTAGCTCACAGAAAGAGCACAAAAGAGGCTCACTCCATCTTTGATACATCTCTGAACTGTATAGTAACCTTTTCACTGATCTACATCCCTTTGCAACCTGGAATATCATATGAGCCAGTGGATGGTGTGGAGAGAGCTGCATTGATTTTTTTACCTTACTCCACTAAAATCCCCCACTTGTTGGGTGGTGCAAATTTCTAGTTGCTTTGCAGTCTTTGTGAAGCGTGATAGCCTAAGGCACTGCTGAACGAATAAGATATGATTGCTTTTAGTGTCCTGTTGCCAGCTGGTTTATGAGGCTTTATAAATAATTATATTATTTTTCACAGAATGTATTGGTTAAAAAGGCTTTTACACTGTAATTTGCTAATTCAGCTTTTCTTAAATAATGTGAAATATCATTTTGATTATTATTCACTGGGGCTGTAAGTTTTAAGCAGTGCTGAAAGATGAAAACTTTTAAGACATAATGGTATTAGTGAATCTTGCTTATTGCATAACGCTACCAGTAAAGCAAGGCTTAGATCTCAGAGGTATCAGATTCTTTGTAAATATAACTCAATTTTTAACAGCTTTTCATTATAAAACAGACATATGGGTGGGAATACTGAAGAAGGCACAGGGGAATTATTTATATGTTCTTTGTAATTTTAGTGATCTGCCAGCACCACTCTTGAAAAAGAAATTGAGGAAAGTGTCAAATAAGAGTTCTGCTAGGAATGGACTCAGAAAATTTTGACGTGTAGCCTCACAACATTTGCTGAAAAGACTGGAGACTTAAGTTGCGTTCATGTATTCAGGGTGTAAAAACTTATTAGGCACATCTGTGTGTTTCTTCTTGACCTTACGTTTAGATCTCACGGCTTTCATTCTTTGCAGCCATCGACTGTGAACTAACAGAGTGGTCCCAGTGGTCTGAATGCAATACCTCATGTGGAAAGGGCCATATGATCAGGACAAGAATGATTAAAATAGAACCACAGTTTGGAGGAACAGCATGCCCAGAAACTGTCCAACGTACAAAATGTCGAGTAAGGAAATGCCTGAGAGGCCCAGGTATGGAAAAAAGGCGCTGGAAGGAGGCCCGGGAGAAAAGGAGAAGTGAACAAGCAAAAAAAAATATAGATAGTGAGCAATATCCAGGTGAGTGTGAAACCATTTTTTAGTATGCTYATGTCTATTTGTCTTTTCTGCATAACAGGAGTTTGTAAGCAGCTCCACTTCATGCTGTGAGAACGTTTTCAGCATTTCAGTCTAGGGAAAGTTTTAGCAATAAAGTAAAGCATAGCCGCTTTCGGTGTTTGCCTGTCACCAAAAACGTGCGACCTAAGTTTAGGGGACCATGGAGAAAGGCTCACATCTGTCCATGTCCCATCACTGAAAATATTTTAGCTTCTTCACTACAAAGTGTGGAATGTGAAAAAATCTAGAATTTAGACCTGGCAAAGGACTGATTGCAATTTCTGCAGACCTGGGTGATAACCTTTGCGTCCAGTTACCTTTGAACTTTGAAAGTATTTGTTCCTGGATCCAATGCTGAATTTCAAAACTGAATTGATTTCCACCTCAATAATCTGATTCAGACTCAGACCGCTCCGAGAGATCTGCTCAGACTGCTTTTTCAATAAGCGACAGTATTATCAAGCACTGATGCCTCAAATCAATAAAACATAACATCTTGTGGTATAGTTTACATTATCTGGATATGAATTACTGCTAAGTTGTGGTTCACGCTTGTCCGACATTTAACGGTTTCTTAATTTTATCTGTCTTTTATAGCGTAGACAGTAAATTTCTTTTTTTAATACATTTTTTCAGTGTTTGACAAATGCATCTTGATTATACTTAACTGGGGTTTCTTAATTCCTACTGTAATAAACTAGGCAATATGATTCAAAAGATGTAAGTGTGCACACATGCACAGTGGTACACATATTGAGATATGGAGGTTAGACTGAAATACTAAAAACTTAATCAAATGACTTATTTTTTCAGTTTGTAGGCTGAAACCATGGACTGCTTGGACAGAATGTTCAACACTCTGTGGAGGTGGAATTCAGGAACGCTACATGGTGGTAAAGAAGAGGTCCAAAAGTACCCAGTTTACTAGTTGCAAAGACAAAAAGGAGCTAAGAGCATGTAATGTTCATCCTTGTTAACAAAACACAAGGCTTCCAAGTGATGCACTCTGAGCTAAATGGAAAGTCAACCTTGGTTTGGTTTTTAAAACAAAAAAATATAAAGTGTATATTAGTTTTCATTTTTGCAGTGTGGTTTGCTTTTTTAGTCTTGCTGGTGCAAGAAATATATTTTATAAATATTTCCTCACAGATTTATGCTGAGAGTAAATCTTTGGTACTCCAGCCAGCCCTTAATGCATAAAAATAGTAAGTCATTATGAGTCATTTAACTAAAATACAGACATATCTGTGGACATGAATAGCCATATAGATATACTACTTGTAAAGACATGGGATGCATGCATATTAACATAACTAAGTTAAAGTGATGTGTTTCCTATGTGGGAGGATTTGTCTCTCAATTTGATTTTGAAAATCCAAAGCAGTGCCTACATGATTACACAACTATGCCAAGGAGTAATTTCAGTAATGCTGGTTCAATAATATTAAAGGTGCATGTTTATGTTTTCACACTATTGGGTTAAGCTGATAGTTATAGTAATTATCCTATATACTTTTCTTCACATGGATGCTATGCTCCATGCAAAATGGTCTTTGTTTCTTCAAAACTTAAAAAGGAAATAATTTGTGCAGCTTAGTAGTGATGTCTGCCCACTACATAGTCACAGTCAAAACAGCACACAAAGAAAATGTGTGAATGTCGTAATATATTTAGATGCCGTATCCTTATATTGGGTCTGTCTACTGCCTCTCAAAATGGATACAGAACTAATAGAAATTGGTCCAAACACAGAGAGTCACAACAGCTGTGTCACGGAAAGACTTCCACATGAGAGACACTAAAAAATTAGATTCAGTTTCGTGAGGTTGTTAATCACAGATGAAAAGAGAAAGACATTTATAGTATAATAAAAATGGTAGAGAAAAGGTGAGCCAGGTTCTCATGCATCCCTTATAACTAACAAAGGGAAGGGAGCCTCTGAAATGAAACAATGACAGCCTCTTAAAATATTAATTACAGATTGAAACAAGAATATATTTACAGCAGTGTCATTTATGGTTTTTTTATCCAGAGTATAGGAGGATCTAAAAATTACTAAATTTGTGAGAATTACTCATTTGTAGATACACTAGCCAGGATAAATGTCTTCCCTGACCACTTGTGCGATCAACAAACCGCCTGAGATTAGAAAATAGCTCCTCACCGTTCTAATTGCTTTTGCTATTTTACACTATCTCCTGCAGAGTTTAGCTCTCATCCCTGCACGTAACCAGGTGTAGGACCAGCGAGACCTTGGGCTTCACTTGCTATTGGAATATAATACTGTCCTGTAAGTTTAACAAGTTAATATTAAAGATGAGAGATGAAGAGGATGGGTTATCTTTTGGTCCAGGAAAGGCAGCATACACCTATGTCTCTACATAAGTAATAACAATGCACTGAAAATAAAGACTGTTGATGCTGACTCTTAAAACAAGCTTGAGAGAAATGAATGGAGAAAAAATTATTTTATAGTCTTTTTAAACCAGCCTTAAGTAATTTACTCTTTTCCTTAACACTTGGTCACAATCCTGAGAACCTGACACCCAGGCATCCGCATTTGATGTGAACCACAACCCACTGAGGCTGTTCAACTTCACCATCACTATCCTGGGAATCCTCTCATTACCTCCCTGTACCTGAACGGGCTAGACGGGCTGGTTGCATTACACTGTAGGGCTTTTCATCATCATTTCTCCACTGAACACTGCAGGGGCTGCTCAGGACTTCCACAGCTGTCGCATCCTACCCCCCTCATGGTATTTTACTGCATTTTTTAGATCTGGAATGAAGGGAGGGCCAGGAAAATAATGGAACCAACCACAGTGTTCAGCCCCTCCAGCTGCTGCTAAATGAAATGGGTGCAAGCCCATAGTGAACCAAACCAGGAGGAAAAAAAAAGCCAACAAGGTTTAACGCTAAAACCAAACACTTTATATTTTGCACAGCTTGGCTCATTTAATAATATCAATTCAGATAGTTTGCCTCCTTGTGTATGTTGAAAAATTCTGCAGTTTATGTCTCTATAGCACCGTCATTACAGTGTAGCAGCAAGACTGTCCCTAAGTAATGTATTTATGACCTTACCTTGCACATTACCCTTTATGACCAAAAAAACCCCAACAAAAAACCAGCGGAATGATATAGATACTGGAGGAGTGACCAGCTGAGCATATTTCAGGTGAAGAAAGAGATGGCTGCAGAGAAGGGCTACAGTGATTAATGCCAGGCACTCAGCCAGGGCAGAGCTACACATGCAATCAAGACCCACACACCACCTACCTTTGTGAGCTGCTCTTGCTGAGCCTGACAGAGGCTATCCCAGCGGAGGCTAATCATTCAAAAAATAATCTTTGACTATGACATGTGTGACGGAGTTGTTTTTGTAGGCTTGGATCTGTGAGAGCTTGGGGCAGAGGGAGCAGAAGAAGAAAGTTTCTCCTGAATGGGAAAAATGCTATGAGTTTATGGATTCTATTTTATCTCATCACCCCTTACCTTACCCTTGTTCAAGCTAATCTTGCAAAACCGTGCCTGTTTCTGCAAATAATTAATTAAAAATAATGTTAAGTTATTTTTTCATGTTTATTCCAGTTCATCAAGCTGTTTTGTCTTTTAATTACTCCCTTTGCCAAAGGCTACATAGTCCAAATACACCTTTAGGTACGTAGGAAATACACAACATCTTTCTGAACGTGCCCACAAAAATGTTCATTAAAACAATCTGGTATTCCTTTCATTGTGGTTCTTACTAATTTGATTCTCCATATACTTTATTTTCTCTTAGAAGGCTGTTCAGTGTGATTTCCAGTCATTTCTCTTAGGCTCATTAAAGTTATGAATGTTGGAATTTTTTTTTCCCCACCTTGTTAATACACGCAATGACAACGTAGATTGCACTGGGTCAGAAATGTGTGATCATTCCTGCTTAGGTTCAGCTTTTCACACTGTTTTTCTGTTGAAACATTTTACGAGTCACTTGTCTTTCTTCTAACTTGATACAAAAGAAATATTTAAGCTTGTTACATTTTGTAAAAAAAAAAACACAAACAAAAACAAATGAAGAAAAAATAAGAGGTTGATTTTCTATTCAGAAAAAAAAGCTCTGATATACAATATGTAGAAGTACTGCATTGTTACTGTAAACTTTCTAGTAGTGTAATAGCCACTGATTATCAGTTAATAAAAATGAGAACTGTTATCCCTCTTATCTCCTGAATAATACTGCTGAACTGAAAGCACAGATATCACTCCAGTTTTGTAGACCTCAACTATCAGATTTTAGCATTGTGTGTATGGTTTTTTTCCTAACGTACAAACTGTAGAAGCTTTACACATAATAAAAAAGAAAAGTTAGGGGCTTAACAAATGTACAGTAGGACTCTGTGTGTGCAGCATACAATTTAAACAAAATTTTGTTTGATTGCATTTTTAGATTTCCTTCGTTGTTTTTGTTTGCTGTGGAATTATGAAAAAGCTACCATGAATATTTCTTACCAAAGTCTTGTGTAGATGTTTTGTAGCTGTCTGGCTAACACATTATTATTATTTTGGAATAAAGACATCTTTACTATGAATTTTACACTTGTATGAGATTCTGTTCAACTAATATAATTATGTACACCAAAAAACCCATGCACTTACTAATGTAAGGAGTCAAGTCACACTCTTATTTACATTTTACTCCTAGTCAAGCTAATGGGATATCTGGAGTGAGCTGGATTCTACTAGAGCCAGTCAAGTTATTTGCATCAAGTTTTTTGTCAAATAGCTTGTTGTTCTTTAGAAATCACAGAGTAACTTAGGATCGTTACTCRAATTACCCTGTATTACTCTCATGCAGGTTTTGTTGCTGCTGTTGGTTTTTAATAAAAGATAAACTATTTAAAAGAACACATTTTAAAGCCTGGTGATACATGAATGGAAAAATTGTTAAAAATGAGCTTCCAAAAAGTCTGAGATTTTGTGAAACTTTCAACTGATATTTTGTGCCGCTAGAAGACTATTTAGGTACGCTGTGAGTGTGAGTACATCACTGATAATTACATGGTGAAGTACAGCAGTTGGGGGAGCCACTCAGCAAAGCTACCGCTGTAGAAACGCGACTATAAAGAACATCTTGCAGCCAGTGAGAAGCGAGCGGTGTGGTTCATGAAAAAACTCTATTCTAAAACTAAAGCATAACAAAGCTGAGGTGGACCTAGAGGTAGTTGCCTGGAGATAACAAGCTAGGAGTTGCTTACCGAAAATGGTAGGCAGCGTCTAGTCCATTAAAACTCCCTTGGTATTTAGCTGTTTGCTCCCACTAGAAAAACGCTCAGTGTTTCCGAGCAGCTGTTTCGAGCCAGGTTTGTCAGCATGTACAACAGCAACATGAGGCACCCCAGCAGTGCTGCTCGCCTGCAAAGAGCTGCCTGCCGACTGAGTTATCTCTGCTCCAGTGGCGCTGAGCGACTTGGAAAAGGACAGGGCCTCTRCTGCCAAGCCCTCCAGATATTCTGCCATAGCATCATTCAATTTTTAGAAGCACAAAGGCAGATTAACTCACCTTCTGTAATCCCTGCTTTAGTTTGTTGGCAAATAGTGGCGTTTCAGCAAAAATTGCTAATCCTTTTGTCTTCAAATAAGACCAACAGCACTGAGCCTGCCTAGCTCAAGCAGAGTAGCCATTGCAGTGCCAGAGTAACAGCAGTCTGGCTTAGCAGGACRAGTCAGCTGGGCACCTTCACATCACGTATAACCAACAGACAGAGACAGACTTTTCTGAAGGACAATTTACAGTATCCAAGTGAACAACTAACTCTTTCTCCACTGACAATGTGAAGCTAAGTGAATTTATGGAGCAATTTAATGTTCTGGCATACCGAATGGCGAGACATCTGGAACAGCAATCGTGATCTTACGGCCCATAAAGCTGCATCAGAACAGCTTTTCTTCGGAAGAGGTCACAGAGCACGTAAGTCAGCACAGTGAACGTATGGCCTCTTAAAATGCTAGCCATCCAAGGGACTGCTTGGGACCTACTTGACAGTATGCCTGCCCTAACTGAGGATGCTCTTCTTTGCGTGGCCAACACGCCTAAACCATAAGCAGCATAGCAGAAAGATGATGGGTAGAGCAGGTCCTCAACCATGATTTGTAATATGAGTAAATCAATTGACTCCCCTTCTAGAGATATCTGCCATTCTCAGGGCCACAGATACTGAGCTTCTGGGGTGGGAAAAAATTAGCAAAACCCTGAAATCATGCACAGCTCTTAGCTAAAATCTGAAGCCTATCATTGCAGACTATTTGACAACTATCATTTCCATTTCTGATATAGTTATTAATGCCGCAACATATTGTCACATGGCTATGCTCTTAACTGCAAAGCAAACTATAGTGTGGGGGTGTGTGCGTGCATGCATGTGTATATACATGGTATACAGTGCATACATACACAATTTTTTCATGTTTTTTTCCACTTAGGAAGCAGCATACTAACTACTGGTGGGGAAAAAACCTTTACCAGTAAATTGAAATGTGCTTAAAAATCTCTTGCTACCAAGGCACTTAGTGTTCTTTGCTCCACATGCAAACCCATTTAAGATCTTTACCGCAACGCTTTCAACTTTGGGACTCAGTCACTTCATGCAGCGTTGTGCAAAACAAAGCAATTACAGGCCACCTGAATGATATTGAGTTCTGTCTCCTCTGGTTTCCAAAAGACAGAACAGTTTGTGCCATAAGTGATGGGCACATTAACTGCTCAGTAGGCAATGACATTTTTCACATGTGGTCTAGATAGCTTAATGCATCTAAAATGCTAACGCTTGGAGCCCTGCATTCTTCTCATCTTCTTCATAAAAGTCCTAGGGAACATCGTTTATTCCACCATCAATAATAAACTTGCAAACACTGACGCAGGAAAGTCCTCCCTTTCTGCTTACTTATCACATTTGCACAAGTGGAGAAAATGAAGCCTCTCATAACTCCCAATTTGCTTCCTTTTACATTAGCAAATGGCAGGGTATTTTGAAATAGGTCTTTTAAAATACACATTTGATATAAGTTTCAAAGAAAGATCAAAGGTTGTTTCCAAACACAGTAAGCATTTCTCACCACCCCTCTCACTGTGCCGTTTGAACCAGCAGTGGCATTGCAGGCACAGGCCTAAGCTCAGCTCAGACAGACGTCTCTTAGGGACTCTATCAGGAATGTATGGCGGCATTTGGAAAACTGCCCACTGTCTTTGAAAGGCCAAAAAACCCTGAATGTCCCCTCCATTGTACCAGCTACCGCCTTAGTACACTTCATAGGCTTGGCCTCAAGGCCATCCCAATACCACAGTCATGACAGTGCCAACTCAACAGCCTCTCCGTGAAGCTTGGACATGCCAAGAGATGATGCTCTACAGGGAAAGGCCAAGGGCACAGTACAACACCTGCCTTTTAGGGCGTAACATAAGTTCTGGGTTTAGGCACAACAGGCAGGACTGTGAATCCCCAGACGTGATGAACAATCACACTCTTGGTGCTCACCCATTCACACTGGAAGTAACCAAGGGCCTTAAACACTCACCCACCCAAGGCCCAAATGCAGAAAGGACTCTGAAGCAGCATGGTGTGTACCAAACAACCTTTACCTAAACTGCCTTTTATCTGAAAAAAGTGAGTGCACATGCATATAAAGAAAAAGAGAGCAAACAGGACACGTGACTAAATCACAGAATCTTTCCAAACAATGCTCTCTCTTCCACCCAAAGAGCTGGATGATGCTGAAAAAAGCCACCCCCTCCCTGTGCCTGTAGTGGCTGGGGCTAGCACAGAGAAGGTGGTATGATTGAGTCTATACAGAAGGCACCAGTACCTCAACCACAGTTGCTCTGCCAATACTGCCTGTAAAACTAGACCGGACAGGACTAGCGCTAGGGTTAGCAGAATAAAAAAGTCCCAGAGCTGACTTTCTTGCAGCACCGTCCAGCTTTGGGGAGGTGGTGAGCACCACCTGGGGAGAGGCAGTGGCTCGTCCCTGCATCTGAACAGCTTAGCGCTCAGGCCAGCAGAACAAGAGGTCCCAAAAGCATCGTCCAGCTCCTGGGGAGGTAGAGTGAGGACAATGTATAAGAGTAGGCAGTGATGCACCCACAAAGCCTCCTTAATTACCCCCCCCCAAGATAGGACTAATGAGGTTAGGGTTAGGATTTATATTTTTGTTGTATCAATATAAGCACTGAGCCAAGGGAATTGGGCCAACAGCTGAAAAAAATGTAGATAACAGATCCCACACTTCACCCATAAACCTTGAGGTATTACATATTATTTTCCCACAATACTTTATCAACGTAAGTCAGAAGTTTAAAACAACAAAAAAGAAGGTTTTTACTTAGAGAAGCCTTAAGCCCACTTGAGTGGTGAGAGAACCAAACCAATGTCTAGAAAAGAAAAGAAGGGGTCTAGATCATAATTTTAAAGTGTGAAAGTGGTCTATATCATGAGTTCAAAATGCATAAAGTGTTATGAATGGGAGAAAACAATTTTTATACCACTTACATTAAAAAAATACATGGAGAACAAGATGTACAAGTACAGGAACAGTACTTCCAAGTGCAAACAAGCAGCTATACTATTTAGAAAGGTTAAAACATTTACGCTCTATCCCAGAAGTCTCCGTTAAAGGAAAAGATGAGTATTTGTCATACTGTCTACTTGCAAACATACAGTTCTGTTTATTTTTCTACGACATGTTTCAACTGCCAGTTTATATCTACCTTAAATATCGGGAACGAGCATAAATATCTGTAAATGGATCATTCCTGAAGGACACAGTGGTGTACAGAAGGGAATATTGATATCAATGTATGCACATATACAGGCTTGAAATGTCTTTACTGGAACCCTACCCACCAGAGAAATAAAATCACAGCCCACTAGATGGCACTGGAAGCCAACACAGACACCTGCGTGTTTTAAAAAAACGCTAAAACCCCAACAAAGCAATAGAGTCTATGTGCACAGGCTCCCGGATACTGCTCAGGCTGTAAGTCAGCATTTTGCTCTCTGTATCTGCCAGCTCACGACTGCTGACACCGAGAGGCTTACCACTGCAGACATGCCAGGTACCTCGCAAGGAGGCATGAATCTTGTCCCAACCTTCTTTAATTAGCTGCAGAAATGCTAGTGGATGCAAATTGGATGGGAAGGGGGTGGGAGGGAGGTAATGAAATGAGCTAACAATTTATTTTCTGCCCGTGAAGCCACAGACCCCTGTGGACTGCTCTTCCAGCAAGGCATCCATACCTTCCCCTAGAGAAAAAGCGTTTTTGTAAATCTTCAGAAGCAGCTACGTTGCAGAAATCCTACGGCCCAGGCAGTAAACCACTCGGMTAGGAGGCAGGAGGCCAAGGGCTTCAAAGGCTCCTGCAAGGCAGGGCAATGGAGATGAGGTTTAAAGCCAGCCTCCCCGAGTCCTCGTGCTGGGGCGCAGGGGCTGGCGACCGAGCTGAGCCTGGGGCTGTAGCCGGGCTTCCCGAGCCACCCGCAGGGCTGGCACGGAGGGAAAGGCATTGGCTGAAGCCAGGGCTAGAACCACGCACGGGGTTTTGAGGCTGGTGTGACTCAAAAGTCATTTCGGTGCCTAGTTTCTTCTTGGGTAAGGTTTTCTGTACTCAAGACAGTAAAGCATCTGTTACAGTTGTGGTGGCATTATTTTCTTCACCAGTATTCTGCGAAGATAAGCACTTTTCAGGTGAAAATGGTTTAGAACTGTTAAGAAATCTGAATGACTTATTACAGCCTGTGCACAGAAAAGCAGCCCCAGCCTTCACCTGGTTGATTCGAGCGCAACGGGCAGCTACACCACACAGTACTCCTACCTACGTAAAATCTCTTCTGTGCTCATATAAAGCGTAGCTTACAGGACTGGAAAGCTTTTCTCTTCTTGAAAAGCATTGAGAAAGCATTGTCTTTGTGAAAAGCCATCCAAGAAGAATTACTGGGTCATGTGCAATGATCCACACACCATTAACAAACGGCAAAGTACTATTTACCATTTAACATAAATCATGCAAAAAAAAGAAAATCAGCAATACTTATTTCATACAAGTTTTAAGTCATGTAAAAAGCCATGTCCAGCTTCATGCTGCCAGGCAGCATCCCTCTCTGTCCTCCTGTAAGCACGGCCTGCAGCAGCAAAGCTGTTTGCTGCGTTATCTACAACAGATCGATGACAGAAAAACACCTTCAAAGTTTTGGGTTCGATGGGTTTCAAGAGCAAGGAGGCCTGGGTTCAAAATGCTTTATGTCTTTCTCGGGAAAAAAAATGAAAACATTAGCTTATGCTACTGATTGAGTATAATACATAAAGTTTTTTGGCTCAGAATCAGAAAAGGGGTAAACAAATCTGAAAAATTAATCTTTTGGGGGGTTAAACAGAAATTCAAAAACTTCATATGCAAGTACCAATTTAGGAACATTTTCACTGCAGTTGAAGTTAAATATTTTAAATGTATTGTTTAATTTCACGAGAGAACTATTTCAAAACAGCTTTTTCTCCTTTTTTGCATTAAAGTACATTCTAAAATTAAAACAGTCTTACAAGTCAAGAAAACAGTGGCCTTGCCTATTTTGATGCAATTTGGCAAAAAAAAAGACATGTTTTAGTGTGAGTCACCTAACAAAGCAGAACATTTCAAATTCTTTATCAAAAGAGATAAATTATAAAATATTATTTTTTTTATTTTTGCCAATTAGAAAAAAAAAATCAAAATTTCAATTATAAATAAGAGCAACAGGAATGCATATTATTCCAAGTAACAGTTACCAAACTAATTCTCATTTACAGCAGGCGCTGCTCTACTAATTAAGGTACAAATTTTACATTGGCGATTAGAATACACAATACACAAAGAATACTCCTAACATATTTTTGGTTTATGAACTATAAAAAAAGCTTATTTACTCATTTTAGACTTTAAAATGTAAAATATAACTGCCAGCCAACTTAATATTCCTTTAAAATACTAGATTTCTCACTGAGGTTTCTCTTGTCAGTTTATACTCAGACCATTAGGTGAAAATGTATCGTATGCACCGGCTTACAGAGCATCCTGCCTGCAACGCTCAAGAAGGGAAAAGTTGTTGAGGGAGTAATTCGGGAGCAGAGCTGTACTTCCACACAGTCTTCTCTGACCAGAGGGCTAACAGGACGCGGGGGGAATAGGTTTACCCTTTTTTGTATTGCTAGAAGCTGAAGTGCAGCATTTATTCTAAAGTAGTGTAAAAAAACCATGTCTGGAGCTCGGTATGTCTATCTTCTATATGTCCGTTTAATATGTTTAAATACATTCACAATGAATAGTTTGCCTTCCTGAAATAGTTTGCTCCCAGATGCATTTTTTAGAGCTTTTCATTTCTATGGTGACCAAAACCAGACTAGCTTCTCTAACTGGGGACAGCTTGGTTATTTCTGTCCTGCTGCAGTGATCTTTTTGTTTTCTATTTATAATTAAAAAGAAAAATTACACAAAAAGAGAACAGAGCTGATCGTACAGAACACACCTCTAATCGAAACAGAGGGTGTTTATTTTTGTGTTTCATTAATTCCAGGAAAATTAATGTCAATTAATTCCTTGAGTTCCTTCAATGAATTGCTGAAGCTATTTCCAAAAGAAAGAAACGTGCAGAAAGAACACCGGTAACCTCTGCATCCAGACCAGGCTGGAGTCCCCGTCCGAGACTCCTCCACCGCGTCTGCAGGCGGCAGCATGGGAGCAGTTACCAAACACGGTGGCTTTGCGCTTCCCAAGCCACCCAAGCTCCAGCAAGTGGCTCAGGCACAGAGCTGGGCGAGGGAGCAGGGGGATGAACAGGAGCAAGAAGAGCTTCCCATAAATCAGCAGAGTGTTTTTCACTTTAAGAGAGCTACGAAGCTAGACCTGCTGCGAAATGCTATCAGGCTCACCCGCACAAATCCAGACCCGCCATGCACCAACAGACAACAGCGAGCGGGTCGGACGGTGCCTGTAAAAGACAACGGGCTGCTGCAACCCGACGGGGCTCTAGGAAGTCAGGTCAGTTCTCCAGGCACCAATTGAACGTGGGTCCAACTCAGAACAGACTCCGTGTGCTCTCTAAAAAAAAATCACCATCTTCTGAGAGCGAGGTTTCTCTTTTTATTAAGACAGTACTTTGGAGAAAAATCACTTTGGCATAGATCCAAAAAAGAACTTTAACTGTTAAAATCATCAGCATTGCAATACTTAAGCTTTAGGTACATGGCCCACACAACATACGTGCAACCACAATTTAGGCATCTGAAATCTCTCGCTGAACGTTTTGGAAAAGTCAGGCCCTTCAGAATTGATCCCATAAATAACAGCAGGGAACTGATTGCTCAAGCCTCAATTTTCAAACTGCTCCTTTAGGTCTATTGTCTTCCCTGAGCTACTCCTGCTGGCATGAAGTGATGATGTTAAAGTAACTGGATACTGGGTGGTACGACTACAGAAAAGCTAGAACAAAGCACAATCTCAGCAGAGCAAACTTTGCTTGTGAAACAACAAAACCCGTTCCCTCTTCCCTCCCCTCAAATCCCGAAAGACCAGAATGTTACAAAAGCAAGAACTAGGTTGCTATGACTACTATAAATTAACAGCAACATCTTCTCCTTAACACTTTCCTTCTTAAAAATCTAGTTTTTAATTATATAATATGAGTCTTAATCTAAAATTTTCCATATCATGTTTCTGATTTGATGTATGCTAAAATTGTTCACATACTTCAATAATTCATTTAAGATAACACGTACTGCTTTGCCCGCTGTTAATTTTTACAACCCACCGTGCATTGGAGCAGGGACTTATGATTTGGCAGGAGGGATGTTCTCTTATTGTTAGTGAGAGGAAGACACTCATCTTTCTGTCTTCACAAAGAACCACATATGGATAAACTAGACAGCTTTATAACAAACCTCAGTGCACACCAACAGGCTCTAATTGCCCTGATGAACCTCCCCTGGGGCACCCCCAGGTGTACCCACCCCCACAAGTACCTGAGGGTTCACTGGCCAGGAAGCTGCATGCCCTGGGTCCTTGCCTGAGCTTTGCTGTGGCTGCTCTTGCACCACGCTGGCCTTGGAGCTGCTTTGTGGCAACAGGCTTGTCTGGTCATCTAGAGTTGTGGATGACCCTTGCTACTGTCACCGGACCTGCTCTGCCCTTCTTGTTTGGGCAGCTCTGTTGTAACTCAGAAAACATGCCCTGAGCACACAGCGACTACAAAGAAGCAGGACTGTGAAAAGATGCACAGCTGCAGGTAGGCTTGTTGTGATACACAGCAGACAGGTCAGCAGAGAAACACAATGCCACCGCACAGCTATTGCCTGCATGGTGTGTCCCACAGAGTCACTTACTTCAAACTACAGTGCTTTGATGCCCAGCTCTCCCCACGCATTCCAGGAGGACAGCCAAGAGCCAGAAGTTGGGCTGCAGAGCCAAAACTACTTTGTGGGACCAGCTCTCTATGCCTCCATGCTTTATTTGTGAAGAAGGATTGATAACAATTTCTTCTCCAACTTTTTTGCCTATTTAGATTGGGGAGCGGGTTAGATCAGACGTTGTTTTATAGTACGTTGTTTAGTGTAATGGGTCTTTACACCTTTCTCATTCACTATGTATTTCTTCAGTGTAGAAATAATAATGTCTGAAAACCTGATCTTCGCAAAAACGATTCTTCCCTGTAGAAGAGAGGACTGACAAAGTGAATTGATCATACTTTCTTCCCAAAATAGGGTTAAGGTTGTGCATGTTTTGAATCCTATTAGTAAATTACGTTACACAAGCCAACATCTCTATTTGGTACAATGAAATTGCAAATTAACCCCCTTTAAAAGTAGGTCAGCTCACATCACCTAAAAGATCAGTACTGTGTGATCAATCTTAATATCGTTATCCAGTAATCTGTAGAAAACTGTTTGGCAGACAATGCACTTTGACTCCATGCCCAGGCTTCTCCTTTGTGATTAATGATTGTGCTATTCCCCATTCATCCCCTGATAAGTTACACCTGTCCACCACTTAAGCAGACTTCATCTGAAATTCATGGAAGCATTAAAAATGACCAAAAGGGAAAGAAGAACAAAAGAGGAAAAATGTTCTCAGTATTTAAGGGAAAAGTTGGTGGAAGTTCACATTTCAGACTCTCTCTTTGACAATCATATATTTTCAGAGTGTTTCTGATTTAATGCTTTCCAGAGATATACTTTTTACATGTACGACTCTGAAGATATGCTTACCATTAAAGGAGAGTTTTCCCATTACTATCCAACCCACCAAAAGAACAGAATCTATTGTCTACAGGTCAGACTAAATTCGGCTGCAGTCCTCCAAATACCGGCTGGTAAACCTGTGTAATGTATGGATAGCGGATATTTGTGCGATGCCATTTACTGAAACTATGTATTTTTCTCCCATAGTATTTTCTCAAAAGGTTATTGACTGAATCATTGTTGACTGATTTACTACCACATGTGAACCATCTCTTTTGGCTGCTGCCTGTGCTGCAGTTCCTCTAGACATAGGAGGCCAGCAGAAGGCTCTTAGCTGCTCAAGATGTATGTCTTGCCCTTCAAGTGGGATTTATACATGGCATGGTCTTCATTTTGGATTAAATGCAACTGTGAATATCATTAATAATTAACATGATTATGAGATAGTTTCCTCGGGTTGTTGTTTCATACCATGAAACGTTGGGTAGCTAAGAAGGCTTAATGGCCTAAAAAAAGTGAAACGTGCCTTCCGCCACTGCTTGTTTTTGACTAACTACTGGTCCGCACCCCGAGTTGTGCCAGTGCAACTATTTGTGGGATCGAACTGTGCTCAGGGTACCGCTCTGGCTTAAAAGGAAAGCAAACACTGAGGGGCTGCATGCTGCTGCACTGGGACAGAGACAAACTGCGGGCAGTACAAATAGTCTTAAACTGAGATTGTCGCAGGACACTTTGTTACATCTTCAACAGACACGTGGTAGAGAGCACCCAACATGCAGAATAAGTGTTACATAAATGCCAGATATAACTTACTTATTAACAAACACCCGTAGCTGTTTGCTTCATTTACTCCAGCATCTATAATAACAATAGCATTGAACAATGCAAGGACAGGAGCAGGATTTTGATCTCGTATTTAAATTCTGAGGCATTGTAATGTTATGCATAGCTGCGTTTTGCTTCGTTTGTTTTTCCTGACAGAGAATATTTCCTGTTAATTTTTTCCCAACAGCTTACTGGCAAAAGATGGTGCCACGTATTGGCATTTTATAACTGCGGCTAGCTCAGCCACGCAGTGAGCAAAAGAGCCTACACCTACCCCGCCCTCCAAAAAACCCTTTTAAAATAAAGAACTCGACTGTTCAGAACTGGAAAAATATTTCCTCCAAAATCCTACCAAGAAAAATAATGGGTGGGTGCTTTCAGGGTAATTTTGGTGTTTTCTCAGGCAAAACTTGGGAGTATGCTCAGAACCTAGTTCAGTACATTTCCTGCATGAGTCTATGGAAGACAAACCACCCAGTGATTTCAACTAGATTTCAGTGTGTCAGAGGAAATACATTTGAACAGCATTTCTTGGAGCTTCTTTGTTCTTTTAGAAACTCCTCAGTACCTTCTTGCATTCTTTGATTTAATATTTAAAGAAATATTAATCGATCTCTCTGGGAGCCCTATAAAACTGAGTGCATCTCTGGCTGCAATAAAGCCAGCAGAAATTGTATAAAAACATAACATTCACATGGCTGATGCTTAACTCTTCAACAAATTCATAATTCTTTATATCTCCTAGTTACACATTTCCTGCAGCCAAGAGATGACTAAAATGATTTAACTGAATTTCACAACTTTGCAGATAATAACTGAGAACAGCAGGCAAAATTGCAGCAAAAAAGCAAACATCTTTCCTCCCCTCCTCGACAGGACTCTATTTCAGTGGCTTGCTTCACAAAATAAACAACCTTCCCAGTACAAATCCTGTGATTTTAAATTAAGGTATGTGAGGGTTGGTTTTTTTTTTTAAATCCACATCATAAAACATAAATGTTTTTTTACGAAACACAAGTGCCCCGTGTAAAGTTCTCCTTGCAGCCTTGAATGGACCTTGCCTTGTATGTGCTAGAAGAGGTGGTATCTAAATGCACAGGTACCTGCCTCTGCCAGAGGGCTGAAACTGCAAGCTTTATTCACAAGCATTTGGTAGTAAAACATACAGAAACACAGTCCCCGTCCCTTCCCCTGACATTAAAAGGTTCTTCTCATCAGAGCCGATGAAGTTCCTTTGTAGAAGGGTGGGAAAGACATTGCACGTTGTACTGGCATAAGCGAAGAGGCATCATATCCAAGAAGGGAAAAACACAGCCGAGGAGGCTCGGCTTCCCGTCCTGCTCTCCCCAGGACTGAGGAAGAGGGCTGGGACTACATTAGGCCAGATGGAGGAAGAAGCTTCCACGGAGCAGCTTAGCAAATGCTCTGCCGCCCGAGAGCGAGACTTCCTCATCTCAGCCCTCTCTACATGCCTTCCAGCCATGTGCTGAGCCCAGGATTTGAACCATCTGTGCTACATCTCCACAGTAATAATCTAATGTTTTAGTTGGCCATAAAGTTGGAAAGAAACAATAAAAGAGGTAAAATGTAACAAAAGCCAAAGAAGTGACAAAACAAATTAAACGGCTGGAGAAAATARAGCAAATGCATAATAAATATAGTCATTAACATCCTCCATGTGCCAGTAATTTGACAGGCAAAACCAAGGATGACTCAGATATTTCAAAAGTTTTTAAAACCCAAGCTGTTGTTATTTACAAATCTGACTTGATTTTATTTTTCTAGAGATCCTTTGTTTTGTTATGTTGGGTATACACTTCATACAGTGAAGGTTTTACTTTACACACAAACAGAAAAACAAAAGTGCCAAGCCTTGCCGATTTCACAGAGACCTAACAGTTTTAAAGGCAACAATATGATTTACTAAACTGCTTCTATACCATGAGTAGTTTTAGTGGCTACAAAAAATAAATGGGGGCGGGGGGCGGAATTAATATGGTAATATGCGTTTGGAAACCCCTTCAACAAATGGTGGCAGGAGGACATGAAAGCCAGTAATATTCCATGCAAATACTTAGTCTATTCCTCTTTCTATCCCAAGGGGTCATTATTATTTTTGTAAGGATCATTAATGCTACTTGTCTTTCCTAGGCTCATTATTTTATGTAACAGCTAGCACTAGCTCTATGTTTCTATAGTAGGCAGGTTCACAGGAAAAYCCTCAGATCAATAAGCATTATACTTTTATTAATAAGTATTTGTTGAATCAGGACCTCTGCTTTTTCCTGTATGAGATACGGATCCAGCTGCATCTACACAGTATTTTACCACTATAATATMACTGCCCTCAGGAATGATGAATACCTTGAAATGCTAAGCTTAGATGGCTTTCCACCTCCGAAGTGTCTACTTTTAGGATGTGTTGAACAACGCCTTTTGTATGCGTTTAACTTCATCTCCCATGTAGGCCACCCACTTTAAGAAGTCATAGTCATACAAACCATGAAGAGCGGACCTGTATCTTTCTGTAGCTAGCACTGGTAGAAACTGCTGTTGTTGACTTCAATTGCCTGTTTTTCTGAATTGGATTCATGTGCCTCCGCTACTATTCATGCAACCAGGTCATGCCAAAAATCCCAGCCTATTGCTGTTTGCCCCCTTCCACCTGTTTGCCCCTGGATACAGAACAGGTTTCCAGAATTAAACCTGGTCCTAGAAGGGTTGGCAATAAAGTTTAAGAGGTTTGCAATTAAGTCTTTAAACTGATACTCAGATTCTAATCCAGTTAATTGAATAAACAGCTAGTAGTAAGAAGAGTTTTCATAACACACCCTTTAATTTGTAGATACTGGGGGTTTTTGGGGGCAAAGGGGTTATTTCTTTGGATTTTTTTCAGAGAGAAGGTAGGCCAGGAGAGCACATTGCTCTTCTCGTACATTTTTTTTTTTTCCACAGGACATTTTATTGTCAATGTTGCACACCTGATTTTTTTTGTTTGATAGTTTAAAGGTTCCTTACTTTTAACATCCCAATGAGTTAAAAGAAAGTTTTGGCCTCGGTTTATTCATGGCATAACTCCACTGACTCCAGTGGGAAAACAGCAAGGATCAATCTGTTCTACAGTGTTCTTTAAAAAAAAATTATTAAAATATCACATAACTTTTCATGAGTTGTAAATCCAAACTATTGCTCACACAAAAAACCATGTAACCAGATTATAAAAGGAGGAATCATGTAAAGCTTCATGAATCCTGATATAGGCTCTAATTCCTGGGTGGCTCAAGCACAGCTTTTTTGCCTGCAATTTCAGAAATCCTATTTTCATTTGGATCACTTTGAGGCAACAAATACTTTCTTCTTCTTCTCTGGTTAAACTGTTTATCCTTGCCTCACTTCCCAGAGCCACAGGGTGCAGGGCAAAAACTGCATCTTCTTCGTTAAAAATAAACAGGAAATCTCTGCAATGATATTCTGCTTTTCCCTCAGAATAAAACCAGAAACGGGTCGCTGCTTCATGTTACTTGATACTAAGAATTATATAACTGATGCACCCCATCCGTTTCTGTCTTTTGCCAGCTCTGTTCAGTCTATATTTTGGCCCTGCATATATTACAATCATGTTAAACTGTGAGCAAACATGAATAATGTAATGGTAGGATACTACAAAATCAATCATTCCAAAGAAAATGTGAGGTGGAAAGAAGAAACTYGTCCGTCATAGGAAGCACTGGAGAGGTGAGAGTCTGTGGAAGGAGGTGGTGGAGTTGTTCTGCTTTTAGATGACGGAACCACAACAAAAAGGCAGCGTTTCAGGCATGCCGCCCGCTCCGTGGGTCTGACCTGGCACATCTAACATCAGCCTACACCTATGTTAGGCAAAATTTTTAAGCTGTCCTAGAGTGATGTCATGCAATAATCAAACCACCGTAAATATGGTGCTTGTCGTCATCAATGAAACAAAATTGTTTTTTATACAAGACAAGAGCTTTTACCCCGCCCAGTGATGTGATCAGAGGGGAAAGGGCTTTAAACGAGGAGAGAATAATCTTGTACTCTTCAAATGCAACACAGGTTTAAGTGCAAAGCTTAAGCGCCTTAAAAACAGAACCACAACTTACGCTTCTCTAGAAAAAGAGTTGGCAGAAGGGAGAATTGTTTTCACAGAACAGTATCAGCATGGAGACAGTATAATCCTAAAAAAGATAGCAGGGAAGCACTGAAGAAAAAGCTCATAGTTCTCTCCAATAAAAGGACATGATCAGGTGTGGCAGGTAAGATACTCTTCTGATGTCTTAAATCCTAGATAAAATCTGCTTCTATACATATGACTCCTGGCATATTCAGCTAGAAGTGGGTCCAACTACTTTGCTTTCCATTGCACACAGCAAAATTGTCTACTATTGCAAAGAAGTCAGATGCTGCAAAGGCAGGGGAAGAGAAGGGAAGGATTATGCTAAAAGGAATATACAAACCTATAAAGATTTTATTTTCATATCAATATAAGAGCGTATCAAAAACATTGGAAAATAACGGAAACCGAATCACAGCTTCTTTATACAYATTCTGGTGCTGTTTCTCCTGTGAGGGTGGTCCTGATGTATTCCTCATCCTGCTCCACAGATAATTTTAATCTATCAATACATTAATAGATTTCAGACTGTCAGAGCCATAGTATCTATATACAGCCTCTGCCAAAGTACGTATCTTGACATACACTCCTATATATTTTGTTCAGTCTGTTATTAAATTAGTCAAACATGGCAGCTCCTACTAATGGCTTGCTTTAATAATCTGCATCCATCACCACGCAGACAGCGTTTGTGTACACTACTACAGTTACATATGTTGAGCTCAGCTGTGGGCATGTTCATACTGCCCTCCTATACAGCTCAAATTTATTCTCTGTTGCTGCTAGTCAACATCTCATTTGTCACCGACGGGAGATGCAGATGCAGGCAGTTCTAGACTGACGCACTGACTTGCCAGATTTGGTGCAAAAATAATGGCAGAAATTTCACATTTGCTAAATCCAAAAAGTGGATTTTGTAGCTTTCAAAAAACACCCAAGTACTCTGTCATGTTTTCCCAACTGTCCAAAGAAGTTATATTTTCTCTCTAACACTGAAATGGCTCTTACAGTGCCACAGAAAAGCATGCTCGTAAGATTATTTTCATATTTTCAAGCACACAGTAATTCTCACATTCTACACATTTCCCCTGTTTCCAGTGCAATTTGATTTTGGTAGGTGATTCATATAACAGTGGCTCCAGCTTAACCCTTTTGAGCACATCCATCATTCTGGTCAGGATCATAAGTAACGGTGCTCTCTCAAAAACTAAATAACATACTTGACTGAAATATTCATCTGTTATGGACGTATTTTCCACTCAAATAGCTTCACCTAATAACTCATGAAAGCCCTTAGTACATGAAAATGATGAGATTAAACATGATGCCTTTTGATATACTTGTTCTCTTCCATCTCAGAAGAACAGTATTAGTTGAAGCCGTTCATTTTATCTAAAGGGATCTCTCTAATGCTTCATCTGCTAAACCATTTCATTAAATTCTCCATCCCTAGTAGAAATAAGGTGCAATTTCAAACAGCCAGGGCTTTTAGCTGCCTTTATCACTACTGAGAGGCAGTAAATCCATATTTATTCAGTCTAGCATAAATCAGATGATCTATATGTTAAAAGACCTCCCAGGGTGTGACTAGCTGCACATGAGGTTGAACTCCTGAAGAACAAAATGGCCTTCTCTCACCATTGCCGTTTGTCACAGCATTTGTGAAATGTTGGGTACCAGAGAAATACTGACCAATATAACAATAATTACAGTTGCATAAATGGAAAATAACTTCAAAACAACAGGCCCATATCATCACCGAATCTCAAGCCCCAGAACATGCTTTGCAGTCTTTAACAGACATTGGTTTCAGAAGACTGAAAAAGAGATGAGGCAGCTTTCATCACACCAAGAAAATTAGGGAATACTGCTCCTGCCAAACTGAGAAAGCGGAGGTGGAAATCTCTCTCTGCTGTGGTACGAACATCCATAATTCTGGCATCACCTAAATTTTCAGAGGTTGATTGGCTTTGAAAACGTATGCTGTAATGTTGTGTAAGGAAGGTTCAGCAGGTACTAGCTGACGGTTTTGAAGATAGTGTTAAATATTATGCCTTCTATAGAAAACATGGGAGGCAGAAATAACTCTATCTGCTCTCCAACATTTTAAAATCATGATATGCTGTGCATTCATCAAAAGTAAAATTTTACTTGACCGTGAAGATACCGCATCCTTCAACTCATAAACCAGTAGGAAATAATCTGTTCTGGAAAAAAATATTTGTTGGAAATCCARCCGTCTGTTTTTCATAAAATGGGTTCAGCATACATACATATTGGCCTTACGAGTACCACAGCCAAGATTACATATAACAGAGGTAYTTTTAGAATCAAGAAAGACAGTTCACGCTCTAGGGCCCCTTGTAGCACACAATCACTCATCCAGCCCTTTTATCTAGCTTATTCTCATGGTGCTTCGCGTCCCTGACCTTGGGAGGCAGACTGGGGCTGAAGAGCAAGCTCCGGCTTCCCGCAACAGAGATTATCTGACAAGGAGACCTGATGCACGCAGAGCAGCTGTTGATCAGAGGAGGAAAAAAAGGACTATGCCCCCTAGTTATAATCCCCTGCAGGACCCAGGGCTGTTAAAACATTCTCATATCATTGCCTCAGGGCCTGGGTTGGTTTTTTTTTTTCACTTTTTTGGGTTGTTGTTTTTTTTTTTCTTTCTTTCTGTAAATCAAACACATGATTTTGTTTCTGCTACCAGTCTGAGGTACACAGAAAGTTTTCATGATGCCCACACAAGTGTTTTCATACTGAATATTTAAATGCAGTAACAGTATTCACATCAGTTATCACAGCAAATCTTGCCCTTATGAAGATGCACAACACTTTTTAGGATCTGGCAAACAAAGTTTCAGTCAAGTGAAGTTTTATAAAGAATGTAAATACCACCCTCAGATCAAGTTGTGGTTTTATTCTAACGAGTGCTATTAGCAGTAGGATTCAACCGACTTCTGTATCAGTCAGACTGTCTTCAAGGAAAGCATCCACATCTTCAGCAGCATGCTGACTGAAGYAACCCTTTCCCATCCACCCATAGACAAAAAGCTCATTGATTTGAAATGCAATGTGGCTACACAACCAAGCATTAATGACCACTGGAAAGCTTTTGAAGGGGCTACAAATAAATGATGTTAAACAGAGATTAGCAATGGAAGCTTCTGTACTTTTCTTGAGTAGCTGAGTAGAGCTGACAAAAAGTAGGATTTTTTTTTTCCTGAAACCATAGAGTAAGGAAGTCTTTATAAAAGCTAGTTAGCTGAAGATACAAAGACTGAAAAATATTTATAATAACTGGGTTCAAGGAAATGAGAACAGCAAGAAAAGTGCTATTCATTTGCATACACACTTGTTTTTTTGAAACCCTTATTCTGGAGAGAAAAAACTACTCTCGAAAAATAGTGTTCACCATGGCTCCTGGGCTGATTTTAAGATGCTGGCTGGAGGTCAGCATTATGCATGGCACCCTAGCACCCAGAGCTCCAGCGAAAAGACATTCCCACTACAACTTAGAGGAATCAAAGTTTTTCTTTTTATGCAACATGTGCAATATATCATCATATAATTTTCTATCTGAAACACTTCTGAAATATTATTTGACATAATTCTCCTGTATTTATTATCTGTCTAGGATCACTCTCTCTTTCCTCATACACATCATCTTGCACAATGAGTTTAAGAATCAAATTCTGACCTCAATATGGGTATATTATTACTCTGTGTAGAACAGAGATGTTGTCTGAGAATAAAAAGGATAGGCTAATACAGTAGTTGTACAAGATCTTTCATATCTGTGCCTTTCAATCAGAAAAATAARAGAGCTTTTCTTTTTCAGATGCTCTTCAGCTGCTGATATCCTGACAAACATGAACAGGACATTTATTGCCCTCAGATCCCATATTCTGTGAAGTGAACCTGTATCAGAGGTACTACACTGGAAACGCACACCTTTGACGCAAGGATGAGCCCACAATACACATGGTATCTCAAGCCCAACGTATGTGTTCCTGATTCTACACTAGGGAATAAGGGCCGCACAAAGCTCTTCCACTCACCAGTATTTTCTCTCTTGTTGCTGAAAGTACAAAGCTTTCAGACCCACATTCATCCTACCTAGCCCAAGGCACCAAAAGTTACCTACCTTAGAAGTCGTAGGCTGTACGAACAGTCAACCAGGAAAGACAGGACCCTCCAGGGTGTGATTCAGATCTTCCTGTTCGTTGCACAGGGCTCTGTAAAAGGTGTCTGAAGTTAGTTTTTCTCAATTGAGTATGTCAAGTTAGCTGGGATAAATCCAGGACTCAGTCTTGAGATAACAGGAGAGGAACAGACTTGCACCACACCAGTTAATTCCTGTTCTGAAATCCCCAGCTGTAGCTGAAGCTGCCCTGGAAAGCRAAGTGATCTGCCACAGGTCCCAGACCCACTGGAGATGCCCTTTTGCACGAGCCTGTTTGCCTGCCTGCATCTCTCTGCCCAGCTCATCACTGAATCTCCTCTTCTGCTCTTCTTACATTTAACCTGTTCTTGCCTTCGACCGTTTTCTACTTTATTCTATTAGCCATCCTTTTCCGCTCCCCGTGACTTCTGTGTCTAACTTGATTCAGCTGAAGGGTAAAAGCACCCCAAAAAGATCAGGATCTTACACTGTAAATCAGGACAACCTTTGTGTTCTTCTGTCTTCCAAGCTGTCTGGTATATTTTCCTGTGCCAGAGTTAGTTACATATACAATAATGTATTGTTACGTATGTTTAATGTAATGCAGTAATAAAACTCCTGTCTCCTACATTAATGTCCCTTTCACTCACTCATTCTTTCTGCTTTGCTTCCCACTCTGCATTCCCTCTAGGTGGAGGAAAGAAACTGGTTTGGGGTTTTTCTTCCACCTTAGGAAATACAGATTCCACCTGCATAATGTTACCTGCCATGTTTTGACAGATATTTAAGATCGCAGAATTTAGCTCAGTCAAAATCTCATTGTAATTCCAACTTTTGTATGTGAAAGAATACCATATAAACGGAAACCTGTGACATAAGTCTTCGGTGCAGTAGGATTCCCACATTTTAAACACTAAATATTTTCTGAAGGGGAAAAAGCTTTCCTCTTCATGATCAGAACTCAACAGTAATTGTTGAACCTACACCAATGAAGCATGGAGCCACTAAAACAATTACACCTTCTGAGTACTGCTCAAATACCAGTATTTACCTCTGAGGCTGCAACAAAATTGCATGTTTCTGGTCTGGCAGAAAGAGCTTTCCAGAGTCAATATTCATATTACTGTGGGGAAACACATCTAATCTCTACATAATCTCTATATAATTTTTATTATTATTATTTATAAGACAATACAGTGGGTAAATAACAGCAGCTCCATCTGCATGCAGTGTTAATGAGAAGCTAATTTCGGAGAGCAGTGATTCATAAATCAGCTTCCTTAAAATGAAAGAACAAACACAAAGGCCTCCCACCACACTAAGCAGACCAAGATCTGCGGAGCCTGTGAAAAGTATTCTTTGAACATCTTCCCTAGGTTAAACACACGCCTGTGGGCTTAGCACCAAGTTGTTCCTTCTCTCCAGTTCATATACATCATTTTTACTGAATAAAGTATTACCCCCAAACAAGATCGGGACTTTTTTTACTTTAAGCACTGCATAAACACGTAGCTGGAAGGAAATTACACTCCTCCAAAACCTTACTATCTAGACCAACAAGCTAGGGAAAGAATTGGAGGGAAGAACGGCACAATGCAACACATTGGCACAAATATACAAATGTAAACTACGTTAATAGCTTTAAATAGACTTCTTAACTCTTAAGAGAAAACAGTAATTAATGTTTCTGTAGCTTCAGTAACATTAAAAAATATTCTAGTGATTTTTCATTGAAGAAATATTTGAACCTGAATGAAGGCACTGACCTAAAGTATTTCATGAAAAACATCAAGGTAACGAAGTATCTACAGAAGTATTTATGATACTTTAAAGCCAAACAGACTTATCAAAATTTTAAACATTTTTAAGCAATCATTCTGAAAAACCCTTAAGCAGTTACATCAATTCCAGTGAGATCAGTCTCATCATTAAAAGTACACACTAACATGGAGATGGCTTTGGCAACCATGCATGCCCTGGACAAAGAAAATAAGACAAAGAAAATAATGCCATTTAAGCTATGTTCTTTTTTTTTTTTTTTTTGGATGAGGCGACTAATCTCCGAGGACTCCGACTGCTCTGTAAACATCAGCAAAACAAAGCTCACACCCCAGCTGATGAAGATAAAAAGTAAAGCACACTTTTCCCACTTTGCTGATGGGGGACCTGAGAGACAGAAATATTAAGGTTATGACCCCACCAAAATTTAATTCCTGTGCAGTGACCTATAAACTGCCCTTTGACGGTTATCAGAACAGCCTGATGAATGATGTTGTGCATATGCATCTGTCTTTAGAAGGGTGGGACCTCCATATCATGTTATCAAGCATTCATGCAGTGTGTACAATGGAAAACCTGTTTTCATTCAGTAATGTTCTCAAAAAAACACTTTTTTTTTTTTTTTAATAAAAACATGATTTCACCTCATATCTGCCTCCTAGCCCTAATCCTATGACTAGTCTTGATGTTGACATTAATAATATTTTTTTTTCTCTGATTAAACATTTTCTATTTCAATAACATTGTATTCATAATTTAAAAAAAAAAAAAAAAACAACAAAACAAAAAACAAACCAAAAAGATGGATAGAAAATTAAGGCCAGCCTGCTTGGAATGTAAAGGAAGATAAGCATTCATTAGAGCAATTTTATATAATGGGAATTATTAATTTGACAATACAATTGCTCAGTGGCGATGTCATTAATAATCAGGTGATTATAATAAAAAAAACCTCTCATTGCAATTGTGGAGAGTGACAATAAAACAGCCCTACAGTGGAATAATAGAACTATAATGTTTGTACTTTCCTCAAATTTCTGTTATAAAGTCAGTTTATGTACTAAATTTCGGTAGCAATTTCTTCTTTTAGATCTGTATCATATGTGCCTGTGTTCTCTTTTTACTATTACTGTTAAAACTACGTTATAAAAAGGACAGAGGAGAAATAAAGCTGGCAAATTCGATGCAAATATAAATTATATATCGAAAGCAAAAATATCTTATCCTCTTTAAAATTATATCTTTCAAATTAAACTAGTAGTGGTCTGTCACCGCTTTGCCTTAGAATAAAAATACACAGCGGACACATATCTGCAATTATCAGAGTTTCCAAAAACATGCACACTTAATTTAAAGACCAGTAAAACTGCAGCAGCATTATTCTCCATACTTAGAGGTATGCGAGGGATTTTTTTTCAGGTGTAGGGTCTCAGAGCATAATCCTCCTATCGTGAGGGCATTCTTTTGCTTACGTACAAGCACACACACACGTGCACGCAGACCGTACAGCGGAACAGGCTGAATGTGTGTGACTGCAATAACTAGAGCCTCCTACTCCTGTGCAAGTATCTTTTTCCATTTTCTAGGTGTTAGCCTATTTGTTTTGGAGACTGTTCTTTCTTTCTTAGATGTGACAAAAAGATGGAAAACCCCGCAGCTTCAATACATCTTCCAACTATACCAGATGATATAATAAAATAAACTACCTATCCCTACAGTCCTCCCGGTTCCTGGATCCTTATACAACAGCTGCAGCAGAAATATACCCAGTTCAGATATCCCACAGTTTTCTTCTCCACAGATACGCTGAAGGAACAGGAAATACACTTTAAAATTCCAGTCTACCTACCAAGTGGGTTTTTTGGGATGACTGTTTACAGAACATTAAGACACCCCACTAAAGTTAAAATAAAAGAAATCTGAAACCAACAGCTCTTTTTCTCACATATACAAGGGATTTAAAAAATACCCAAACCCAAGAAGCTGAAAGAGCAGGTGCTCTGAGCAAAAGCAACGACTGGACGTGGAAGATTGACAGAGGAAGAAGACAGTTTGCCAGGCATGGGCATTGTTTCACGGTTCTCTCCTTACCACSTCAGCCACGTTAAAATGTCATAGGGACTCTAACCAGTTGTCTGCTGGACACAGAAATTCATTTTTCTAGCAGCAGACCAGCAGATCATTATTTAAATTCACGGTGACATTCCACTGCCATATGCCAGGCAACAGAGGACATAGTGTAATAAAAAAAATGGAAGCTTCCTATGGAAATTTGAAATGTTGTATCATTAGTCTATGAGAATATCAGATCATATAATGGATGTCAAAAATTTTTATATTAAAAATTACCTATATTGTTATAAAAATTATAACCATAGTCTAGCTAAGATTTGGAACAAAACTAAGTATAAAAAGCAAATACATTTATGGTCATTTAAGATCACTATTGTCTGCTGCTTTTCGTATAGAATAGGGAAATATTAACCCCATTTTACAAATGGCAAACTTCAAGGAAAAATACTTCATGACCAAAGAGTAGACTTCCTGAATTCTTGACTCTTAATTAAGCCCACGTCTACTGAGGAAAGGGGAGAAAGGAGTCCCTCTGGTAAAATGGCAATATTACTGTAAAGTAGCAGCCATCTTTTTTGGGTTGATTACTTCTCTTTATGAATAAATATAGCATAATGGTCTTGCAATTGAATAGCTCAGCAGAAATGAAACTTCTGTATGAATAAAAAGGATTTGGATCATACCTCCAGACTTTTGCCAAATGATAAATGAACCAGTTTCCGCAGGCTGGAACTAGTGGAGGGAAACATATATGCTGAATGATCACTGAGGAAATGGAAGCTAAACTCAGATCGCTTCAAACAATTTTCTGAAAGGTTTCAGCAAAGGTTATACAGGATTTCAAACACTGAAAGTAAACAGGACAAGAACTGGCATTATTGCTGGCATTTCCAGCGTTTACTATTTTGAGTGCCTAAATACTGAGAAATGTCTGCATAATTTCACTATTGAAATCCATTGATGGAAGGTGCATTGACATTTCAGGTCAGCCAATTTGCTTTTAGTTCAGAAATAAGTTTTCTTCAAATTCTGCAAAGAGAACTGCGAGAAAAAATTTTCAGGAAGAACAGATGATTTGTGATTTTGCCTTCTGTTCAAGCAGGGTTTTTTTTTCATACTCCATTGAGGAAAAAGAGAAGATAATGGTTGGAGCACACAGCAGTGACATGGTGCYTAGGTTCTTATCTTTTGGGGGGTTTTTTTGACCTTGAACAGGTCACCATTTCAGTATACCTCAGATACTCTTTCTTCCCATTTGAGGTTTGGGAGGACTTAAGTAGGACACCCAAGTATAAAAGAACCCTTGGAATGAGAGCTCCAAAAACCAGAAGACATCTCCCCATTATTTGTAAAGGTGATAGCTCACAATACATGAAAAAAAAAGCTAAACTAAAATATCCTTGATGATAAGGGAAAAAAGGGAATATTCTACTCATTTATTTAAAAAAAAAAATAATCAAAACAATTACTCATACAGCATAAGGAAAATTTTGTAAAGCTTGGAGATCAGCTCCGTCAGTAACATGGAGCTTATGCTCTTTCCAGCGCATATTTTAGAAAGGCCATTTATATGATTTTTCTTTGATCTATGTAGATTGTCAGTCTTTTTATCAAAGCCCATTGGAAATTTTGCTGATGAGATAATTGTAAACTTAATAGATTCAACATGAAACTTGATTAAGTACAGCCCACTTGGTTTCAAGAACGGAGACACAATAATTACTTGATTGTCTTGCTGGAATTGGTGCAATTTTCGGGGAATAATTTGTATAAACAGAGTATCAACTGGACCCAGGAAATTCTGTTAGGTTCACACAGTGAAATTTCCTTTTAATGAACCCATGAGGGACTGGACTGGGGGACAAGCACCCAAGAGACAGGCCATCTGGGAAAATATCATTTGCAGCCTTTTTGCTACCACCCAGCCCACCCTGCATGTGCATTTACAAAGCACAAACCAGATGTTTTATTTTTGTTTCTGGGGGGAAAAAAAAAAAAAAAAAAAAAAAAAAGAAGATGGGGGGGGGGAATCTAAAAATTGAAGTAATCTCCAGCACTTTCAGTACTAATTTGTCAGATTATCTTGGCTCGAAGTAGATAATAAGTCATGGCCCAAAAGTTCTTTTTCACTTAATATCCCTCTTCTGAAGGGTTCTTTCCTTCTGATTAAAGATTTGAATCTTTAAATTGCCCTGATTACAAACTGCCAAACAACTTACAGAACCTAACCAAAGCATTTTTAAGAACTTCATTAGCACAGCATGCAGCACAAATACAAACCCTTCAGTAGACTGAAAGACGTGACAAATGCACCGGGGCAGGGGAGACCGCCAGTAAAACAGGCGACCTGGCTGAGACGGTGCCCGTTTATCCTGCCAATGGCAACATCTTCAGCTAAGAGAGCATTTGTAGCCATGGAGTGAGTTCACTTTTAGCTTTAAATCATATGACCTTTTCTTTTATGGGGTGAACTCATCCCTATGCCATTACTTGCGTGCATTGTGCAAGCTGTATTTTGCGAGATGCATGTCTGACTGATGACAGCAAAGAAAATAAATCCATCTTTCTTCAAACAGCACTTTTGAAGAAATTAAGACAGGCTGTTTCTGCTGGCTGAAGACTCTTGTCCTAATGCACCGCATAAGCTTTTCCTTTCAACTGGCTGTTTAGCAGCAGGAGTCTTAACCCAAGTGGGAATCATATTGCGAACAGTCTGACTGCTGCAAGTCTACTTTACATGTTTATATAAAAAATACAAATTAGCATGTGATTCTTCTATATATAATAGCAGCCAGTTGCCTGGAAGAAATCTTGCAGTTACCCACTTTACAATTTACTTAAACATTTATTTCCAGTTAGAAAAAACACAGTAGTTTTTTGACAAAGGCGACTGTGGAACTGCTTAAGGAAAGGCTGTTCTGCTGGGTACCAACCAAAATAAACACGTGTTTACAGAAGGGACTCTGGTGCATGAGGTGTATTTTACCACTATATAAATTATGGAGTCTCAGTATCTGGGGTTTAGCTATTATAATGCTTTCGACATTCACCACTAACACTTGAAAACACCCTTTTTTATTAAGAAAAGAACTAAAATATTTTTCAGTCCCTGAAACAAATAAATTTAAAATCAAATCCCAAGCAAAGTTTACTTTGAACAAGAAGGAGAACAAAAGACTCCAAAAACCCCCTCAAAGATTCTGCTTCTGCCAGTCTGATTTATACGAAAAGTCCTCAGACGCATCAGCCAGTCCCACACATCAGAGTGGAAGCAAAACAAAGGCTAAGAAGATACTGGTGAATAYGCTCCCAGACCCGCAGCAGAGAAACCGCAACATAGTCAGGACGCTGCATATGCACAGACACACACACACACAACCTTGCATATCTAGTTTTTGATCTACTAAATTTACTCTGAGTTTAGACCATTTGAGCCACACATATAAAATTGAGCAGAAAATAAGTAAAATAAAAAACCTAAAAAGAACCCACTCAAGCCTATTTCATATCTTGAAATATGACGCTCTTACTAATAAATACATTTTTAATGGGACAACTGGAGTAAATATCACCAACCTTCAGCTCTATATGTACTGATTTATATACTCCATTTTTTACAGTTAATTTCAGTCTACAGCTATAAGGGAAAATTAGTAGTAACTATGATTCATTATACAGAAGTGAAGAAGAAAAAGGGATTACAGTTTACTGTTGCATTTGCAATCATATGAGCACAAGCACATTAGAATAACTATACTCCATCAGATCCTAAATCCATCTACGCCTGTCTTCTGCCTCCAGCAATGGCCGGCAGTGGGTAACCAGGAATGGGAACAATGTTCGGGCAAGCAGGTTGTGCTGCTTTCTCCAGGATACTCTGCCAGCCTTGCCTACGCAATGAGGAAAATAATCATGAGGTAACTGGGTTTTCTCCACACTGACAAGTGGCATCTTGGGTTTTAAGATGTTGCAGAATATTATCCCCAGGCTATAACATTCGATGCTTTTTGCATTTCACACATCTAACTTCCCATACATACACTTAGAGCAGGTATCCAAAGAGGTGTGAACTGTGTGTTGTTAAAACAGAATCCAAACAGATCCAAACCAGAATCTAATTTTCAGGTGAGGGTCAACATCTACTTACAGGCTGTATCTCAGCACACTCACTCGAAGTGAACATTTCAATTAATAAAGACTTTACACATGAGTATCTGTGTGTTTGGTGGGTTCATTATAGCAGATCAGAAGTAGTAATGAAACTGTCACCTCTTAGCTGGAGTTGGCCATGTTCATCTGCCACTGCAGGAGCCAACCTGATAAAAAAACAACTTGAGATGTTAGCAGGGTAAAACCAGCCAGTACTGACTACAGAGGAGGATTCACACCTCACCACTGGACTTCCCAGACAGTGAAGATATTCAGGGATAAGGAACAGCCACAGTTAAGCTCCATTTGCTTGAAATCCAGCTCAAAAGGAGGGAGGAAGGGGAAAAATCTTTTCCTATGTTTGTCTCATCCGTAATATACTCAAAGATTTGTAGAATGCATTTTGGTGCGTGCATGCCATGTAAAATAGCCACCTGGAAGTCAACACCAGTTCTAATTCATGTAGAGCTTGTTAAGAGCCACCATGAGTACCCCTGCGGAGCAGCACTGAGCAGCGTGCACCCACCCRCAGTCAGGGTGTACAAACCAGTAGACACAGCAACATGGTATTTCTTAAAATAATGAGCTGATCAGCATATCAGGCTAGGCTTRTATCAATCTCAGGGTTGATCTACATAAAGTTTAGTATGTCAACAGGGGCCAACGATATCACACTAAAGCTGAAATCCCCCTGCAAATAAAACACCACCAGTAACTGAACCATGAAAAATCCCGCCTCTCCCATTTGCTGAATTCTCTTTGGTTTCTTTTTAGTTTAAGACACTGCGGTTGAATTTTATACATCATGTCACATCACTCCATCTAAGGAAACCTGAGAAGAAGAGTGAACATTAGAAAGTGTATGCATCTACTCATGTATCTATAAAGCGTTGAGTATCGGTGCCCAGAAGCTGTACACTATCAAGATGGGCACAAGCTGACTAGCTAATTTTTTTTTTTTTGTCTCCTGTGCAATAATCCCATGGAAAGCTCTCCAACAAACTGCAGGTAGAAACTTGGATATACACTAGCAGGCAAAAGGCTGGAACCTCAAAACTTAGTGTAAACCAGCAGCTTCTAAACATGCCTGGTCAGCAACGACAGTCAGTGGTATGGTCCAGCTGCAAACTTGCATCCTGCATTGCCATGGCTTTGAGGAGAACAGAGACCTTTGCACAGACTGCGAAAGGGTTTATACGTTTCTGCCTGCTGAATGAACCAACACGTCTATCCAGGGCTGCTGCTGACAATTCTCAGCAGTAAAAGTAGCTGTTAAATCTTGAATTAGTTTGAAGTCAGGCTCATTAAATTCGGAAATGAGCTACAAAGATGTTTTCAAAAAGGATGAGTGAGTTAGTCAATTTTTAATTACTTATGAAGGAGGGGTTTTCAGGAGAGGGCTTCTTCACAACTATGCAAAGCAATAAATATAACACATTTACAGCTGTTTTCACTTTCATGACAAACACCCAGAATTTGAAGGGAGTACAGAGATCAAAAAAAGCTTGTTTCGACCAATATTTATGTAATATTCTGTTTTCCAGCCCGGAGATAGAAAAAAGCACAAACAACATCCTGTTCTTCTAAAAGGAAATAATCCATGTATTTACATTCAAGCAAAAATAATGAGACCTTCTGTTCAAGTCATCTTAAAACTTCCTTACACTCCAATCATACAAAGATACGCTTTGATCAAAATCTGACATTTGTACAGCAAGTTCAACTGCTGGAAGATTCTGCAGGTTATTACTTGTAGCTCTCCTCATTCGTTCTCACATTAAATTTGGCTGCATTGATCCAATGAAAGACAATCAATAGCGACAAAGTGCTTTACTGAAATTWTCATTCATGCCAGGATATTTTATGGTACTGAGTGCATTAGGTTYTGGCTTGCTTTGGATCTGGAATTTACCCTGGGCAGCTGCTGGCACCCAGCAGCGGGTGCTCTCGCTGACCTGCTGCGGTTTCCAAGCACAGGGCATTGCTGCCTGACGAGGCCGCAGGAGCAGCGGCAACAGACGGAGCAGGAGCCCACACCACCGTCAGTGAATTTCCAGAGATTACTTCCTTCCCCCACCAGCTTTCAGCAATCCCTCCTTTTGCGCCATGGGTAATCCAGAAATCCTTTACCCAGTGCTTAGCATCAATTTTAACATGTGCAGAAGCTTCTTCTTTTTTTTTAAGCAGATGCCTGTCAAAATAGTGTGCCATAAGCAAAACACTGCCTTATGCCTCATCTCGTCATGGGGGTGTGTTCCCTCGTCCCACCTGTCTCTGTGATCAGGAGACCTTAATACACGCTGAAACATAAATAAGGCGCATCACACAAACACTTTATCTCCAAAACTTGGGTTTGGCTTTATCAAGAGTTCCCCCTACACTACAAATCGCTTACTGCATTTTAATGTGACCAGAGGACATCCTTGCACTCACAAAACATTTTACACAGTCATAATCACAGTACCAGCTGGCTCTCGAGCTCCACTGCACCACCACCACCACCAAACCTATAATACCATGACCCACTAGCACCAGAGTGCTCTGCGCAAGGCAGCAGGACAAATCGTGCCCACCATGGAGTAGCACTGGGTGGCTTTCAGCAGATGACAAGGGATTTTTATTTCCAGAATAACAGAAAATGGAGATTTTGAGCCTCAGAGAAAGCATGTTAAAATGACAACCTTCTGCTTCAGAATAATTCTTTTGTCTAAAGTTAGATTAGCTTCAATCACAAATTACTGGGGAAAAAAGACTTCCAGCAAACCTAGGAAAGATGTGACATGACACTCTAGCATAGAGAAAGAAGTAATCTGTGAGAGAATGGAGAAGGGAACATTATACATTATTACATGTTATTATATTACACATATTATATTATACATTATTATACTATTACACAGCTGAGCTCCCCAATTACACCTACCTCTGGAGTTTAACCCTGACTTTCACTGGACAGACTCTATCCTTCCCTCACCTTCTCTCTTTTGAACACACAAACGATTGGTATTCTTCTTCCAGAGCAGGAAATCTGGATATATGTGCTAGTACTCAGCAAAGAGATTGCAGAACATATCAGTACATACAGTGTTGCATGCCACATTTGTGAAACATCCCTATATATTTTGAAATGCATTTCAATGACAGGCTGGCTTAGCAAGGCCAAAAACAGTTTAGTTATATTCAGTACATATTCCCCCAGTACTTGAAAGATTTCAAATTCTGAGAAGTAGATCCTTTCTGATAAGAAAATCTAAGACTTTGAATTTGGAATATTTTCTATGTTACTAAAATTAAAAATATTGAGAATTAAAAGTTCCAATTAATTCAATCCCCCTGTTTCACATTTTCAATTTTTCTACCCTGAACCAGAAATGTGACAAAATCAGTTTAAAGAAAATAAGAAATAGTTAACTAGCAGAACTTCAGCTTTAGACATAGTTCCAAATATCACAACAATCTGCAACGCTACCATGGTTTGGTAAACATAACCTATTGATAAACTTCTCTCTTATGAACTTGCCTGTCTGAAAGAAAAAAAAACAAAAAATCATGGAGTGATTCATTAGAAAACATCAATAAATAATTTAAAAGAGATTCTAATGTAAAAACTAAGTAATGACCATATTGCCTCTTTCTACTAGAAATTCTRAAGAAGCTGCCAGAAATCAAATACTCTTTAAGGGTGAGCTCTGATACAAAGAAAAGTCATCAGGAGCAAGATAGTTAAGTATTTTTTATTAATAGTAAGTAAGCATTTTTATTATAAAGCCTCAAACTTGAAGACTTTAACATTTCATTCTAAAGGCTTACCAGGAGTTTGAGATTTTTAGGTTCAGCTTCAAAGAAAAACATCAGCTTTTAAAGCTTTTTAAAGCATGATGCAGCATGAAGCTGCATGATTTAGCTGGGTAAGTGAAGGTCCCAGTACAAACCCACATTAGCTTCTGCGTAATCCTGGAAGCAAYGGCCTCCAGCAATCAACTCCCACTTTGAATTTCAAATTCTCCAGGTATCTAAACTTGTACTCCCCCCGCACCCCCAGCACTGCTTTTTCCTCTTCTGGGGAAACCCAACAGTCCAATGACCATTTCTTGGGATGCACATAAACAGGCATCGGGAGACCACTGAAGCACAGGACTTCCTCAGTCCAGAGGGAGGCCCCTAGCAAAACACTACAGGATATATTTTTCCTCTGGTGGCCTTTTGGATTTGCCTTGCCATAATGACATAGCATCAATAGCTGTAATAGAAAGTGCCTTCCCTGGCCCCCTTCATCCCTCGCTGCACACACGCCTGCAGCAGTGGGGGATGAATCACCTCCAGATGAACCTGGTGCTATTTCACTTCCTAGACTAAAGCTCAAACCACTGAACTGATACATCAAAGGAGATTCCACTACCTCCACTTTTAGTCAATTTGTGAAGAAGAGTGCACTCTAGCCACTTATTTAAAAGAGAGACCAAAGGTACCCACCTTCAGCAGATGGCACAGAAATATGCACTCCAAGTGCACAGAGGCGAGCTCCTGTGGCTCTGATTTAAGGACTATGAGTTAATTTTCATGCCTGTCCTCGCTCAGCTCATTCAAAGTAGGTGCCCATAGACCGATCTGCACTTTTGCTATCTTAAAATGCTCTTCAGATGTGCCTAACCTTATTCTGCAGTGTCTCTCTCACCGAGATTTAAGTTCATGCAGTAACTGACTTATATGTCTGTGTCCTAAATCTGGGTTCCGGATTCCCTGCTTGTACGATCAATGTCAAAAAATTAAGTGTCGTAATACTTAAATTCAAGGTATTCTGGATTTTTATTTTACCTCATTTTGCAGCCAGTTAGTAATCCATGTCATTATTTACATTTTAATATAAAATTCTTAATTCAAAGTACAAAAAAACCCCCATCATAGTTAAAAAGAAAACAGCTTATCTATACTCAGATCTAATGTTGAAGTATTGTTTCAAAACATATCCAAGAATCTGGCAATTCTATTTCTAATCCCAAATCCACCAAGATATTTAGGTCCTTAACTGTATAGACACTTCACTTAAACCAAAATCAGTGGCACTCAATGATATCAGTATGTTCACTGAACAGGCTTTTACTAAAATTCCATTTTTTCACTTCACATGAATATTCAGTATCTGTCATGTGCAGGGATTACTGCACATCTCATTATAGCAGAGAGTTGTATATACGGAATATTTCTGACCTTTGAACACTCACAACTCATTCATAGCAACTTGTTATGTTCATGAAATTCTTAGCATACCTATACACAGCTTATATATACCCRTTAGGTATGTAGGTCCACACACACAGCACGCGCTTCACAAACACTGCACTCTAGTGATACAGAGCACTTTGGATATAATAGCATTTGTGCATATTTATTAAGTTTTGGCTCAGAAGCCTTACTACAGGGAAAAGCAAAGTCATGCCAGGATGTGGTTGGTTTGATAAATAATGGAAGGAGACTTCGTAATACAGAACCCTATTATCCCTTCAGCATAAAATGCAAGGGAGGAGGAAAGCTAATAACAAAGTGGCCTAAATTTCTCCTAATGGAGAGGCAGGCAGATTCTTCCCTTAAGGGGAGCAGGATTAGGGTTTGTACAAAATGAGGCAGGAGTAACAGCTATTAGTTACTCCAGGTTTATCAGTTGGTGGAAAATTCAGCACAGCCTGCCCTCACTCCTCACTCTGCAAGACGGTGGAAGTAACAGGCAGGAGGGGTAGCACGGGGACCGTGCGGCCGGTCGAGCTCCCAGACACCAGAAACTCTCTAACCAGACTGCTTGACAAACCCCTGGCCAACCCTGCGCTGCTAACAAGTGATGACATAGCGGGCAACTTCTCATGATTTCATTTAAAAACGAAATCAATAAATGAAATTACATTATTCTTCTCAAGGATTGAAAAACCCTCCAAGTTTTTGCTGTTTTCAGAACACCGTGCTGCCAGACAAAGAGTTGCAGAAAATACAGGAATTTGTAATGAGAATTAAATGCATCTGAGATTTTTAAAAACCCTACTTAATTCAGTATGTACTTCTGTAACCCCCCGGTTAAGCCACTCTGTATTTTGTCAAGTCTATCTCTTCAACCATACATCGCTGCCGTCAACTCCATTTCTGACCAGGGGGGTGTGATGTAATGATGCAGTATAGCTGTTTGAACAAGTCAGTGTTATCTGGATATCCCTTTGCCATCTATCATATAGAATTTCATACTGCTTTCCAGATCACTCAAAGGAATTAAAGCTCATCAGGACATAATTTCTTTCCCCACAGTTTCTTTCCCTGGCAAAACCAGAAAGAGAAGTTCAATCTGTTTTCACTGCACATCCAAAAAGTATTAGACTGCAGAATCATGCTCAGACAGCTGTACATATGGGTGTCTGACTCCATATATCTTACTTTTCCTGAAATCAAGAGCAATTATTGCACTGACACTGTGTATRAGCATGTTGAAACTGAGCCTCTTCTCAGCTGAAGCAGACATCATCTCCTTTTGATACAATACAATGCAATCAACATCTCCGGGAAACAACAGCTTCGCATCAGGGCTTACAGAGTACAAACAAAAGAGCGGCCCCAGGGGCAAATAATCAGTTTACGCAGAACTTACTGTACCCGTGTTATCAAGATGGAAAACAGCAGCAGAAATTAGTCTGAAGTGAAATTTCATTTTAGCATTGCTCAGTATGTGACCGAAGAGACCACACTGCATTGAGAATTACTATCCTTAGAAGGCTGCTTGTGAACACCGCTGACACTTCTCCTCTCAGCACGTAAAGGGAGGTTAACTTTGCACATAAACTGAGCAGGTATTTTCAGGTTCAGTTTTACACTTTTTCCTGTCACTAAAGGCAAACAAAGTCCTTGAACTGTTACTGCTCTTACAAAATCCCCCAGGAGAATCTAGTAGCAAATAAAAGGACTTAGAGGATTAAGCATGTTGGAAATAGTCTATGTACTGTAATTTGAAACACTCAAACTGCCATCTCCTGCCATCACCTCTGCGGCAGCAGCTGCTCATGCTGCTGCCACTGCTGCGCCTGTATCTGTCACCGACCGCTCCCCCCGTGACACGGTGTCAGCGGTAACAGCAGCAGTGGAAAACACAGCGACGGTGCAAAGAAAAGTGGCAAGCGGAGCAGCAGCACGGAAGGTGTCGGGAGCACGTGGGGCAGCAGCGGCTCATGGGAGCCGGGCAGTCAGGTGAGCCACAGGTAGGAAGGGCTCCTCGACCCGCATCAGCCAAAACCCAGGAGGTGGGGAGTAATTACAGGCTGGCCCAGTGTTATGATTTTACAGAAACGCTGCTTTGCAGTTCTTTGGCCAAAGACAAAATGTGGAAAAACGTCAGCCTAGAACTGAAAATATTCCTGYTTTCTCTACAAAGAAATCACTTTTCCATCTGAAATGTAGTATTTACAACTTAATTTGGGGAGTTTAAAAACAAAGCACATCTCAAAAGTGAACAATTTTGCACATTTGACCCACATCTGTGAATCATTTTGGTTCAATAAAAACGGCCTTTGGTTAATTACCTAAGCATCTTTCGGTTAATTAACTATTTGTCCAAAATAACTCCCCTGGGTCTAACCGTGGTCCCAGGGGATGTCCGCTTCTGTGCTATGAAAAGCTTTAAAGTACTATCCTCTGCCTGTCCCAGTAGCATCGCATTATAAAATACAAAATTTTCCACTAAATTTTCAGGACTGTCTAGTAGTCATTTTTTTGTTTTAACAGTACTGTATGATGACATGAAGCATCTATTGTTGCATTAGTCATAAAAGAGCTCAGACATTTGTAATAGATCGAATGTTACTAATCTAGTCTGACGTCAGAGAACTGAGGTCTAAAACGTTTTCTCAGAGGAACAAGTGGTTGTAATTAACTGTATTGTGTTAAAAGGTCTGACAGTAGCCGTTTTATCTCTATGACCTGTCCAGTGCTCCCCTGTAAAGAGACTTCAACAGCATTTTCTTTAATCAACAGTTAGTATGGAAAGAGATTTTTATCCCACAGTAACTACTATCTGGAGGCATTTGCTTGGAATAAGTTTAATTTAAAAAAAAAAAAAAAATTTATCTATGCATTTCTGTAAAAACCCTGCAAAACAGGACCCAGTACAAGCCAGTAGAAAAGTGTACAGACAAGGTATGAATTAAAAAAAAAAAAAAAAAAAGCCTTAAGAGAAATAATCCTATTTCAAAAACAATTAATTCAGGCATAATTCTGCTGATATTTTATGGGAATTCCCTGTTACTCTTTGCTTAATACAGAAATTGGACTACCATTGCATATAGGAGGTGTCATGGGCCAGCAGGCGTTATTCTGAGCAAGGACTGACAAACCACAGGTTGCCATTTCACCATGACAGTATCCTCACTCCCCATGCTCCATATTCTCTATTGCTATCACCAAAGTAGTGAATCTGTGATGAAAGGTGGTAAAAAATTCAGTATCATTGCTATGAATTCTTCTGTTCCAGCTGCTTGCCCCTCACTTTAAATTACAATCTTCTGCCTAGCCACAATATCATAACCGATTGCATCAGAAGTGATTAAGATGTTACACAAAAATGAAGGATTATCAAACWGAGGGAATCCTGGCTGGAATACAGAGATCAACAGATGAGTAAATCTGATCCTGTATGTAAAATAAAGAAGTAAAATACATGTTCAACAAAATAAACTACCAGCTGTGACACAAATTAGTATTCCTCCCTTAACTTTCCTGGAGCTATGCTGATTTACGTCACGTGAGGATCTGCTCCATGGTTTAGCCTTTTCATGTATCATCAGTAATTGCTTTGCAAATTATTAATTGTGTTTAGGTATTCTCTTCTATGTCGTTACAATGGTCTCTTCACCAYAGCATCAGCAACACTCTTCAACGTATACGCAGCCTCCTCCCTGACGCCTTCAGTTTCAGCCTTATACTATAGTGACTCTCACATAAGAAAGTCCTTCTTGAAAAACGAAACACTTCTAAAACAAAAGTTATTTAGAGCTGTACCAGTTATTCACCAAGGATCTGACATATTTGTTTTAAATAACTGTTCTTCCTCTTCTAAACAGTTTTGCTGTTTATCACATTTACCAAGCACCACATTTTTCAGATTCTTTGACTCCAGCTGCAGCTCTTTTACCTTTCTGTGTCTACTGTTTAATGCTGCCATATAATGAGGCTAAGTGTAAGTGTTTTCTCAGAGGCAATGCTCTTCTGAACAGCGAACAAGAGCTTTTCAGCTCTTTCATATGGCTAGCGGTCTTCAGTTTGCTAGCAAAAAATGACTGCACATCTCATTTACCACAAATGTTGAGCCTATGTCTTTGTATTTTTCTCCCCAGGTCAACTGGAGAAACAGCAAGCCAGGCCAAGACAGAGGACACAAGCAACTGCATGTGCTGCTGTAGTCTTCTTCAGTGCAACAGCAACTACACTGCAAACTAGCATCACTCAGGTTTATGAAGTTAATTCTCCACAATCCAGCAAACACGAAGGCTTCCAGTCTAAAGTTTTAGACAGATTTCTTATAGCGAAGTCCAAAACCTCAATATTAAGTCAATACTCTCCAGGAAGTGCCCATTCTTTATTTTAAAACAGAGATGTTCAAACAATGCAATCCCTGAAAATGAAAACTGCTAGGCCAAAAGAAAATGACTGAAGTCAAAATCCGTAGCAGTTAACATGGTCCCTTTTGCCAACAGAAAGTGACAGTAGGCGAGTATTTCTTATATACTTACAGCATGATGACTAGTAACATTACTTGAACACAGACATCAACTGGGTCATCGAGTCCAATTCTCTGCTATCTCAGGCAATCACATTGTATAAACCAGTTCATACAGCCTCCTTGTATGCTTTTTTCTCCACTAATAACCCCTAGATAATCTTTTACTTTATACAGTGCTTAAGACTGAGTATCAAAAAGCATCAAAAACGTGACAGTTGGTGCTTTAATAAACTGCCTACTGACATTTGTGATACTGCCATACATGCATAGCACTATATCACACCAATATAGATGCTAAAAGGTAATAAAAAACAAAAGGATTTAGTAAAATCTTTGAGAGATCAGTGTCACCCTGTTTAATTCATAGGTTCAATATTCTAATTGGCTAAGTAGCTACTTGCGTACATGACCTTCTCAGGAGATCACATTGCTAAAAGTTAGCTTAATTGCACATGCTAACAATACACACGACTACCTTGCCAGTTGTATACATAATTGCCATAAATGGCACAAAACAAACAATTTTGGTCACCTACCAGCTAGAATCACTCCATGTAGATTTTTGAAAACATGCGTCCTTTCCCATGCATCTTAGACCAAATTGGTGCCAGAATCATACACATGAAAGAAACCCCCCATCCTCCCCCTTTTGAATTTCTATATGAAAGGTATGTAACAGGATGAGAAGGCATACAAAAGAGTGTCACTGTAGTTATACCGGACTCAATTTCAATAGATTCAATGAAAAAAGTATGAGACAGCGCTTGGATTGTTTTTCCCCTGCTTTACAACTCACTGAYGTATGCTGAGCTTTATTGCTTCTGAAAGCATCCTTGCAGCCATTCAATGAGATTTAAAAGTCTTCCAGTGACACAATCCTTATTGCATGTTAGATGTTATTGAAGTCTCTCATGCATACTTGGGTGTAGCCTGAGCAATGTTAAATGCGTCTCAAACAAGTTGCTATGCTGATGGCAATAGTATTCACATTACAACTGTACCAACAGACCCACCCCGAGGCTGAAGCCACACTGAGCTAGACATTGTATGTGCTGACAGCAAGAATTTGTGCTTGGCCCTAGGAGCATACCATACTAATTGACCATGCAGAAGAAACGGAAGAGAAAAATGAAGTTACAAAGACTCGCCCAAAGTTCATAGCCAAGCCAGGATTAGAAATCGCATCTTTTGAATCATGGGCCAGTACCCTTTACAAAACCTGGTCCTTCAGCCTGCACATGCACCGAGCAATGAGACACAACAGAGACGCTGTAAAGCTRCCTTAAATAGCATCTCAAAGATTTCTCTCAAAGATTTCTCCAGTGCCTGAGGACTCTCAGAGCCATAGTCTCTGCACTGCGTCTGCCACTTTCAACCCTCACTAGTGACAGGTTCTCCAGATGGGAAAAAAACCTAAGGTGCATATTCATCCCATAGTCCCTCTGCAAACAGAAGTACGGAGCCTGCCAAATTCTCCCTGCTCCCGCTTGCTGGCAGTCTTGCTTCAGACACAAAATGGAAAGTGGGGAAAACTGAAGGTCCACTCTTGCTTTCCTTTTAAAAAACTAGGACCTGAGGAAGTTAAACCATTTCCAATGGGGTAAATTCACTCAATTGTATCATGTGACATTTTATCCACATTCCTGTTCTAAGGGCAACAAAATCCCATGGTGGAAAAAAATGGGTACCCCTATCCTGTCCATCCCACTGGACACAGGGATTGACTAAAACAAATGCAAAATAAGTTGCCTACATAACATCAGAGAAAGCTGAATCCCACAACAAACTAGCATTAAATCTGCTTCCTCGCTACCTAAACCCCAGAACCTCCTAGAAAGAAATAATGGAAAACATTTAAAGGCATGCTGAATTACAGCCTATTTCGTAGCCTACTGTTCAAGGGACTACCACACGAATACGTATGATGAACCCTACCCTGAAAATACTTTTTTCCTCTTTTCAGAATGGATTGAGGTAAATGAGGCTATTTTAACTCATTCAGAGCTAAAATGGTCTTTCTCAACAGTTCCTTCAGAAATATCTTCCTTTTCTCTATTACCTTCACCTGTAGCACAGCTGCCCTCCTACTCATGCATGTTTGCAAGGGAAATTAGGYGTGTTGCTGTGGTTAGCAAATGACACAATTGTACAATAATTCTATCACCCCTGTTTCAACCCACGCTTTGAGGAATTGCTAGTTTCTTCATCACTGAGCACACCGCTCATATCTTGTGCAGCATGTACATTTCAATGCTACCACCTCAAACTCAGAGTATTTACTTTGCTTTTATTTCCCATTTTAAATGTGTCTTCAACCCCCTACTCATTCATTTCTCAGCATCTGAATAGGCAAATACACCACAGTTCATCTGGATCATCACTTAAGTCTTCGATTCACCAACTAGCTCCTCCTGCTGATTCACAGGCTTCAACCTCAATAACCACCACTGGTTTTACAGTTTCTAAAACAATCTAATATCAAAGGGAGTCATTACATGAAAAAAGTGGACTTCCTACACATAATAAACAAGGTTATTCAAAGGTACATAAATACAAACTCACACCTGAAAGYGGCAGAAAATTAATTGCTAATATATGCATAGTTGACCTAAGCTGCAGGATGACAGTTTACACTTGTACAAGATGGGACATTCACCCGTTATTTCTGTTGCTTCCACTGTCTGACAATTTCCTCCGCAGCCTGTGTTGCTGGTATCCATGGCAGCCGCGCATCCCGCCGGGGGCCTGCCGAAAACACCCTCCAAGTGGGGACACAAAGAAAGAAAGTACAGAGGGTAGAGGAAAAAAAAATAACAGTGACAGGGTTTTGAAGTCAAAAGGTTGCACTTCGATATTTAATTCGAAAAGGCATGTTAATTAGAGATTATCGAAAGTGAAATAGGTCAGAAGACAAAGATATAAGTGATAATTAATGTACCACTAAAATAAATGCTAAAAGCCAAAACCAAAACAAACCCCCAAACAGTAATTCTCTCAATAATGAGGAAATAGTGAATCATGCATACTTCTTATGCCTTTTTCCCCACGTTCTCCCCACATACAGGCAATTGCATTTTTAAGAGCCAGTAGAGAGGACGTTTCAGCACGGGTCCCCAGAGGGCAGGGGAGAAGGGAGGATCTCCAAGGGGCTTTTTTCCAGGGACTCCTTCCTTAATTCTAGGCACTATCAACTTCCCCTGAATATCATTCAGTCAGTCATACAGAGGGAACAAAAATTTTTGCAAAAATGTCACATTAAGATTCCGCCAGTGAAGAAAATTATTTAAAATGCAATGTTTCAGCTAGCAGTACCGAAGCGACGCAGGGTCAGAGGTGGCTAAGAGCACAGGAGCGAAACCCACTCAGCCTCCACAGCAAACTGCCAGACTTTGAGCATCACGAGCGTGAGGATTTGTTTAGACTATGTGCAACCAAAACATTTACAAATAGCGTATCTCCTCCCCGAACAGGGAATACTGCAGTACATGCCAGGCCTGTAAATCTCTCGGTGGCACTTCTAGTACAAATCGGAGCAAGGCAATCCATCCCGCGCTCCAGCACCACCTGAATACTCGCGCTGTTTGTGCTTAATAACAATAATAATCTTTCCCCAAGGCTTGCTCACTAAACCCGAATACTATTCTCCTGAACTTCCCGTTGCAGTAAAATCTAGTGGAAGATGTGAAAATAAATGTCTGAAAAAATAGCCATGTTATAARAGGCCACTTTAAACCCTGACTAGTCAGTAGAAGAGACCTGTTGTTTACAATATAGGATGGATCAAGGYCTAAAACAATGCCTTATACAGCTATTTATCAGACATATTTATTTTTAAGTCTTCCACTAGAATAAACTGCAAAAGGAAAATTCAAGTTCTGTATTTCAWATATGAGGTACTTGAGGAGTATTATATTCAACCAACAAAATCCTTGAGAATCACTGAGAACTTGTCACTAACTGCAAACTTCTGAGATCATAAAACTGGGTAGGGCAATTACTGTTACCACTACTAAGAGATAAAGCAGGAATTTCACTGAGAGGATTAATCACAAAACCAAAACATATGCATAAGCATGTTATCAGAATGTTTGGGGAGGTGAATTTCTCTCCACTATCTATTATTTCTATTAATAAACAAAAACAGAGAGGAAAATACACTGTTTGAGAAATGATCCTGATCGTCTAGCTACTTTTAAAATGTGAAGAAAAAATACCACTGCAGTGCTTCACGTGAACACTAATTAATTTTCTGTAGCAAATCTCAATGGATCTATGGGATCCAGGAGCAATTTGAACCTTGTGAGCTGAGGCAGATTGTAAACCCTTGTCAAAAGCTTTTCTTCCATGGAAAGGAAACCTGGCATCTGTATATCCTACRGTCTCACATGCCACTGCATCTACCCAGAGATGAGATCCAATGCAGTCCCAAGGACCATGAGTCCTTGAGTCATGATCTTCCTTCCAAGGTGCTCATTAGAAAATGCTAATCCTTTTTATGGGTAGGTGGCAATGTAAAAGTGGAGTCATTACTTTGCTACTTTCATCGGCTTTAGTAGTAATTTTTGCATTCGCTTTCCTCCTATTTTATTTTTATCTGTTTTGAATTGCCCATGATTAAACCAGTAAAAAAAAAAACTTACCTAACTTAAGTGAGTTACAGAAAAAAAACAAACCACAAAAAAATGACAAAACCCTCGCCAGGGATGAAACTGTGTGGAATTTTTTACTCCTACTGGTAACTCATGGAGCACAGTACTGATTAACCATTAATTACCCATGAGTAACAGAACTTTTTTATCATCTTAAATGGGCTGGGTGCTTAAACTTGGGAAAAGTCATCTTTTGGGAACAGCACCTTATTGACAGAAAGTTTGGTTTTGGTTTTCTTTGAGGACTCAATTTGTAACTGATAATCTATTAAATTAAGGCCAGCATTTTCTGCTCACAAAATATGAGAAAAATAGATAATTTTTTTCATTATTTCAGAATTTGAAATTGTCTAGCATCTCTTTTATCTAAAGCTCTCCCTTCGGTATTTGATCAGGGAGGGCTTTGGCCTGGTTGGAGTGTAAATCAATCAATAGTAATGTTTCTGCACCTTAGCTAGAAATTAAGAAATTCCACAGTGAAGTCTCTAGCATAAATGTCAGTATAAAGCAAATTTAAAAATCACCCCCATCAGATCTGAATATACAAGCTAAAACAATAATTTTCTATGAGCTTTTCTGACACTGAAATATTCAATAAACCTGGAACTCCAACAGATAAGAATTTTGTTGAAACCAATTTATTTTGATTTCAAATTTTTGAACAGAACACTGTGCATTGTATGTGGGTTTTTTCCTACTTGCATTTGCACCATAAAAAGTTCAAGTCTCCTAGGCAATTTTTATATTGTATATTAAATCCACAGAAAACTGGGGCTTGAACTCAAATCTCTCTCTCATTCAAATGGAAAAAAATTATAAAAGCCCAAGCCTTACATTTTAAATCTCCTRCCTTCCTCTTGAAACGGGAGGATGGCTAAGGTCACCTTCTAAGTCTTAACGGGAGGAAAACCACTTCAGGCTGAGAGCGTGTTTAGGAAGCTGCTCCTTCTTGTCACGTGCTTGCAGTGCATGAGCTCTCCTCCAACCCTTCTTCAACTGCATCACTAATCTAATAAAAGATACTTCTCAACAGCCTTCCTTCCTTCCCCTTGTTAAAAAAAACCCATGAGGTCCTTGTGACGTTCTCAATGGTCTTGCTCACGTCCTGAAAAATTTTGAAAACTCATGATCTATGGCTGTAACAAAACCTAAATGTGAACTGCTGTGGTTGAGTTTGAGGCCCTTTCTTGTCTCATTTCCTAAACCAGGGCTTCCGTTTCTGCTTTTTCCTGCCTGCAGAAAGAGCACAGTACTTCCCACATCTGTGGGAAGCTTAATGAAATAAGCTCGAGTAATTCATGCCTTTAAAGCATCTTGAGATTATTGTACAACAAGCAGTATAGAGCTGCGTTGGTAGGTTAAGTTATTTGAATTAAATTCACCTGAGAGTAACTAAAAGGAGATGAAGAATTTGAACAGAAAATTTGTGAAAGTATTAAATAAACAAGCCTGCATTTAAATACTAAAAAGCAGCACAGTTAGAATTATTACAGCCTGAGGTAACTGATAAACAATCAATATTTACCTGAACATATATTCTGTGGTAGAATTACTGAAATTAATACCCAATATTATTCTTTAGAGAGAAGTTAAATGCCAGGGAAAGCTCTCTTTTACATAAGCAGTGTTTTGCCTATAAAGTTAGCACAAACACTCTGCTCAAATACATAACCAATTATTTTAATCAGATACTCACGCAAACCCCCCCAGCCATGTACATTGTGTCCAGTGACAGCACTGATAAGTGCTTGTCACAAAATCTTATTTGCATTCTATTAAAAATGCTCAAACAACGTATAAGATTTCAAATATTGTGTGCCATTTCTCTCTAATTAGTCCAAAGAAATATTTTCCTTTACCTTTCACTTCCATGTGAAGTTCAAAATTGTTCTGGAACTTGATGAAGACAAACACTTTCATGTTTCTTTGCGTTAGGAAAATCTTTACCCAATAAATTACAATTATGTAAATATTAGCCCCCCTGGGGTATAAGTGCCTCTTTGAGGCATAAGATGATTAGAGCAGAAAAATTATTAGATTTGTCCATGACCATGCTATACTTTCCTTCCTCAGGAAATTCTGTTATCAAAGAGTTTAATCCTATTCCCACTGAAGCAAGTAAATTTGGCCACTGAGTTAAATGGAAACAGAATTCATTTCAGCCATTCAAGCAGTACCCTAAAAGCCCAGATGGTAGTAACATCCCTAGTATGAATATTTAGTTACAGTTTTTAACACTGTCCTTGCACAATTGTGAATGTTTTTACTATTAACATTCCCTTTCTACTGACATGAAATCTCAAGCTTTTCTGAAAAACTGCAAAATGTTACTAAACCCAGATAACAGCTGGACAGCAAGCACACGTGCCCATAATCACATGTCATGGTTATGTAGTGGAATTGCCTGGTGACGGGGCAGCACACAGTTACATTGCTTTTGACATTAATGCTTAGTGGATGATGGCTTGATCTGATGCTTGCAAGGCTACGACAACAATTACAGGATTTGTGCGATACAGGCAGCCGCAGCTGTATAAGAAGAAGAATACGTATGAAGAAAAGCCCTGATTATATCACCGAGTCCTTTCTGTCCCCCTCACAAAAGGCATAGTTTGTACTCTGCTTCTGGAGGCTTTATATTAGGCTTAGGAATCTGTTTGAGGTAGAAAGTAGCAAGTAGTTTCCTCTGTTCCATCCTTTGCTCATATGATTATAAAAGGCTCCAAGAGAGCTTAACCTCCTTTCGCTAGGATCAGGCCAGCTGGTTTGTGATTTGGTGTAGCTGTTTGCTTACAGGTTTTCTCATTGTCAAAGACCACGAGGCAGACTGAATTCCCAAGGAATGCAAAAGAAGACAGTGCCTCTTAACAGCAAGCAATACAGTAATGGCACAGTCAATTTGAGCCTGTTTGTAGACATACAAGGTTTTGATAAGGACAGGATGAAACAAACATTATCTGAAGATTAAGCCTTTATCCTTAAAGACTGAGGCCAAAGAGAGTATAGTCTCCTGAATAATTTACACATGCATGTTCTGAAACACATTTAGGAGAATGAATTACTTTAGAGATTAGCGTAGAAATTTTAAGCACGCTTATTCTTTCATGCATAGAATAAAATGAAAAGTGGATGGTGTCACATGTTCATATTATTCCTGCTTCACCAAAGGGTTATGGTACCTTAAGTGTCTAGCACAGAAATAGGACAGCATGCCAGATTCCAAAGGTGTTGTGAAGCTTTGCAAGTTTGAACTGTTTTCCAGAAGGGAGATTACACATTTGAAGTTTTGTCACATGCTTTCAGTCGCTAACTCCTGCTCAAAGTATTTGTTATACATACGTGCTTGCGTGAAACTAACATCTTTCTTTAGAAGCACAATAATAATTACCAAGAACATTGGGTAGCGTCTGCATGTTTTTAAAGACCTGACTCTGCAGGTGGTTTAGGGGTTGAAAATTAATATGTCATAGCAGATTCTGAACTTCAGGAAACTTCTGGGTAGGGCTCATGGAAGTGCTCAGCAGAAGCTTTCGTTGCTTTATTGTCCTAAAAATAAATTGTGCCAGATGCACTTGATGACTCATACGCTGAATCCATGAGGTGGTGTGTCTACATCGAAGGTGAAGAGGGGCAAAACCTACACTTGAAGTGAGGACTCTGCTCCAGGTTCTGATACAACACTGGCTCCCCCCTGCTGAAGGGTCTATAAAACGACAAGAAGTTGTTATTTTTAAGGAGCAGTGAACCTGACACTGTGGCTCAGCAGCTTCTTGCTGAGATACTTTATTACTGTAATGCAGGTTAGGGCCCAAGACCACTCACACTTCTGTGTTGGAGTCCCCCTGATATTCCTGGACTGATATCAACCTGAATGGACTAGAAAAATCATGGAGTGTTATGGGGGTATTTGATGTTCGTACCATCAGGTAGGGATTCCTGCCAGCCTAGCTGTGCAGCACAAGTTTCACTTATCTCTATTACACCTATATTATGTTACACACACACACTTATATGTGTATATATGTGTTTATTATATTACACACAGAGATGAATCTTGTTTTCCCCCCCTTTAATGCTATATTCTTATTTTATACAGAATTGGTACTTATGAAGGTAACTTTCTAGAGTTCACCAGTACTCAGATGAAGAGATTAAGCCAGCGGTGTCTGGTGATTTTAAGAGCAACACCTGGTCATCTGAGCCTAGAATCTACCATTTACACCAATCTGGAAGTATTACCTAAGTATCTGCAGGAAGTTAGAAATTTTGCCCCAGAAAATCCTTGCAGCAGAGAGGGATGCTTGAACTCCTAAGTGCTGCAGAAGAAGAAGAGCGCTGATGAGAACTCTGGGAACCAGGATATTCCCCCGCTGCCAGTGACCGGCGGGTCTGGCTCTGCCCCAGCCCACAAGCCTACTGAAGTACCTATTGTAGCAGATCCATGCACTTGAGTACAAAGGAGATTGAATTATCTTTCTAGTCTACTGAATGTGACTCAGTCACTCAGATGTTTTTTTTTTTTTAACAAGGTTTGTGTAGAGGAAGAGCACAAAAGCTCTGCCAATCATGTTTGCTCCATCTTATCCCATAGCCTCCTTCATACAAGAGAAGCTGCAAAACACTCTTTCCAGTTTGTTTACCTGAAGTTCCATAAACTCCATACCATTTTGAAAGTCTAAAACTGTATAATGAGAATGTCTTTGGAAAGCATCGTTAAAGAACTGAAATACATTTTCGCAGTGGCCTGTGAGCACCTTCACCTAATAAGTAATTTTGGATGAAAAATGTGTTAAAAAAAATTTGCCTTGAAAGCCTTATCAGGCACCTCACCTCTACACTGCTGGCAGCCCTGTGACTCCACAGTAAAGCGCTATCCAACATAATGCTTCTAATCTGACCTTGAGAAACATGGCTGTCCATTCTCAGAAAAGGAATTATCCTCCTTTATAGAGATGACTGTAGGTACATTCAGACATTTGTACACCGTGCAAATAGAGAATCTGTTCAATCTTTACTTGCGGTTTAGTGACAGATTTGACTAAGATTAAAGCTACAGACTTTGGCCCAAACAGCCTACCATAGTGGTTATTTCAGAGATACACACTACATGTGCTAAAATAAACTCCAAACTGCTATTACTGCTGCTAATAAAACTGCTTCTTGACTCCATTTTTACCATGGTTACTGAGAGTAGTATATTACTCTGTAAGTGATTTCACCTAATTTCAATGTGATCACTGTAGGGTAAGGCATGATTCAACAGGGTTAGGGAAAGGAAAATCAGGATCTGCTACTTATTTTGTGTTCTTTGTTAGCACCTCAAAGAGAAACAAAACAAAACAAGCAGCTTTAGAAAAATAAAATATTTGAAAGATTTTCCCTAAATCTTCAGCTTGATGGGGATCTGCCAGGGCTTTACACAATAACTACTCACATATGGCCTCTATTAACAAACTGCTATTCATTTAAACTTCCTCAGCAATAGTATCACATGTTTTTAATTGCTTTGGAGACTCTCTAACCAATCTGAATGCTATCTGATCTTAATCAACATTTCTCACCCTTTTTCAAAGAGCTGATACTGCACCAACCCACAAATCTGAAAATATTGTGGCGGCTGATTAGACTGTCACAAAAAAACCCCACATTTAACGAGCATATACTTCTAACTTGTGGTCTTCATCAAATCAGTGTCAAAAAAAAATGTTAGTAGAAAAATTAAAATAAATAATCAAAGAGCTCCTTTATGGGTATTCATCATTGTTGAGAAGTTACCTCCTCACTTATAAGGTTTGGGACCTACTTTCCAAATGTCAAGGCAGTTTCTCCGTAACTTTCCTTTCAGCGGTGCAGTGTTTCCTCTGCTGGTGATTTCAAAATTGCAAAATTGCAAAAATGAGAACAGATGGTTTGGACTCCATTCTCCCTTTTCCTCTTTACAGACAGCAGGAGAAGTTAGACTTACAGAGGATTTTCTCTATGCTCATATACCTGGTAGGTAKCTTCAAATAAACAGATATTATGCAATCATTGTTACTATAATTATCACATACAGAAACCTGAAAAGACAACAGACCAGTGTAGGGTAATGGAAGAAATAATAGAAGATCCTGCTGCAAGCAGACTAAACTACATTCCCCAGTGTAGGCAGGTAGCTAAAAACATGATACATTACTACTGTGTGATATATGTTTCTTAAAATTGGAAGAGAATGGACCAAAACCAGCACTAAGAGGGCTGTTGTGATGCATGAGTTGGAAGGAGAAATAATGACATTAGAAATGTTCCAGATCCCTTTCAGCAGTGGAAATTAATGGAACACTGTCAATTAGACTGAAACACTTAGCTAAATGTATTTGGAATTTGCATGATGGATAGTTTATGTAACTCCATAACAAAGGTCAGCACAAGAAAATTGGTTTCTTCAACTTCTGTAACTATGTTCCTCACAAAGGTAAAACAAAGAAAAAAATTAAATCCATATAACAACATTACCCAGGGATAAAGTTGGGCATTTCCTCCTGTATTTAGGCTTTCAAACATTGTCCAGAAGTAAAGCCCTTGCTAAAAAGCCAAAAGGAACAATCTGAGCCTATGTGCAGCAAGCACCCCCAGCAGTTTCACAGCAGTCAACGAGACTCCTCACAAGCTTAACTTAAACCTGGGTGAAAAACTCTGAGAAATGGCTTCTAGATTTTGGATCTCCATAACCGTGTACCACGCTATCACACCTGTGCTGATTCATTCATCTCTGCCACCCTTTGGGCCCTGCACTAGCAAAGCCCTCCAAATGTACAGCTTATTTCAATACGACATTTCACATGCGAGATGGACACACACTGGAGTGTCTGACTGAACTGGAGCCAGGCAGCAGAAACGTTTTCTGGTCATTTCCATACTGTTCTCTCCAGGCAATGCCATCAGATTGTAACTATTTCGTATCTGTTTTTCTTTTGTTGAGTGGTTGTAGACATCAAGAAACGGTAAGTAAGGCTTCTGCTGAGAAACAGATCAGTGATAAGGCAATGCAGCAAGTCGCACTGAGATCGTAGCCACTCAGCAAAGTGCCAGTATCTGTCTCAAGAGCTGGTTCGTGGTAGACAACGAAAGGAGAAAACTCCCCTTGCTGAAAGCCACTTTTCTTCCTACAAAACTGCAATAAGAGCACACACGGTAGTGCTTCTCCAGGACTAAAGATTAGTTTGTGCAATCAGAAAAACGACTTGCAAGATTATGAACAACATCTTGTGACCCAAATACAAACATCTCAAATAGCAGAGGGTTTTTTTTTTTAATTTGAGATACAGGAAACTTTAAAGAAATCCCAAGTCATTGTACCATCTTTAGACTAATTTAATATCAGTGTATTCCCCTGATGCAAATTCAGCCATCTGTCAAACTCCTTATGGAGCAAGAAGTCAAATACATAATACATTTTAAAAGTATAAAATATTCAGTGACAGGCAAGACCTCCCTCTGGTTGCTCATTAATAAGCCACATACTGGTACAGTTATATGGCTGTAACTGCACATCTTGCCTTCACTTTTTCATTATTTACTTTAGCAAAAGATGGAATTAAAACAAAATTACGTTCTTCCACTTTTTTAATTGAAAGAAGGTGTAAAAGTCTTCTTCTCTGACCTGAACTTTACGAAAGCCCCTGACAAAGCCTTTGTCGGGTAAAACTTCTCATTGAACATGAATTCTTTGGTATTTGTCACCAGTATAGCTCCTCCCTTCTTCATGAAATTAGTGTTATTAAGAGTAAAATGAATGCTGTGCAGTTTCTTCAGTATAGACCTCACCCACCAAAACAGATCTGTGGCCCTGAAAATATTAGAAAACCTAGAGGGAGCCACAGAAGTATCTCTGATGTTTAAGATCACCCTCCTCCTATTACAAAAGCCAAACAAAAACAATTAAGGCATCAGATGCCATTGCATATATCGGAACTGCATGCTCAGTATGTCACTTTTAATCATACAGTTAAATCATAATCAGGTTACATGGAGCAAGACACCCCATCCTCTAGGGTCCCAACTGTTCCCTCAGCGAAGAAGTTGCAGCTAGGGGTTATACAGTCATCCTGGAGTTTACAGGAGACTTGTTAGCACTACCTTCTCCCTGCTTTCCGGGCAACAAGGATATTCCTGCAGCGGGTGCAGAACCTTCCCAGAAACTTCTCTCATGCCTGCCCAGCGCTGAAGCGGAGACGACYGCATAGAGAGGCAAGAGGAAGAGGAGCTGGAAAAAGCCCAACTAACATGTAAAGGGAAGGGGTAAGACCAAGCTGAGACTGGGACTGAGAGTGCGTGTGGGATAAATTGCCAAGGAAAGTGAGGAGACTGGTAGAGTTTCAGGTGGAGAGAAGATGGGGGGGTCCAAGGAGAAGGCAGGTCACCTGAGGTAGCATGGGTGTACCTCAACAAGAACTTTGCAGTGGTGTGGAAGGAGCTAGTGGGAAGAAGGTAAACACTGAGATTGGATTTGAAGCTAGATAGATTTGAAACAGATAAAATAAAAAATAAATAGAGGATTATTTAGTTACCTGTATATAATTAAAACAGAAATCACCTCACTTCCAAACAGGGAACTTCAGAATTACAAATTACTCTGGACAGGAGGCCTGCTTCCTAAGATATTTAGATCTACTTAAATTCAGTACCAAGGCTATGGTTGCTGAAAAATTTATTTTTTTAAAATTTCACTCCATAGCAAACATTCATAAAGTACTCCCTTCAAATGGGCCTGAAGATGATGAAATTACTGTTTTCTTAGCTATGGTTTTGAATTTCAAATGTAATAGTGGCATTTATTAAATATTAATTTGAAAATGCATAATTTATACCCATGGTTAGCATAGGTGAATAGTTCTGTCACTCATGACCTCCAGCTCGAGCACTTAGAATCATAGAATCATTAAGGTTGGAAAAGACCTCTAAGATCATCAAGTCCAACCATCAACCCAACACCACCATGCCCACTAAACCATGTCCCTAAGTGCCTCATCTACACGTCTTTTTAAATACTTCCAGGGATGGTGACTCCACCACTTCCCTGGGCAGCCTGTTCCAATGCTTAACCACTCCTTCAGTAAAGAAATTTTTCCTAATGTCCAATCTAAACCTCCCCTGGCGCAACTTGAGGTCATTTCCTCTCGTCCTATCGCTAGTTGCTTGGGAGAAGACACCAACACCCACCTCGCTGCAACCTCCTTTCAGGTAGTTGTAGAGCATGATAAGGTCTCCCCTGAGCCTCCTCTTCTCCAGACTAAACAGTCCCAGTTCCCTCAGCCACTCCTCATAAGACTTGCTCTCCAGACCCTTCACCAGCTTCGTTGCCCTCCTCTGGACACGCTCCAGCACCTCAATGTCCTTCTTGTAGTGAGGGGCCCAAAACTGAACACAGTATTCAAGGTGGGGCCTCACCAGTGCCGAGTACAGGGGGACAATCACTTCCCTACTCCTGCTGGYCACACTATTTCTGATACAGGCCAGGATGCCGTTGGCCTTCTTGGCCACCTGGGCACACTGCCGGCTCATATTCAGCCGSCTGTCAACCAGCACCCCCAGGTCCTTTTCCGACAGGCAGCTTTCCAGCCACTCTTCCCCCAGCCTGTAGCGTTGTATGGGGTTGTTGTGGCCAAAGTGCAGGACCCGGCACTTGGCCTTGTTGAACCTCATGCAGTTGGCCTCAGCTCATCGATCCAGCCTGTCCAGGTCCCTCTGCAGAGCCTTCCTACCCTCAAGCAGATCGACACTCCCGGCCAGCTTGGTGTGGTCTGCAAACTTACTGAGGGAGCACTCAATTCCCTCGTCCAGATCGTTGATAAAGATATTGAACAAGACCGGCCCCAAAACGGAGCCCTGGGGGACACCGCTCGTGACCGGCCGCCAAGTGGACTTCGCTCCATTCACCACAACTCTCTGGGCCCGGCCGTCCAGCCAGTTTTTTACCCAGCGCAGAGTACACCTGTCTAGGCCATGAGCCGCCAGCTTCTCTAGGAGGATGCTGTGGGAGACAGTGTCGAAGGCTTTACTTATCACCATTCATACTAACTTAGTCAAGTAAAGGTTTAATTTTATAACTCTTCGTTACACCCAAGTTTGCCAACCAATTTGGCATGCATCCACATTAGTAATCAATAGGGTGCCCCTCTGACCATGCCTGGAAGCCGCCAAGAGCCCATAGCAGAGGGAAGCCAGCCTCCTACATGCTCAGGCTCCCTCCCATTTACATCTTTGGAGACTGAATAGAGCAATAGAAAGACCTGCAGAAATTCATGGCTGAGGGGCGATAAGAACAGTTTCTATAACTGCATTAACCAGAACTGATTTCATGAATGCCCCTAGTCCATTTCTGTGCTGAGATAGGCTAGGCTGAACCACCTTTGGCAGTGATTTATATTAATCTATTTGATGCTGCATTGAAACGGGCTGTCAATGATCACTCAGACAGTAACCAGAGCTCAAATGAGACAGTAACTAACAGCTGAGTTGAAAGAATAGTTTTAGTCGAGACAATTTTTTTTAATCAATTTGCAGTTACTGAGGTGTAGAAGACAATATGGGACAAGGATTTTAGAAAGAAATTACCAGTCGGTGAATACGTAAGAATTGACTGGCCTAAAGCCGCTTACTGAGCTGCAGACATGCATCAGTGAACCTCAAGTATTAACTTCAACAAAGCAAGAAAAATATCTATAGGCTCCCTGGTCTGTGTCCCTGGCTCAAACCTAGGCCAACATAATCTGTACAATGCAGGAAATTATCTAAATAACTTTGAGCATTTGCGCCTTGGATCCTTCTGCACTTCAATACACTTTTTGCAACATAGAGAATGATATTATTTCCTTACATTAGCAGGTGATGCAGGAGGCTCATATTGGATTAAACATTGAAGTCACTGTGAATTAAGAATTTCCACTACACATTTCATAGGGTCAGACACCCTGAACAAATTAAATAGGTATTAAAATCTCCTCTTTAGTCTTGGATACATATAAGCATATAACTAAAAAAACATTCCCAGTAACTTGGTTGTAACTGTTGTCTCCTGCTTATGCAGCCCAAATATCAGAGGGCAGCTATCAAATAAACAGATTCCCATTTTTCAAAATTTAAAAAATGTTCTGTGACAAGTGGCAAATAGTCAGCTACAAATGCCTCATCCCCAGAAGCTGAACAGTTCAATTCCATAACCTGCTCACTTCAAAATTAACAATCAAAGAAATTAATCATTTGTTCTTAGCTTAAACCTTCATAGAAAAATTTCTGTAACTTCTGCATCAAATCAATGGCCTAGGGTTGGCAAGATTTGCTGGCAATTTACGAGTCACTTTCTGCATGTTGAAATTGGACAACCACRAGCCTTCTCCTATAGTACCAATGTTTCTTTCTTCTTTTATTTCTGCCTATAAAAGATTTCCATCAATACTGGATTGAGACAATGATTTAAGTATATCCATAATTAATTGTAAACTAGCTGAAAAATTAAAACACAAGATGACAAAAAGAAAGATTTTCTTTGAAAATTTTTATTTTTTTTTTTTTTTCCTAGAGCAAATTTTGAAAGTATCTGAATGTATTCACTTAATTCCTATTCAGCCCTCTCTTGTAAATGTCACAAATCTGCACTTCTGGCCCATAGATTTTGGCCTGAGTGTTGTACATCTCTTTCAGGACGACCTCACATCCTATCCATCTTMCAGGGAGATAACATCCAATAGAAAAATAGTTTCTATTCCTCAAACTAAAATCCAGGTTAAACCAGCCCCAGTCACAAGACAACTGGTCATACAGTCCTTTTGGATCCCTGTCCTGAGAGGTTTCCCTGCCTAAAGGCAAGGAAATACCCTCTCCAACCCCTGGCCCAATTACTTGTGTTGTTCAACTCTTCCTTCTTATAAGAGATTGCTGCCAGTCCACTGGTGAAAAGCACCTCTGCCATCCAGGCACAATAGCTGCCTATACTGGTGTTACCTATGCCTGCCTCGATGAAGCTGAAGTCTCCTCACTCCAAGGATGGTGCTCACAGTATCTCTCACACTGATAAGCGATCACAGAACAGCCCAAGTGATGCTACAGGACCATAAAAAGAGACAAGCAACCACCTGGCCTGTTTACAACTGATAGTAAGAGTAAAGATAAGTAAGAGTATGAAAAGTATGTAACATATTGCAATGAGCTCTCACAGCATCCTGCGATGTGTAGCTCAGGCAACTTTTGAGAGAGAGAACATCTTTGTATTTAGCCCTCAGTAAGTTCCTCTTCCATTAAGTTCTTTGCTCTTGAAAGCTGTGTAAGTTTTCAGAATTTATGTCATCATATTGCAAAGGTTTCCACAGCCTGATTACATTGGGTGAAGAACACAGAAGTAAAAATGAAGATTAAGTTTCTGCTGCAGGCTTATTTTCTCTGAGTGCTCCTTCTACACCTTGCTCATCTATTAGCCTTACTCTTTAGCTTCCCGATTCTGATGTATTTGAAAAAAAAAGTATTATTATTCATCTTTATTCTGTCTGTAAGGTGTTCCTCTTTTTTTTTTTTTTTTTTTTTTTTTTTTTGTTTTTTTTTTTTTTTTTTAACCTGCCAGAGTCTATCAGCCTTTGTATATTTCCCATTTGAACACAGATTCACCTCTTGGTAGGATGTTTTCTTGCTTCTTACAGTTCCCTTATTCTGCTGTTTAACAATGCCATTTCTTTCTGGTTTTGTTTTCCAAAACCTTTTGACAAGTATGTTAGTTCTGTTTTTCTGGTACAGCATCCTTGAATAGGCCCCATCCTGCCTGTAAGAAATTTACTTTGGTTTAAAAACAATCCTATATCCTTTTAAATTTTAAGTGCCAGCATTTTAATTACTTTTTTTTTTTTTTTTCATATAAGCCTGTCCCTCCTGTGTAGGCTTCCGCTTTTCCAGACACTTCCCTAACCCTGAAGAAATTGTTCCCGCATCCTTGTGGGCTCTCTCTCCCATACTCCCAGCCACACATGGTGACTTCACCTCTCCGTCGCCTTACCTGCGCTAACTTGCAAGTGGAACCAGGGGCTGGAGACTGCAGAAAAGAGCCAAGTACAGTATGAATCTCTCGTTTCAACCCCCAAGTGGCCCGTGATTGTACTGGATATTGCCATTATCCCAGATTAACTACTAGTGTGCAGTATCAGCATAACTTCAGTGAGATTGTTAATAAAGTACGTTGTTACCTGGCTTACACCGTTCCAGCGGAATACTTGGTCTGCTAAGTGAAGTACTCCATGGACCAATCTAGGAAGTGCAGCGGATTGTACTTCTTTTTCTCAGTAGTCAATGTTTTTGCACTTGCTGACTTCTTCGGTTCAGAGAGCACAATTGCTGTCATTGCTACTTTGGAGGGCAGAACCAAACAGTGTTCAGGGAAATTATATAAAAGCTGACAACTGCAGAAGTAGGACCTATTTCTCTTTGCAATGCGAAGAAATGTCCAAGCCATGACACCAAGAAATGTGCCCTGTTTGTGCTAATTTTTGTGTGCCTTTTGATTTATTTGGAAGCAAGTCTTAATCCTTTTCCAACCACCAAACCACAATAGCCTCTGAAGATTTATATCGAAGTATTGCTAATGAGTTCTAGTCAACTAAGTACGACACTATTGACATCTCAACCTACCAGCCGTATGGGAAAAGAGGAGATAAAACTTAGGTGTGCAAATACAAAGAGTAGTTTGATGCTTATTAGAAACAAACCACATTCTGAACTAAAGCCCATGCAGTAGCTTAATCAGCAGGGAACACAACAGCAAATGAGGGTAAAATTAATCCCCAGTGTTAAATCATCCTAACAGAAACATTCAGCAACCTTTCATTTGTTTCAAAACAGTGACTTTCCCACCACTTTTATAGGACAAATAATTAGTAAAAATATTGCTATGTATTTGTTAAAAGCTATAAGACGCATACAGTACTACTGGAAGGATTTAAAGAATACAGGCACTTTCCCACCACTATACCTATGAATTTTAGACTAYTTTAACAGCACTGTGTGCTGATTCAGCTGCTCCTAAACAAGAATCTAACCCAAATTTGTCCTGCTGCTTTGAACTGAGCTATTTTTCACGCTCATTTCAAATGTGCTTTCCCTAAACAATCATTACAACATCAAATTCAGCAAAGGAAGGAATAAAAGTTCAAACTCTCATTTATTTTGATTTAATGTGCTAGAAAATCTCTCATGATACTTTGAATGCAAGAGCAGTGGTTGGAGTAGAAGGGAGTAAATTCTGCCAACTAAATGCGACATTTGATAGATACTAAAATGGCATTTGCTAGGTAGTACTATCAGCACAAAAAACACATAAAGGAAAAAATTGGGGAACTGCATTAGAGTCTGTAACATATAACAAAGTAATTCGATATGATCTCCTTCCCATCTGCTTTATTACGGCAATGAGTAGCTAAATAGACAGAACTGTGCTTTGTTACTTTTATTGTACTGTATATTTTATTTACTTTACTGTGTTTTAAAATTCAGAGCTTGTGAATACCAGTAACTGCAATGCCAGTAACACTTCCTAAGTAAGTTTTAGTCCTGTCAAACATGAACAGATTCTTTCCTCATTTATTATAGTTGGTGGTCCAGACTTCTAAAGCGTTATTAAATTATGCTGAGTCTGTGCACAATAGTGCCTTTCCCTCCATCCTCTTACTAGTTTCACAACATGACTTTTTTCTGTTATCAATGGATTTACATTATTTTTTCAAACACAAATGCTACCAACCACCGTTACTCCCACTGTAGATACCTCAGTGGCCTAGAAGACATGACTGGGAATCTATGGGGTCCTCTCCTGCCAAGGCTGGCAGCCGAACACCTGGTAGTCATCTAAAACTGCCTACTTCTAGTCAGATGAATTTCTCCCCTTTCTGACTTCGTTTTACGGATATTGTCTAGAATAATGCCAATAATGCCAAAATCATTTAAAGCATTTTGAGCTCAAAAGAACTTCTTCAGTGTTCAAAGAAATTTCACTTCCTAAAATTTGCATAGACAGCTCTCAAATAAAGTTAAAACAATATAATGGAAGCACGAGTAGATCCTTTGATAGAGCCAAAGGGCTCCTCCAGAGCTTACACTGTATTGTTTTCTGGGATTCTGCACTAAATACAAATTAAAATACTGGAAAAGCAAAGATTAGGGGATCCTTCCTGTACAGCAAAGTGTACTACAGAGGTAGAAATAAGGAAATTGATATCACATACCAGATTAGAACAAAATAGTAATTTTTGATCTATTAACCCAGTTGCCTTGATGACAAGTCTTCAGGGAAAAAAAAAAAAAAAAAACCAAGAGTCCCAAATTAAAACAAATAAACCTAAGTAAGTCAAAGACTTTTGAGTCTGCTTTAATTNTAATTTTTGATCTATTAACCCAGTTGCCTTGATGACAAGTCTCAGGGAAAAAAAAAAAAAAAAAACCAAGAAAGTAGAAAAGTCCTGTCCCCCTAATAAGTAAGTCAAAGACTTTTGAGTCTGCTTTAATTCAGAACATTTTTTGCCTAATTTTTAATTCACATCTCAAGTAAACAGGCTTGTTTTCATGATGTGTGCTAACAGCAGTCCCCATTAACATAGTCTTTTACAAGGAAAATACAACTATCTACTGCCATTCAATATTACTTATTCATTTTACCTCTATGAATAATGAATATAGCTTACCAAATGTTGAAGAACTTCAAAATGCTTTATTATTCTTAAGAGCTTTGCAATGCACTTAGGAAAAATCAGAGGGTTTTTTTTTTTTAATATAAAAATATGATGCTCCTTTAAGTACATATTTCTATTTAACAATGCTAACATTGGTCCTTAATTCTTTCTTCTAGCAACAGAAGCCCATGACTATTTAATTACTAATAACTCACAAAACCAAAGCATGGTTATATGATGATATATACCTATGTTATGCTGAAAAGATGGTTAAGAAATGGTGCCTCTTACTTGCCATAATGGTTTCCATTGGCTATTCAGTCATATCTGCATGTATTTTATTTATTTTTAGAAAATATCAATACCTAGTGACATACCAGACAAAATTTTAGATACAGGAGGGTGAGATTAGATGGATTTTACAAAATAGTTCTAAGGATGATGCAAAGGAAAGAACAGCCTCTGTAACACATATGCCAAGCTAAGTGAAGGCAACTGGTTTAGTGCAGGGCTACTTGATAGCCTGTTTTTCATTTATTGCTGGGTCTGCAGTGGAAAAATCCCAATGTCATTTTTGGAGCCTAAACTCAAGTTTCCAAGGATTGGAAAACAAAATATCTGCCATGCATTCACACTCTTCTTTAATTTTGGCAGTTAATCCTTTCACACAGAACATGTGTTCGGCTGGCCTGACATTTCCCCAAGCTTGGGACTATCATGCAAGGTGGTGCTTCATTCAAGGAGATAACTATAAGCAATCACAGGGTGAAAACATCCCCAACCTGAAACACTCACAAAAGCCAAGTCCTTTAGAGATCCTTAAAGTTATAATAGAATGCCACAATAAAAAGCCCATTTGTATTGCACACAATTTCCAAATACTCTTGCAACATTTTTTTTGCCATATTCAAAGTGACTCTGCTGGAGTCCAGCTACTTCTGCCAGAAGCAGCTGATGAGGTTTCTCTTCTCTTTCTATCTTACAGAAAGACCAGTAGTAAGATTCCTCTGGACCTTTACCTTCTCACACTTTAGCTCTCCAACTCCATGTGATTTTAATATTAGGTTATTTTGACAGTTTATATGAGAAACACAGGTTTAAATGTTTTTCCCACACACATTAAGAAAGCTAAGCAGCATGTGAACAAAAGGTTGAACCGTTCCTATAAGACATAACTAATATTTTTGAAGATTGCAAATATCTGAGACATAGCTATGCTATAATATATCTGCTCCTATCTGCTTCAAGTTAATAAAACTGAAGGAACCAGATGTCTTTGAGATTATTACAGATATTCACTGCCAGTAACAATTAAGCCACAGTAGGGAACTTATGGGGAAGGAGAAAACTGTAAAATTACATTTCAAGTGCATACAAACTAATCATACATTTAAAGTATATTCCACCAACATCATATTGTAGTCCTTGCTCTGCCATATTATTATTTTTTTAAGGAAATACACATATCTAATGAAGAAAGTTTCAATTAAAAAATCTTGGCAAGACACCAAGGCTTAGTCCTTCAAAAGAGTATTCTTTAAAAGCTCAATCCCAGGCCGAAAATGTCACTGCTGAAGCAAAACAGACAAGCATGCAAAGCTCTTAGCATTTTAGGGAGATTCAGATAACATATGGGCAAAACTAAGGGGATTTTTAAAAAGCCCAAAGAAAAGATATGTTGTTTATGAGAGAGAAGCGGTCAGCAGTTTTCAGATTCAGAGCCCATTCAACTATTCTAAGTTTAGGGACTGGTCTTTGCTTTGAAAAATCAACACAAGCGACCAGAGATTCGGTAGTCTAATAACAGAGCACACATCTGTCCTCTAGCAAAATATACAGGCACTTTCCACCTGGTGCGAGTCCTGTTCTGCATTCACAGCCTGAGACATGGAGTTCAAAGCAGCACGGTTAGTAGTCCTTTACTAACATTTCCCAACTGCTCTATATCCCTGTCTCCAGTTATCAAAGTTAACTGGGCGATTCAATAGAAATGTGCTATCCTCAGATGGTTTTGTCTCTTTTGTCAGAGGTTGGGACCATGTTAAGAGGCAGATTTCTTGTATTATAGTGGTCTTTCATCAACAGAATTATGCTGCCTGTTACGGTTAAAGAAAAAAAGTCATATAGAGAGTCACAACAGCCTTCTATAAACCCTGCATTTTAAGGATCACAAAGCCTTACAGCACTTCCACCAGAAATCTGCAGGATTTCTTTTTAGAAAAGAGATAATTTAGCTAATTTAATTACAGTTTTTATGGGTACAGGAATTAGAATAACCAAGTTTCACTTTAACTTTCCATTTTGGGTGGAAAATATTAGGGGGAAAATTGTCTTAGGAAGAATTAATTCTTAATCATATTTAAAACAAAAATTCACAAAATAAGCTTAACTGATATTCCTAAAAGAATTCCTGAACTGCCTAAAAGAAATCTTCTCCCAATGACCACTATTACCAGATATATAAAGAGCAATAAGGTGTCATTTCTTGGATTAAAGCGCAGTACCTCAATACAGAACAATACAGCTCTTTCCAGTTGTTGTTTGGCATATTCCCCTGTTTGTACCTTCATAACACATTGATTAACATGGTGGCCATTTTATATTTCTGAATAAAGCAATTTTTACTTCTGAATTTGTATAAACCTTTGGATAGCTTTAAACAAATGAGGTTCTACATGAGCAACAGTATTTGTTGCAGTAACAATAATTTCTACTGTCATTTAAATTAATCAGGCTCAGTCAGTACTTTCTATTAAACTGTTACAAAAGGGAATCTTTTTCCCATTTAATTTTTTTCCTCTTAAGGTATAGGCAAATTTATTTCTTAGCCAGATCTCCTAAGGAAATGAGATTTATGCATTCAAACTGCATAACTTCAATGCCTTGTAAATCCATTTGCAAATTTCAGTTAAGTGCAATGGGGAAGTAAAAATCCCGAGGTATTGAAAATTCTTACAAACTTCATAACATGTTCAGGGACAGACGCCCTTGCAGTCCCCACTGATGGCAAGGAACGCTGCAGAATGAACTTACTCTCCAAGAGCTGCAAAATGAGTTTAGTTTTCAGACATAAGTTCTACCTATTAAGGAGTGACTCGTGTTTTTAAACTTTCTGACTGCCTCTAAAAGTTTTCATCACCAGATGAGTACTTAAGTGACATCACATCTTTTACCGCTTAGCCAGCAACTGAAATACAGCCTTCATTACTAACTCCAGGTATTACCTGAAAGCCRTTATCTGAAAGCCTTCTGGCTGGCTACCTGAGCAGTACTCATGTTTTCAGTTCAGTTCTTAGCTACCAGATTTCTGGTCATAACTGAATGTGAAATCTCAAAAATTTCCTTGTAAAGGCTACACGTTAAATGAGTACAAAGGTGAATGCATATGAACTATCACTTGTACTAAGCTCTGCAGATCAAAATTTTACACGGACCATCAGGAGCTTAGAGTGCTTCCACCATATACTCTCTGGATAAGCAGAGGATTTCTGCCTCCAAAGCTCCTTATCCAACCCCATCCACGAGCACTAAATGTGTTTTAATGCTATTTCAGAGGAAGGCTCACCCCCTGCATCTTTGCAAACAGCCCTACCTAGTACTTGAACAAAAGAGTAGCACTGACATTTGATGTAATTTCATTACAAGGAAGAAAATACATGCTTAGTCCAATGAGGTATCGAGGGACCTACCCGATTCCAAAGTCATCCCTTTGACTGGAAAAAAAAATGCCGGTGTGTTTCATAAACAGCCAGATATGCTCTTCACCAAATAATTTCTTTGCTGTTTTAAAAAAAAGAATATAACYGGAAGAATGGGTTTTCTCCAAAGTTCTCTTTGAGTGAACAAATTCTGTCACAGACTAATACGAACAAAAATCCCTCCAGTTTATCCTCAAACCCTCAAAAGTCAGAAATACACCCTCACATACATGCGTACACTATCAACACAATCACAAAATGGAAAAATGAAGCCAAAACTTCATCAGAACTGATGGAAGCAGCTTCTTAAATTTACTTTAATTGGAGTTGTGCTGGTTTTGGCTGGGGTAGAGTTAATTTTCTTCACAGTAGCTAGTATGAGGCTATGTTTGGGATTTGTGCTGAAAACAGTGTTGATAATTCAGGGATGTTTTCGTTATTGCTGAGCAGCGCTTACACAGAGTCAAGGCCTGTTCTGCTTCTCACCCCACCCCACCAGCGAGTAGGCTGGGGGTGCACAAGAAGGTGGGAGGGGACACGGCTGGGACAGCTGACCCCAACTGACCAAAGAGATATTCCACACCATATGACGTCATGCTCAGCATATAAAGCTGGGGGAAGAAGGAGGAAGGGGGGGACGTTTGGAGTAATGGCGTTTGTCTTCCCAAGTAACCGTTACGCTTGATGGAGCCCTGCTTTCCTGGAGATGGCTGAACACCTGCCTGCCGATGGGAAGGAGTGAATGAATTCCTTGTTTTGCTTTGCTTGCGTGCACGGCTTTTGCTTTACCTATTAAACTGTCTTTCTCTCAACCCATGAGTTTTCTCACTTTTACCCCTCTGATTCTCTCCCCCATCCCACTGGAGGGGAGTGAGCGAGCAGCTGCGTGGTGCTGAGTTGCTGGCTGGGGTTAAACCACGACAAGAGTGCATGCTTTACTAGAGCATGGTTGGTTTTACCATGGTCTCTTTACTAGAGAGTGGATGGTTACTAGAGAAGATGCACAGTTCACATTAGCCTCTCAGGATCTAGATATGTGAATCTGAATGTGATGCTTCTAATTCTGATACCTGCTATCAAACTTTCGCTGCTGTAGACAGCAGCCCTAATTCAAAGAAGGCAGCAAAGTGACATCCAGCATGGTTCTTTTTCACAAAAGAAAAGGTTGTCCCAAGCCAAAATGTCTTTGGAAACTGAATTTATTAACATCCTTATTGAGATTTTCAAAGTGTTGTTTCCATTTCAACCAGTAAAGAATTGACTTCAGAGAAAACAGTTCTAGCTGTAAGCATAATTAGGCCTGTAAGAATCACGCTTTTTATAACATTCCCACAGAACGTCTTATATTCTAATAGAGACTAAAATTGTATTACCACTTAGTTTCAGGAGACCTCTACCTCACTTCAAAGCTGTCTTCTAGACCTATCAGTATCAATATTCAAATGGTTAATAATGTTCAGAAACATCTGCTGACTTCTATTAATTGCCAAAGAGCACTTGCGATGTCAGCTCTTCATCTGCAGTTTTTGGTTAAGGTATATTCAGCCCTGCATTAAGCAGATATGCCTCTACTRCAAACTGCATCCTGCGGTAAAGTTGTCCAAACTAGTTTGCGTACTTAAGTAGTCTGGCATAGCAATAGAGGAAGACTGAGGCATTAACTTCAAACACTTAAGAGGTTTGCCTGTGCAAGCAGCAGTTCTAATAGCTAACCAACATTTAATTAATTCGTAAAACTTAGGGATCATCTCTAAAATAGGACTACAAATGAGAAAGTGCAAATATATTTAATTAGTTAACATTTAATATGAATTGATTAAATTCAAAGAGATCTCATGATTTGTACAAAGAGGACTTACTTAATAACACAAAAATGTTCATCAACAGCGAAGAGTCAATGGCTTAATATAGAAAAATAAAAGACCACTGTATCTGAAGCCAAGAACATTTACTGCAGGGTTATTCAGAATACAAAGAAAAACAGATTCCTAAAAACATTCCTTTAGACTAGCCACTATATTTTGCTCACTCTCTCTCTCACACACAATTAACCTGGGAAACATTAGTGGTTTTCTAAGTCTTGATGGTTTCTTTATGTACCAATATATTTCTTACTATTGACAGTATGTCAGGCCAGTAATGTATGTTCAAGGGAATAAAAGCTATATTTAGAAGACAAAAAGAACAAACTGACAAGGGGAAAAACTGCAGCTACACAGAACTTATAAGAATATATACAATATGTAACAAAAGAGGTCATCCTCATTGGAATGAATCGTAAACATGATAGCATTAAGCAAAGACCTTACAGGAAAGTATAAGCAATGGGGTCACTAGCTCAAGAAAACATGCAGACTGAACTGTAAGCTATCCATTTTTCAMTTTTCAGAGTGTTATACACATCACAATCAGGTCTTTTAATAGTTTTAATTCCTTTATTTTAAAGTTTTAATCCTCCTTCCTGAAGGCGCACAAGTCCATGGGACCCGATGAGATGCATCCACGGGTCCTGAGGGAACTGGCGGATGAAGTTGCTAAGCCACTATCCAGCATATTTGAGAAGTCGTGGCAGTCCGGTGAAGTTCCCGCTGACTGGAAGAGGGGAAACATAACCCCCATTTTTAAAAAGGGGAAAAAGGAAGACCCAAGGAACTACAGGCCAGTCAGCCTCACCTCTGTGCCTGGCAAGATCATGGAGCAGATGCTCCTGGAAACTATGCTAAGGCACATGGAAAATAAGGAGGTGATTGGTGACAGCCAAGATGGCTTCACTAAGGGCAAATCGTGCCTGACAAATTTGGTGGCCTTCTACGATGGGGTTACAGTGTTGGTGGATAAGGGAAGAGCAACTGATGTTATCTACCTGGACTTGTGCAAAGCATTTGACACGGTCCCCCACAACATCCTTCTCTCTAAACTGGAGAGGTATGGATTTGACGGATGGACCACACGGTGGATAAGGAATTGGCTGGATGGTCGCACTCAAAGAGTTGCAGTCAACAGCTTGATGTCCAAGTGGAGACCAGTGACGAGCGGCATTCCTCAGGGGTTGGTATTGGGACCGGCACTGTTTAACATCTTTGTCGGCGACATGGACAGTGAGATTGAGAGCACCCTCAGCAAGTTTGCAGATGACAYCAAGCTGTGTGGTGCGGTCAACATGCTGGAGGGAAGGGATGCCATCCAGAGGGACCTTGACAGGCTTGAGAGGTGGGCTCGTGTGAACCTCATGAAGTTCAACAAGGCCAAGTGCAAGGTCCTAGCACCTGGGTCAGGGCAATCCCAAGCACAAATACGGACTGGGAGGAGAATGGATTGCGAGCAGCCCTGAGGAGAAGGACTTGGGGGTGTTGGTTGATGAGAAGCTCAACATGACCTAGCAATGTGCGCTCACAGCCCAGAAAGCCAACCGTATCCTGGGGTGCATCAAAAGCAGTGTGATCAGCAGGTCGAGGGAGGTGATTCTGCCCCTCTACTCTGCTCTGGTGAGACCCCACCTGGAGTACTGCGTCCAGCTCTGGAACCTTCAGCACAGGAAAGACATGGACCTGTTGGAGCGAGTCCAGAGGAGGGCCACGAAGATGATCAGAGGGCTGGAGCACCTCTCCTATGAAGACAGGCTGAGAGAGTTGGAGTTGTTGAGCCTGGAGAAAAGAAGGCTCCAGGGACACCTTATAGCAGCCTTCCAGTACCCTTCAGGGGCTACAGGAAAGCTGGAGAGGGACTTTTTACAAGGGTATGTAGTGACAGGACAAGGGGTAATGGCTTTAAACTGAAAGAGGGTAGATTTAGATTAGATACAAGGAAGAAATTCTTCACTATGAGGGTGGTGAGGCACTGGAACACATTGCCCAGAGAAGTTGTGGATGCTCCATCCCTGGAAGTGTTCAAGACCAGGCTGGATGGGGCTTTGGGCAACCTGGTCTAGTGGAAGGTGTCCCTGCCCATGGCAGGGGGGTTGGAACTASATGATCTTTAAGGTCCCTTCCAACCCAAACCATTCTATGATTCACTCTCTACTCTAATTCGTTTTTGTTTTCTGTGATGCAGCCTGACCCTTTTATCAGCTATCCCATCACTTTTCTGTCTGTCTTCTCTCTCTAAAATGACTCYTGAGAGACTCTGCAGACCTGCAGAGCTGAAGCAGAGATCCCCTGAAGATCATCAGTGTCTGGAGGAGAGAAATCTAATCTTGACATCTAAAGAGATTCTGTTTCAAGGCTCTTCACTTTTACAGAATCAGAAATTTTACACTACCACCAGAGCACTCTGTAGTTGTAGTTACATTTCATATTCTTTCAGGGAATCTCAGGACTTTAGAAATCCTTTGTGACTTGAAAAGCTAAGTAACTGAATGATAAGAGATTAATTATTAGCCTCTCACAGCACAAAAGAGAATCACAGGAGGCTGGAAGAATGAGGAACAATCAAAAGAAATAATGCTTGTCTATTAGTCCTTAAAAACCAGACTATATGGACATATCAAAGCCTGCCAGTAAACTGGGTCTGAAGATTTTTATAAATTAACCAGAAGATGGAATTTCAGTGTACGGTCATGTGAAATGTGTTACCAGCTATAATAAAGCCAAAGTTCAATAATAAGCCCCAGAACTATCTTTAAATACAGTATATATTTGAGATTGCAGTGAGTTATGGCTACGTCCAAAGTACAAAGAGAATCTCCTGTAACGACTTAAGATACACATTAAATTATAAATTTACAGATGTCAATGAATATTTTCAGAAAATACATTTAATATCCATCAAATCAGTGCTGCAGTTCTGAAGAGATGTCATTTTTCAACACTGAGAACAAAATCACCCTTAATCCTTGCCATAGCTTCAACAACTCAGCTGTTAATCACAGTGTTGTGACATATATTTCTCTATAAAAGGCTGAAGTAACAAAAGGGGGGGAAAAAAAAAAAATCACAGTTAAAAACATAGCTGATCAGAGATCTGATGGTTTTAAATATCCCCACTTGAGGTCTAAACACGACTGCACTTATCAGCTTCCCCCCCCCCCCTTACTTCATGGCACATAATAGCTAAGAATCAAATCCTTTCATTTTATCATCTGGCCATTCACTGTATAGTCTATACGCAACAGAAATCTTTTAAAAAGTCACCCATGCTAAGGTACCAAGATAACATTTATTACAGGACCCAAAACGCCATTTGGCTATTTTCTACTTCAAAAAGAGAAAAGCAGATCCATCTTGGGCATCATGAACCCTTGCCAAAAAATTATATACCATTGTTACCTTTTATAAAACCAAGTAACCTAAAAATACTAAAAGTCTAATAAAATGTTCACCCTGCTGCTACCAGGGAGCTGACACATGCTGGGAGAGAACGTGGCTCTTTCAGTTTGCCCCAAAGCCATGGCTTGCCAAGGGACCTGTTTATCTCCCACCAAAGCAAAACAATGTAATAGAGGACCTTACCAGTATAACTTTGCCTTTGGTTTTACATCATGCACTCTGGTACATCAGAAAGAAAAAAGACAATTCCTCAGAGAGATTCAGTGCCACTTACAGTTCCACAGTCAGAAACACATTAAGTCTACCCCAAAAGCAATAGAAAGAGCAGGAATTTTAATGATGTTCACACACACATACACCTCTTCTTTACCATATTAAACAGCCTTAAAATAAACCACCATTAAAACTGCTTTCTCTAATCCAGTTATCAAGATAAACAATTACTAATACTTCCTTTATCCTATAAACATCATCCTTAGTCTCTTCATCCTTCAAAGACTGACACAGACCTTTCATGTTGTATCACAACGGAATAAGGAAAACCATATATGCCATATTATGTTAACATAATAAAGTTATGTCAGTGTTAAAAACTGGCTATTGACATTATGCTGCTTGTCATAAAAATACTAATTACTAAATGAGAAAACATATGGGTTTAATAATATATGCTAAATATTTACTTTAAATAAACTTTTCAGAATCAAGTGTTTCAGAAAATGAAAACATGTCATTCCAAGCTAACATAACGAAGAGTATTTTAGGATATGGGATCAACATCTTACCAAGAAAAAACACAAGGCTTATTTCAGGACTTTCAGTCATGGTAACTTCTGTCCCCGGGATCCACACCGTGATTCTGATTTTGTCTCTCCTTTCAGGCTGCAGTGCATTTTCAAATATTCTGTGAATTGAGAGAAATGCTTTTCCTTGAATGTGCTTTCAAAAAGATAAAAATAGTTCATGTTATAAGACAATCTTTGATCCATGAATAATTATCCACAATACTCCCAAGGGGTCAAGTCTTGTATACTAACCAGTAAATTACATCTGCTTACTAATATTGATTAAGATCATAAGTTGTTTTTCCTATTGATTAACTGAAATGATATAGTAAAGYGTTGGGTTACAGAATAAAGTAGAAGTATGTTTTTTTTCCACGTTATATCTCCACAGTATTAACATCTTCATTTTTTACTTTTAATTTATTAACTTACAAAAATATTCTACATACTGTAGCGATTTTTCTACAAAAATTTCTTCCAGGTGAGCAATTACTGTCCTTTAACTTTCATCTGTAAGTTTATTAGGTAATAAGACAAATTATCTTGTGACTTCTTGACACAGTTTCCCCACTGTGCAAACAATCTTAGCACACTTTCAGCTAAGCATCACTTCTAATGTGGACTTCTACTTTACCACCTGTATTACAGCTAAACCAAGAAAGCGGTTATTAATGTAAAAAAATTTCCTTGAAGCTTAGTGATTAATAAGAGGAAAATCATACTCCTTTTTTTTCTGTTTACGTTCAAACTCCATTAGGTATCATGTTTTCAAGAGGCTTTTAACCTTCAGTTGGTGTTCATTGTTACCTCTGTCAGTTGGATTTTTCAATTCTCTAAAAATAGTCTATTAACTGTATACATTATTGCATCCTCCAAATGCACGCAGCATGGTCCTGACCAAGTGATCAGATACGACATAGCAGGTAGGACTGCAAAAGCTCCATGTAAAGCTTTCTAATCACTGTACTATCTCCTGAAAATTAATAAAGATTCCCCTTCAGCTGGAGGAATAGGATCTGTTGCTACTGCAAAGGCTGAAGCTACTCTAGACAACAACAAAGTGACAAGAGGAAGAAGTCACAYGTGGTCTTGCAAGGTTAACACCACCATACCAAAGAGAGGAGGAGTAAATATAATCTCAAATTAAAATCATTGCATTATCTTCTATAATACCACCTAATCTCCACGCACACAAGATTTGAGAAGTAGCTTCTAGTTATGAACTGCTTAGGGTGCCAATCATTCCACTGCCAGCACTTTACTCCCTACCAGGTAACTGCAGACTCCTGCACTGAGAGTAAGCGTCCTGGTAGTGCATGCAACACACCTGATGGCAGACCTCCTTCCTGGAGGAATATGTCCAAATATAACATTGTGGTGACTATTATAAAGGGTTAATAACAGAGGTCATTTAGGGTGCAGCATTTAAAAAAATAAATTAAAAAAACCCAGCATCTTTCTACTACAGCAAATATGAAACTGGAAAAATTAAGGGTAGATGTTATTAATCAATATAGAAACAATCACAGTTTATTCATTCATACCAAATTGCTTCCTTGAGTGAAGAGAGTTGGCAGAGAAGAGCCCTGAGACCAAATGCCTCAGCAAGGTAAGTGGGATTTTTTTCCAAGTGTCAGAAGGAGAAAATAAAGTTTTCTACTTATTACTACTTGTTGCTCCTTGTCACCCTTAATCTTCTTAGTTTATCTTAGGTTTTTTGTTTCATTTCATGTAAAATATACATGAACTGTAACTGAACAGTAACTATAACTTATAGGACATGCCTGTAACAGAACAACAGCTGGGGCCTTCAAAACCAGCAAATCCCAAGCAATCTTAACTCAAGGGAAGTCACAGAGGAGTTTTTCTCTATGAAAAAAATTCTCAGGGTTAAGGTCAGATGTTTTATAGAATGTGTGATGCTTTATAGAATGTGTTTAGTTACACAGTGTAGCCACAAGAGGGAAGCTCAACCCACTTGTTAACTCTTTTTTAACTAGTTTATCAAAGCCCAAACCGCCCGCAGGCTAGGTTCTTCAATTTACAACAAAATCTCAGATTCATGACTTAAAATTCAAAATGTTAGTCTAAACTGGTGCCAAAACTTGCAGTATAAAGACATTGGAAGAGAGGGAACATACGTAAGACTAAATGTAAGCTGCACAACCATGAAAATGAAGACACTAGACCAAATGAAGAGTCCCTTCGTAAAGAACTCAAATTACATCCAACCAAACTGCTGAACAGACAGTTTCTGASATTTAAGGCAAGCAATGCAGCCAGGGAAGGACCTGGCTGAGGCAGAGGAGGAGCCACAGTTATTTAGCTAAGAACAGAGCAAGTGCCCTTTGCTTCAGCAAGAGGAACCATGGCAGGCATCAGAAGGAGCCAGCAGCTCTCATGCCTGCGCCCAATGGCTAATTCAGCAACCAGTTGTAACACAAAGAAATACAAGCTATGGTGCAAACATAGGGTTCCCACAGACCAAGCTCCATCTGTTGACATGGGTGAAATGGTGGGATAATAAGTGCGCTGTTGATCGTTCTCACCTCTAAACTACCAGCAACAGTTCTGCTGAGGAAGAGGCATGGTCAGCAATCCCATACAGCAAACCCATTTTGCTCCCATGGGATGAGGGCTCAATGCTGGTCTGGGAAATGACACTTGTGGTGGGTACTGCCCACTGGAAAACAAGCAGGTGTCTTCCTGCACAAAAAATATACCCCTGAAAACAGGGATGCTTGCCAAAAGGAAAAAGTGGGTTTGACTGACTGTATCAGACTATCAGACAAGAAGGTACCTAGGTTTATACATCTGGAAAGGACTGCATATCCAGCTTATTTTGATATACTCTATTCCTTTTTATAATACTTCTCAAAATATGGAGATGAGCAAAAGCAAACGAAAAAGTAGTGATTCTAAGTTGAAAGTTTGCTTCCTGTAGATTTCAAGTTTAACAAAAATTAGATGCTGAAAGAATAAAAAATATTTGTCATTTACAGTTAAAAAAAGTTTTTATTTGAGTCTATAACTGGCCATTGGTTTTTATAATGTAAGGCACAGGGATTTCACAACCAGAAACACATCATCATGTAATGCTAAACTTAATTCACAAATTCTTTCTTTTTCCAGAATCACTGTACACACATTCAGAAAAGAAACACACCTTTTTCTAATTTGATCATATATCTGGATAACCTTTATGAAAAGCGGCACGTCCCAAACTGCCATGTGGTGAGGATATATGCAATCAGTGTTTCACCAGTGCTARTTTTTTTCTTCCTTTCAGAACAATGTCGGATACCAATTAGGTCTCTTTCTCCGAGACAGGAGCTGCTTCCCAAAGTTTATACCTGAAGGGTTTTCCTTGACTTTCAGTGCAGCCTGGAAGAAGTGACAGGAAATAACTATTAAAACGTAAGTTATTTTACCTGTATTCTTTCTTGCCTATAGCAGTAAACTGCTTATCTAGTACAAAACCATGACGTGGCTTAGAATATTTTTCTATTTGTGTATATCAATCTCCCAAAGAGAGCAGCATGACTTAAAAAACCCCATAAAACATAAAAGTACAGTCTTTGTACTATCATAAATACAGAAAGGAGCGCTTGCTGCCTTTGGGACTTCCAAGAGATTTCAAACATGTGGTATTACTTTCACTTCATCTAACCAAAGTAAAAAATATTTTATAGCATTCTGTTTCTACAGCGTCTCTTAAATATTTTTTGCTGGTTTAGTATGCTTTCCAACTGCCAAATGACAGCTTAGCAGATGATTACCTGTTCTTTCTCTGTTGGTTATTCCTCATTCTTACACCAAGGAACACTACTTTCAGAGTGCTGGTAGCGTTGTGTAAACATTACCCATTACTTTGCACCACTGCGGTATCATATAGTAGCCCCAGCTCTGGAAATCATGACCAGACATTCCTACTGAAGGATTCCCCAGGGGCTGGCCACAGCAACCTCGCTCAGACAGTCATTAGGATGAGGCATTAGATGAAGTGCACACTCTTCGGCACAGCATGGAAAGGGAGCTAGCTTCACAGCACATTTCTTACCAGCGAATCTCTGGTTCCCACTGAGCAGTGCCTTTGCATCACAGAGCAGCTTAATAAAAAAGAGGACTATCTTCTACAATGCAACTCCTGATGACAGCCCTCCTGGACTCAACTGACAGAGAAATTAAAACCATGCGGTACAGACTAATGCAAAAAGCTGCATGCCTGTTTCTATCCCTAAACAAAGGACATAATCATTTTTAAAAAGCCCTTTTCCAAAGCTGTCTGGCTGCTGGATGGATGATCATTCACGAGCAGCTTCATCTGGATGCTCACAGGTAGTGCAAACACATTAGAGATGGAGCTGTAGAGTTCTGTGTAGAAGCCTATGATCAAGCAAGCTAATGATCTGTGGCAGAACTGGTTTGATTTTATTTTGAACTGGCTTTGGAATTCTTAAAGAAGTGTTTTGCATTAGTGGGTAAAAGGGCCTGGTAAGTAATTTTTGCTGATAGAGATGCCTCTCAGAAAGTATATAAGTCGTCCCTGAAATGCTATGGAAAGTCTGTGGACACACAGATTATTACAGCCAGCGTTTCTTCCAGTTAATGTATCCAACCAACAGCAAAAAATCACAGAATAATTTTAATGTTGAAAGGGAACTTTGGATCCAGTCACCTACTTTAAGCCTTTACTTCACACATTTTCTTCTTTTTCTTTACTCAGCATATAACAAGAAAATATTCAGTGTATTGAATGGTGCTGGCACAAGTGCACAGGTGCCTAGCAAGGGCTGAAGAACTTAGCAAATGACAAAAGCCTATTTTTACAGTCACAAACTTTACTGGAATTTGATGCATTTTTTTACTTCTTAGAAAGATTAGTTTAATGCACATGCCTCATTTTTGTCCAAGCCAGTGGCTTCCTTCTGTCATAGAACCACTAACCAACCCCCCCAGAAGGCACCTTGCTCCCCAGGGCCAGCAGGAGCAGAGAACAAAGATCCTGTGGAGATGCAAAACTAAGTGGAGATTTCAGAAATACTGCATTGGGTTTTATTACCATGGGAAAAACAAAAACCAAACCAAACCAAAACAAAACCCAGCAACTTGAAGCATCCTTGATTTTAAACCTCCGTGTTGCAACTTGTACCACACAGGTAAAACAAAGAGAATCAAACAAAGATTTGTCAGTTGGGACCCTAGCACCAGACAGCAGTATTTTCAGTCCAACTATATCTGTTGCAGGACTGAAAACAATGATGTGCACAAGTCAAGTCTCAAACATGGGTTTAAAGTCATGAGATTTTTAAAGCCAAAAATGGGTTCATTTTGTGTGGCATTAGTCACAGCAGTTCTAGCCCTTACAATCGTTGCAAAATGGGATATAGAAAACAACTGATATTTTACTCACACAGAATATATCATTTGGGAGTTCTAAAAATCTAGAATATCACTAATTTGAAATGCCCCAACAGTACCTTACGGCAGCAGGAGTTCAGCTCCCCCAGGCTTCCCTTTTCTCAGCCACCTCGGAGGAGTGACATTTCCCACAGTTCATTCTCCCCTGATGAGCACATATCGTGCGCTACAGGAATTGCATGGCTGCGCATCAGATGATGGGCTCTGACCCAGAAAGAAAGAAGTAGCTGATAAGATAAACTGTATCTGTCCTGAGTTAAATGCCAAGACAGCTACAGTGAACTTGTAGCTTATCCAGCAAAAACATCATCCGGGTTTTTTTTGATGATTTATTTTTGCAAAGGATTTCCACAGTAAACAAACACTTTTGATGGACACTTTGTCAACAGTACTGTCGAAAAATGTTGGGCCAGACATCCTGATCATTTTCAGACTTCTTTATATTATTTCTTACAAAAAAAAGCAGCTGGCAGGATTTGTTTGCCATCTGTGTTAATTTTTGCATATTATTTGGCTTAGTTTTAAAATCTTTATTAAAACCTCTTCTATGCGAAAACACTGTCCTTTGAATAATTATAATCATGAGACAGTGTATAAAACCTTCTTTCTTCTAACATCTATCTTTCCCACCCGTATGCTCATAAGCAGGCTTTACTTGCATTGGAATATTCATGGAGTATAAATAATAAAAAAACCATGAAAACCGCTAGAGTGTAGGTAGAAAATTTACTTTCCTTGCTAGTTCTTAACTTTCAGTTAACTTTCTTACAACTGTACAATAACTTGAAGCAAAATCTGTCCTTTGAGAGAAACTGCTAAGCAACATTTCCAGTTAACAAGGTACTCCATCTTTTAAATATACATGCTGTCACAGGATATTAATGTAACAGTCCCAAGYTCTGCTAACATAACACTGCTGGCTATTAAGAGCAGGAGCTGGGGTAGCTAAAGAAATTCTTGCAAAATTAAGCAAAGGAAAATTTTTGTGCTTAAGCAGATGCTATGTGCAGGAAATTTTAAAACAAACTTATTTCCAGTCTCTCCCAGGTCAGCTGTCTCTCCACCAAACATAGCCCATTTTCCAAAACATTGTTTTCATTTACCTCTCATCAGCTGGGTAGTTTTCCACAGCCTTTTAACTTTCCTTTGAGCCTCTACAGATATCATGCATTTAGTAGACAAAGTCTTAAGTTTAAAAAAAAAAAAAAACAAACAACCCACAACACTAAGAAATGAATATTTATGTTCTAAAAGTTCTGGCTCATTATTAGACAGTATTTTTCCCAAAACAGTTGGGTCTTTTTAATAACTAATCAGCAAACATATATTGCCTTATAAACCATTACTATTGTATCTGCATAATTAATACTATACAGCAGTCTTGAAAAAGTACAACTCAAGGTAAATTTACTAATATTTTGTGAGTCATTTAAGTACTAATCCTTTTAGTATACTGTAGTGTGGGTATGCTATTTATAGAAACATGAATTGAAATAACACAGCTTTGTTCTTAGCTTAATGGCTATGTCTCCTTTGCTAACTCCAGAATTTTCAAATAAGCTAGCAAGCACTTAAATGAAGGTTTGGAAGAATTAGGGTATTTCAAAACTCTCCTTTATATCCTCATTTTGCTTTCTGAAACTTTGATATGGTATTTCAGTTTTATTCTGATTTCTTTTGGTTGCCTTTTTAAGCCACCTATCAAAATATAATGGACCCTCTTCAAAGTCCCAAAGCCTATCTTCCAGCAGTAGCTGTTAGCAATCTAGCAAGATTAGTTTTATTGTGGATAATCTTTCTGGGAGACTTTAGATGTTGACTATACATCTAGTTTCCAAAACTTCTTTTGCAAGACTGCTGGTGAACATTTTTGCCATGTTTGACTCTTCCCTGGCAGAGCTAGTACAACAATACATGCTATTAAGTAAGTTTGTCATCTTGAACATCTTTGCCTTTTAGAGCACAGAACATTAAGCTAAACTAAGCTTGCACTGAAAAAGCCATCAGAGTTTCACCAAGACAGTTTTAGAAGATGCAGTCAACATTTTAGGTTATTTGTCCTTTCTTCAGCTAATATGTTTTGACATTATATTGCTACAACAGAATCAGTCATCCACATCTATTTTTAAGCTATCCAGGTTTAGAATCTGATGATCCTTCTGTTACTATAAATCAGACTCCTTTAAACATAGCAACAAGCAATTGTATTATTAATTCATTCTAATAAGACAAATCTGCTGTCAAAGCAGTGACTTCAGTGAATTAGGTAAATGGAAAAGAAGGTTAAAAACAAACAAACAAAAAAAAACAACACAGGAGAGATTTGCAATGAGGTTCTGATTTCTTCCAAATGATTTGGACCAGCCATGAGGCCTTGTCTGACCCAGCTCAGCTGACTAAAGTCCCAAAGGTGTTGAGTTTACCAGACTACAGTGCACACTTAGCATGATCCTGACCATTCTCCTATGACTCAAAGCACTCCGAGATGCCTCAGGTTCAGGGTAATACTCAGCTGGAAACTACTATCAGCTGTCCTGCTTCATGCCATCCAAGAACAGCAACAAATCCCAACTATCCTTGTTAGCACAGTTTTGGGTTGTATTTAAGTTTTAGAGCTAAAACCTTTCTGGCCAGTTTTTAGAATCATAGCCTCACAGAACCATCATTTATCATAGAATGGTTTGGGTTGGAAGGGACCTTTAAAGGTCATCTAGTCCAAACCCCCTGCCATGGGCAGGGACATCTTCAACTAGATCACCTTGCTCAGAGCCCTGTCCAACCTGACCTTGAATGTTTCCAGGGATGGGGCATCTACCACCTCTCTGAGCAACCTGTGCCAGTGTTTCACCACCCTCAGCGTAAAAAATTTCTTCCTTAAATCTAGTCTGAATCTACCCTCCTTTAGTTTAAAACCATTACCCCTTGTCCTGTCGCAACAGGCCCTGATAAAAAGGTTGTCCCCATCTTTCTTATAAGCCCCCTTTAAGTACTGAAATGCCGCAATAAGGTCTCCCCGAAGCCTTCTCTTCTCCAGGCTGAACAACCCCAACTCTCTCAGCCTTTCTTCATAGGAGAGGYGTTCCATCCCCCTGATCATTTTTGTGGCCCTCCTCTGGACCCACTCCAACAGGTCCGTGTCCTTCCTGTGCTGAAGGCTCCAGAGCTGGACGCAGTACTCCAGGTGGGGTCTCACCAGAGCGGAGTAGAGGGGCAGAATCACCTCCCTCAACCTTCTGGCCACGCTTCTTTTGATGCAGCCCAGGATATGGTTTGCCTTCTGGGTTGCGAGCGCACATTGTCAGCTCATGTCCAGCTCTTCATCCACCAGTACCCCCAAGTCTTTCTCGGTAGGGCTGCTCTCAATCCCTTCATACCAGGGCTTGCCCCGACCCAGGTGCAGGACCTTGCACTTAGCCTTGTTGAACCTCATGAGGTTCACTTCTCGAGCTTGTCCAGGTCCCTCTGGATGGCATCCCGTCCCTCAGGCACGTCAACCGCACCACTCAGCTTGGAGTTCTCTGTAAACTTGCTGAGGGTGCAGTCGATCCCACTGTCTACATCACTGATGAAGATATTAAACAGTACTGGTCCCAGTACGGACCCCTGAGGGACACCACTCGTCGCTGATTTCTATCCGGACATTGAGCCGTTGACCACCACCCTCTGGATGCAACCATCCAGACAATTCCTCATCCGCCAAACAGTCCATCCATCAAATCCATATCTCTCCAGTTTAGAGAGAAGGATGTTGTGGGGGACCGTGTCAAAGGCCTTACAGAGGTCCAGATAGATGACATCTGTAGCTCTTCCCTTGTCCACTAAGGTAGCCACTCCATCACAGAAGGCCACTAGGTTGGTCAGGCAAGACTTGCCCTTGGTGAAGCCGTGCTGGCTGTCTCGAATCACCTCCCTCTCCTCCATGTGCCTTAACATAGCTTCTAGGAGGATCTGTTCCATGATCTTGCCAGGCACAGAGGTGAGGCTCACAGGTATCYTTCAGTAGATCAGGTTGCTCACAGCCCCAGCCRACCGGACCTGGAACACTTCCAGGGATGRGGCATCCACTACTTCTCTGGGCAACCTGCTCCAGTGTCTCACCACCCTCATGACCAGAGGCAGTTCCCACAGCCTGCCCTTGTGTGCCTTGCGCCCYGGCCCCTCACCATCTCGAAGGCTGGGCCCATACCCCACGCATCAGTGCCTCTCCTGGACTGGGGAGACCAGGAGGGGACAGAGGAGTCCACATGCAGTCACCAAAGTACCAAACGAGAGAGGAGGAAAGCATTTTTACTGTTATTTTCTTGCTTTATTGTTTTCAGGGTTTTTAAATTGTTTACTGCCCAACCTTGAAAAGAAGAACTCATGAAGCAGCTAGAAGGGACCTTAATGCTGAAGGCCAGCATTTCTTCCTGGCAGAACTGCAGTCTTCTGCTTCTCCAAAGGAACAGCTGTCTCTCTAACTTCTTTGCTTGATCTGTTGCTATTCTTCGTGCACCGCCACRGAGGGTCTGGCTTCATCTTCAATCGCCCATCGGGCAACCTTCTTGTCCTCAGACTGAAGAAACCCCACCTCCAGGCTCCAGGGACCTCGGTGGCCCTCTGAGGGACAACTCCTGTYGCCCCGGCGCAGCAGCCTGGCGGAAGCCAGGTCATCTCATCCCCTTTTCTTGGGGCTCAGAGCAGAGGAGATGGCACCCCTTCAGGAGGGGTGGGGGTGGGGGATGGGAAAGAAGGGCTCACACCACCCGGGGCAATCAACACAATAATTGTTGATGCCGGGAGATGTGAACCAAGCCCACAGGACAGCCAGGCACGGAGGCTGGGCCTCCCAGCTAATGCCAGGTACGGAGGCTACGCCAACGGTAGGGCGCTGGCCGGGCGCTCCTGCGATGCCATTTTGATGGCGCCATGGAGGGGAGCCCTGGCACGGTGTAGTGGTGCCAGGGGAGCCATGCTGGAGGTGGATCAACTTCCATCGGTTCTTCTTGGTCTTCCGGTGGATCCACCTCCATGGGTTCCACACCATCAGCCACATGAGCGATGGCCATCGCTACCATGCAGCTGATGGTGCCCCCCCTCTGACGCTGCCTCCTCTTCCTCCGCCTCTCCTGCAGCCGCCTGTCTGCCTTCCCACACAAACGTGGGCAGCCACTCGCCTTGCTGCTGCGGGACCCCTTTCTTCCAATCATTCTTGGAATCCAAGGGCCTTGAAGCTCAGCGAACTGTGGGCCAGCTGTTGGGGTCCCTGTATTTATAAGGTCCAGAACAAAAGGCAGCGAGGTAGCTCATGACATCAGGATGCCACTGTGATGGCAAAGCATGTGGCCAAATATGGCTGTTCTGGGAGTTGGGGGCCCTGTGGCCTGAAAGATGGCCTCATGGGGGAGAAGGAGGAGGGTTGGGGGGGCTGAGGGCCCCTTTCCTGGGGATCGCTCCCCTGTGCCCTTCTGCTGCCCCTTGGGCACAGGGACTGCCCTCCACCTCCCCCCATGTGCCTGGGCTCCAGCCCCCTCCTCAGCCCAAAACTGGATACAGTACTCCACATGTCTTACAAGCACTGAACAGAGGGGAAGGGTGGGAAGAGTGCTGGCTTCACTCTTATGAATATAGCCCAGGATGCAGTTGCACAACAGAAAGAAACTAGGACATATATTTAGGATCCTACAGTTTTACTACATTACAAACAGACAAATTGTTGCTAAACCTTCAAAAATGCATTATTTGAAATATAGCTACAAGTTATAATTAATATTAGCAATTAATACTAATAAAAATATATAGAAGGAAATGAATAAATTCCAACAGACAAAAGATTGAGCAGCATTTTCCCCTTGGGCATAGTCTTTAGTAACGGATTCAGTCAATCATTCTCTGAAATTCTGTCATCAGGACAAACAGAACACATGTCCAGGAAATTCAGGATGATAGTGTCTTGAAAACAAAGAAAAGAGCATTTCCAAAGAATTCATCTCTCTATCCAGCATTTAACAGGTGCCTTTATAAGTTTTGAGAGAACCAGAATCAAGGATTAGAACAAGATGCTCTGTGCATTATTCTCTCATCTCCCCTGTTGAAATTCCTGCCTGCGTTAAAGTTGGTAGCAGCTTTTACGTTCTTACTAGCATCACTGATTCAAAATGGTTTGAAATACAATTATAGTTTTCACAATAGTTATCCAACCTAAGTGGGAATTCCCACACGCCTCAGAGGATGTTTTACTACCTTAAGACAGGAGCAGCTTAGAACACGTTTTTTTAACACCACTTAATATTTGCTGACCATAAAAACCTTTTTTTCCCCGCCGCAAACTGACATTTTAGAGACACATGGACCCAGTGTCTTCACCAGTTCCAGTGCTAAAAGTAGGCTGCATACAAGCCAAGGAAAGATGTACAGAAAATATGGATTACTAAATTATTCCTAGCCAGATGACATAGCATTGCTCACCTGGAAGCATGTTTCAATGGCTTTTGATGGTCCAGCAGTTAGTCATCTCTGAACTCTAAAGATGGACACTGAAGATTCCTGTGCAAGTCAGCCTCAAAGGCAAAGATTTCCTAAATCTTTCTTGCACGTGCAGCATAGGAAGAGAAAGTAGTTTCAGAAGTGTGGGGGTAAGAAGAGAAAGAAGCTGACAATGTAGAATAGGAGAAGAAAAGCAGCAGGGTTTTTACCTAACAAGACTCCATTACATACTTCTAATTATATTTGCTCAGAAATAATATAGGTATTTATATTCAGGGTGATAATAAAATTACAAAGACAGTACACATTGCAAGAGATGTTTCCATAGCTATTTCAGTGTTCTTTCATAAGATGAATTATTAACATTAGTATTACCACATTTTTGAAGGCAGGGGGTGCCGAATCATGAGTTAACCACTGACAATACAGAAATGCTGTGCATATTTGCAAGCCGTAGTCTTAAAATGGTAGCAATCAAGCAACACTACCTCACGTTTGCAATTGTTAAGAGTTACGCATTATCCTCTCAAGGAAGAACAATACATGATTTTACTTCTTTCTAACCCAGATAGTTCAAATTTTCAATGAGAGGTACTGTCATGAGTTAGTTACAAGCAGGTCATACAGAATTTCCCTTGCCAAAATTATTCAGCAAATACTATGTAAATAATTTTGAAAAGCACCTGGCTCAGAGCTACCAAGTTTGGTACATGGATGTCATTTTATGCAAATTATCTCATAAACACATCAGTATGTTTCAAAATAAGATCTATCAATGGACAAACTGTTCTAACTTTACCAGTTGTGGCAGATGGCAGGATGCAGAATGTCTGGAGCCTGCCAGATAGATGGCCTCATCTAGAGAGGACAGCCTTGGAAGGCGTGGCACAAAGGATGCCGATGACCTTTATTTCCTCCCCCCGCCATCCTTTTCTGGTCATACCATCCACATCCAAATCCAGTAGATTCAGGTCTCAGATTTGCTGCTGGAAAGAGGACATTCAGACCTACCCTGACAGCCCAGCTGAGACTGGGCATAGGAACAGATAAATGGCTCAGCACAGAAATATAGCTATTTTCATCAGCTACTCTCTGACAAAGACCAACAGCATCTTTGGGGAAAAAAAAAGTACAAGAAACAAGGTAGGTCTTCTTGCGTACCCTACTTGCTTCTGGAAATCTGCTGTTTGGAAGCCTCTTGAACCTCAGATGACCAGGCTACTAGACACTCTGGCTCTGTGGTTTTTTTCTCCATAAATATATCAAATTGCTTTCTGAACTCTTAGTTTTGCCCTCTATTACAACCTGCAAAAGTAAATCCCACAATTTAATCAACTATTTTAAAAGAAAACCAAACCAAAACATCCTCAAAAGCTCCAAACCTTTGTTGTAACAGTATTGCCCAGGAACTTCATATCAAAGCCCCAGGAAAAGCAGCATTGCCAAACAGAAAAAAGACTACAAACGGAAGTTATCATAGAATCATACAATATCTCAAGTTGGAAGGGACCTATAAGGATCATCAAGTCCAACTCCCTGCTCCTTGCAGGACTACATAAAACTAAACCATATGACTAAGAGCATCGTCCAGACTCTCCTTGAACTCTGACAGGCTTGGTTATGTTCCACATTAACACTGCACATCTATATAGTTCAATTTTAGCATAGTACAGAAGATAAACAGCACTAGAGGTATTAAATCTAGTCAAACCATCTATCAGAAGAAAAATTCAGTTTCCAAACCAGCCCGCTCCCAACAAGCTTCCCCCAGCCTACAGAGACCCAAATGTGAAAGTCTTAGCCGCTTCTCCCATGCAGGTGCAAGGGGAGAGCAACCTTTGTCAACTCTGCTCTGGCCATGGTTGATACCTGCTGAGCAGCACTCTTCTACTCCCAAAGCTTAACAGAACTCTACTCCTCTCCCAGATGGTCTTAATCACAAAATCAGAATCAGATTATTTGTGCTACTTACTCCCCAATTTAAAGCCTCCAGTTCAATTATTAGTAGCATCATCTCTTCAGTATCGTAACTGACTTGTGCTGGATCTCACAATTAGACTTGAACAAGGAACAAGCATGCAGAGATCATTTTTCACAATGCCACACCTTAAGATGAGCATTTTGAGAAATATAATGTATTGACTGTTCCCACTCAGGACTTGCTTGACCCCGAGTGCACACACAGAGAACAGGGGCTACATGACTAGGTTTGCTGAGGAGGTGGTGAGGAATGGGAGAAAACATGGCTAAGCACGCAGGATAAATTTTGCAGCACTTTGGAAGCTATGCCTTTTATCTCACAGCGAAGACACCCTTAATACAGGAGCTTTAGAGGACAAAGAGGAAAGAAGAGTTTGTGTCCTGGAGGAACAACCTCCTCTCAGACCTCTTGGAGGGGAAAAGCATTTCAAATTGCAATGAAGTCAAAAGGCTCCATCCAGCCCTTAATAAATTACTTTATATAGAGGCAGAAAGTTTGTAGCTAGGGCCCAAAAATTCTGCTCTTTTTAAATTTTAATGTCAATACAATTTCTTGCTCACATGCACTCAAATTATGTACGCTCTTAAAATACATAACAGCAGTGTCCAGCACAGCACAGCTTTATTCAAAAAAACTGACACACTTAGAAACTGTTAAGGACCCGCGCCTTTCCTTTCATTCTGTGATTCAATATGTTGCAGTACCGATTGCAAAGGACAGAAATGATAGCMATATAAAGAAACAGAAAACTCAGTTAGCAGAAACGCTAGCATCTGAGTACTTAACTCCCAGTAGAGTTTTACARCTTGTATCCCACACAGCTGCTGCCAACAGCTCCAAAGGGAATTAGGTAAGAAGAAATTTTTCCAAGGACTTCCTGTACTTTTAAGCCAACATAGCTATCATAYGCTGTTTCTTAAATCCTGCTTTCTGAATGTCTGAGAGCTGCCATTTCTGTTTGGCTCAGAAATTGCCTTAAAGAAAAACAAGAGACTAATTTCCTTGTAATGGAGAGCAGCACTTTAATCTGATGACTCTCAGCTCTTACTGCACGTTGCATCCAACTGCATGCATAGGAAAGTTTCATTTTGATATACAGCATACCTTAAAGTAACGAAGGTCCTTTTTTATTCATCCAAAAAAATAATTACAGGAAGTTATCCAAGTCTTTAAGATCTTTTCCCTGACACTTCAGCAAAGGCTCTAATATTTGATTACTTTTCATATTTATGTTTATTGGATGTTGGTTTATATATGCATATAAGAGAGCTACTAGATGTCTTCTATCATATTCCAGGAATGCACTACTTAGATTTGGTCTAAGTAAAATCCAAATAACATTTCTTATCCAATGATTTCTGACTAGTCACGATAAATTATAGGAAGTCACAAGCATACTTACTCCAGGAGACTGGAGTTAAATGGCAAAAATAATAGCCATTGTTAACACGTTTATTTCTATGTGGCAAGGCAAAAGAAGAAGCTGGATGATATGTTAACGCACTGGCTGTTTCCCAACATACTCTTGAACACATCTGTTTTATCTCTTCCCTGCAAAAATACTTATACAAGTAGAATCAGCACTTCCATTGCTTCTTACATTGCGACTTAATCTAGCACTTTTGTTATTGCCCAAAACCAGATTCTAGCAAACAGCCTCAATATCCTAACGCAGAAAACATACCATCCTTACTTTCCTTTTTAAGCTAACAAGCAAGGTCAATATAACATTTCTAAGAAATTGCAAAACTTCAGCATTCTTCTTTAGCCTTAGTGCACTGCACTGAGTACGCTTGACAAATTGTCTCTGCTTCAGTTTCTGTAAAACCAGGACAGGTCAATAGGATATGTAACAGTTGGTAAATTATCTTCTCCTTGCACTATAGCAGCAACAACAAATAAAATACAAGAATTATGAAATTAGTTGCTTTCTTTGAAAAAGCACCCCAATAGGGGTTCTGCTTTCCCAGTGACCTAACAACATATTACTTATATAAACACATTGTTTTAAAAAATAAAAGTTTCAGAACTGGTCAGCTTAGAATTTAACAGACAGTACAGCATCAAATGATGCAAACTAAATAACGGGTGATGGCTGAAATAATACAAATGTATCTCTTTCAGACACTAATAAAACTTCATACATATCCTTTAGGACCAGATTAAAAATACCCATATGCTCAGGAGCCCTTTAATCTATGAATAGCTTATCAAAGTCACCGAGTCTTATACAGATCAAAAACCTTTCCACAGAACAAGGGCTTCCCAGTCTGCCCTACCTACACATCTATATCTATTACACAGGAAACACAGGAAGTTCTGCATCAAATTTTACATTTTAATTAACTTCAACTGTATTCACCTTGAGCATTTTGGAAAGTGAGCTCACTTGCAGTCTCCTGGAAAAGCTTTTTTGAGATATTATTTGCAAAAGCTCTCAAAACCTAAGTGTTACGCTAATCTAACAAAACATCCAGAGCATCCCAATTAAAAAAAAAGTTTCATATTGAAAATGCCACCTTGCTGATAAGTAGCTTCATATGACCTTGACTCATGTAAACAATTCACAGTATTATGCAGTAAATAATTTAAAAGTGCCAGGGTTTTTATAAAATCTTAAGAAAACTAAGCATTGTTATTAGAACAAAACATTTGCTTTTGTTTTTATTTTCCAGCTTCTTTTCCCAGTTCCCTCTGGGTGGGATAAAAATATTTTAAGCCAAGCTGCAGTTAGTTACTAATATAACTATGCATACCAAAGAAAAACATATTCATTAAAATACATCTAGCTGTAGAGATCCTCCACRAAGCACAGATCTATCACGAGTAATAAAATGCTAACTTGAAATAATTACCTTAACGAAAGTAGATCTACATTACACAAACTTTATCTTCAATCGAAATTCAAACTATCATTTCAATACATTTCTATTATATAATGTTTTTTAATTCTACATTAATTCTGCTTTCTTTCTGCTGTTATACATTAATTCTGCTTTCTTTCTGCTGTTAAATACACATACCAATGCCATAGACACAGACTGAAAGTGGGGAAAAGTCTTAGATGCATACAGGTAAAGTAGGGTTTTTATCTGGAAGGAACATCAGACCACCCACAGCTAGCAAGGCTTTGTTACGCAACCTCAGCTCCCCTTAGTACGCCCATTCGGCTTTGATGATTATTCCTAATAGGTCTGAAAACCTGACAGTATTAGTCAGAAAAATTAAATTAGTCCTTACCAAACCACTTTGATATTAGTTATTTCAGGGAGGGCTCATTAGATCAATCCTGAACCATTAAAATGCTTTAGTAGTAACTGGGAAAGGGTGAAACAATTCACAATTGATTTCCATGGAAGCTGAATTACATTACATGGAGTTATACATCTGATTCAGAAAGGGCAACAAGTGAATGCTGTGTGCTTTTTAAAGAAAAAAAAAAAATTCTCTCATCTCCGCTTCCTACAACAGTCTTCTCCAATTTCCATAGAGAAAAATCTAATTGATAGAGGCATGTAAGTGCCTTTATAGCAGTTTGTAGAGAAACTCCTGTTTTTCACAAAATACTTGCCAAAAAAAAAAAAAAAAAAAAAATTTGTTTGGTCTTTTGATCTTCCTTTCCAGATAGGCCTAAAAAGATAAGACTCTACCCTGGGTCCTGTAAATTCTGCACATAAGACTTCATTTATGGCAACTTCAGCTTTATTTGGACCATACGCTATTTACATGCAGACTTTTGCTTATTATTGTATTGTCTTCACAAGCTTCCATCGCCTTTTTCTTCAGCTGTGCAATTGGCTGCCTTTGGATTTGTTTTTCACAAATATCTCTGTGACATTTCCTCAGAGATGAGCACCAAAATATGATCTATCGTTTTACAGATACCAATGGTTTCATAACAGCTAGAAGATACAAACTAAACAGTCCCTGCTACAAATCAGTTCTGCTAGGTTTCAGTATCATTGCCACTGACACTATATATCCAAATTAAAAGTTTCCATTCTATTACTCTTCCGGGAATAAAATAAGCATCAAGAGACTCTTAAGTTTTGTCATGTCTGCAGATAATTATGAGACCGGCAAAATCCCACAGAGGTTAATCCCCAGCATCGTTCACCAAGCTATATAGACCCTTAACACTGTATTGGCTACAAATGCTTACAAAAGTAAGCATCTCTAGACAACTATGGCACTTGGTCCTAACATTTTCCATTTACTGATGACTCATTTAGTTAACAAAATTAAGCTTCTCAAATTTTGTTAGTTTTCATCCAAAGACATGACAATATCTTTTCTGGTAGGAATTCAGGTGTCTTTTGGAAAGCAACTTTGACTTTCAAATATATGTCCTATTTTTCTGCTTCTAGATAGTTTCATTTGCTTTTTAGAGTGTTGTGCTGTATGTCAAAGTTTTAGTGGAGTTTTCCTAAAAAATACTTACAGTAGCTAAATACAGACCAGCTTACAGAATAAAATAAAAAAAAAATAATTTTAAAAAAAAAAAAAAAAAAAAAAAAAAAAAAAAAAAAAAAAAAAAAATTTAAAAAAAAAAAAAAAACACAAAACCAAAAACAAACAAACAAAAAAAAACCACCTCACAGATGGTACTAATAAGGTGTGGAATAAGCTAAGGTATAATGACAGTCTACCTATTAATTTTCATCCAAGTTTACCCATACATAACTGGGCTTTATATTACCAAGTTAAATAAATTAGCTAATGGAAGATGCTTATCAGAGCTTCATCAGAAGAGTACGCTATGATTAGTTATCCAGAAATGAAAGAATTCTGATCTGGATAATTCTGTTCATTATTTCAGTTTTGCTTGTCTAATACACTACTATACTTGTCATTAATTCACTGAGARTCAAATCCACATGTTTCAAACTGAGATTTCCATAGTGATGTATTTGAGATTTTCTTTGTACCACAGCAGCCATATCAACCTTACATTTAATAGAATGTAATTCTCTGAAATGGTGAATTGTGTTTTGCATTTTTTACTTACTGCTAGCTAGCTGCGTTACAATATAATATTAAGTTTGCAATTTATATTACAAACATTAAGTTGTGTTAGTCCTTGAACAGAGATTAACTGCTTTTCTCATTGAACAGTTTTTTGCTTTGGTGAGTGTTACAAGCTTGTGATATAGAGTCAGGAAAATTTTAAATGAATGGGAAGTGCRATATAGACAATGAGTAATGTTTGGAGGTATCTTCTGCAATCATTCATAATGCAGGATCATTTTACTTTCTTGAGAAGGTTCTGTCATACTAAAACTGTTAAATCTGTTAAATTACTCCAAAACACTCAGTACCTCCAGACTCCCTTAGACTCTTAGGGCTTTTTTTTTTTTTTTTTTTTTAGCTAAAGAAATTAAGCTAAACACTGACACTATTACCAGGACTGCTATGGTATACCTAAGGTTCCCCTGTGGTTGTGTTTCCAGCAGCCTTGTTTTAATTAAAAAAAATTCCAAGATTCCCAGACAAACATTTACAATGTCTAGTACAAAACCCAGTAAAACATCAAAGAACAATGCAAACAGGCAGGTTTTAATGTCAGAGTCCCCTAAAAAAATAATCCTAGTAACATGAGGCTAAAAGAATAAAAATTAAGAAATGTTTTAGACAGGCATCTCTTTTTCTACACTTAGTGCTACACAATTTGTTATTCCTTGTTATATTATGAGTCAGGAAAGAGAAACAGTAGTAACTTTTTCATATGAGTGATAAAAGACCACCACTTTGCACAATTTAGTCATCATGCACATTCCTGTCACTTTCAAAGTTACTAATGGTTAACCACAGAAAAATACTGCAGAACGTTAAATACTAATAGGGACTGGTGTCCGTTTCTCCATCGATAACTTAATTTGAACACCTAGAAACCTCTTAGTAAGTAGCTGACACCAAGTAGGTTACTTCATATTTTTATTTCAGATTACAATAAGCTTCCCTTCAGGAGTATCAACCTACCACTGCAAGCTAGGCTCCACACATTGTTTATCAGGACATATGAACATGAAAGTAACCAAAAATCAGGTCCTGAGCTGCAAAGTGACAGAAACAACATGTATGCAAACTACTCCAATGCCATTACAATTTCTTGCCACCTAACATCTGCCACACAACTCACCCGAACACCCAACTTCACTTTCAGAYCCACCGACTGTTTTCAGTCAAACCATTTCTAGCTCTACAGCAACCTGCTCAGAGCAGAACCCAACAATGCAAAATCTGAACTTCCAAAATCATCACTCAGTGGACACAGTCACAAGATCTTTGATGACGAACTGCAGTTGGTTGGCATGGTGATAGGAGAAACTCTGCTGGCCAGGAAAAATCAGGAAAGGGAGTCAGAACGCTGCTGGAAGCAGTGTGCTCCGACTCCATCACCACCAACAGCCTCCGAAAGCCCAATAAAAACCAGGGCACACAGGAAAGGAGCGGAAAGGAAACGCACATTTTTCCAGCAGGGCAATTCTTCCTAATTTTTTAGTAGCTCRGAAATTTAACAGAATATAGCAGCCTTGGAGACTGCTATATTCCACAAGAGACAATGTGGATTGTCATGCTATACTAATTACAAAATTGTTAATAGTACTAGAGAAATGATCTGCCAGTTGGACAGCCTTAGCCCACAATAAAATGCAATGTGTGAAATAAAGTCAGCTCTAGAGGCACATGGGACAGCATAAACATAGCCGCTGTTCTAGAAYGGTGCAATGCACCCCTGGCAATGAAACTAGCTATTTCTATAGAAAATGTTTAGCAATTTGTTTGAAGAAAAAACAAAATACAACCTCCTCCACAGAGATACACAAGTTCAGTGCTAGTTTGTTCAACCAGATGACTTTCAGACTCTTAGCATGCGATTCCTCTGATCAACTTAAATTGATATTAGATTTTTGTTCACCTGGAATTTTCACAAGTCAAAACCCATACCAATACACTGCTCCATTCAGTCTTGGAGATGGATGTGTTCTAGTTCTCTTAAAAGTCTAGCACTGAAGCAAACCTTGTGGTTTCCCTCTATAAGCAAAGGATGGTATAAAGGACGTTAGGAGTTAAGAAGCTCAGGTCCTTGCTGTTACCTATGTAACACATCRTAGGTGGCATCTGGAAAGGAATCAAAAAGATAGACCAAAGGGTGAAATAATAAATTTTTCTGCATTGCAGGAACAGTTTTATTATCTAAGAGTACAGGTATTACACTGTATATATACGTACATATTATACTGGAGAACATTCCTATTACACTATCACCTTTCTAACACCTAAAAACAAGTCATAAGGTCAATAGTTGTGATTCAGATCAAACCCAAGCAGGGTCACTGCAGGTGGTCATTTTTCCCTGTGTTAAACACTGCAATGTACAAGAAATATTCTAGTAAAGATGCTTAGAGACAAAAAACTCCCAAGACTGCAACTGTCTAGTTGCCGCTTGTTACCACGACATTATTAATAAAAATCACCTGTCACACAGCATCCATCTTTTAAAGAGAACATAGCTCTTCTTTTACATTTGCTAAAGTGTTTCTGACCTACAGTTTCAGCCTCTTAGCACCTTCCCATGTTCATTCTCCTTGCAGTGCAGCATTAGTGTCTCCATGGGAATAACAACTACCTCAGTGACATGTATTATTAGCAGTCTAAGTTTTAGAGAAAGAACATACTCTACAAAGCTTTTATTTAAAATATTTGTGTAGAAACAACCTTGCACTGAAGAGAAGGCTGGACAAAAGGCAGAGAAACTGCRTGAACTGTCAGGAGTACGAGGGGAAGGGAACACCTTGTAATGCTTTGATTTCTAATTAGAATGCAAGACACTTGAGGCAAATAGCATATCTGAGCTGGTCAATTAAGAGGGCTGTTATTGTTCTTCTACTGTAAGACCCCCTTGCCTTAGCAGAAGACAGAAAATCATTACAAAATGGTTAATGCCTTAGTGTTTAGGTAGCTATCCTTTGGGAAAAAAAAATTATTTATATCAAAATACAGGCAATAGATACAACTAGAGTAATTTTATCTTCTGGTTTCCAAGGAGATAAGTGACCTGCATATGATTCTCCTAACAAGTGTATCAAAGTCATATCATAGCAAGTAAAACCATAAAAACCATAAGAAAGTAGCTCAATGCTACAGAGACAATCGGCTCCTCCAAACCGAAGTTAGTCTGAAGCATAACAACTTGGGTAGTTTGTTTACCAGTACAGCTTCACTACTGGTGTCAGTTGACAAGCTTCCTTTTAACAGAACATTCACTGTAATAGATATTGCCAATCTTTATTTTAAAGAAGGGAAAATACAGGCAAGAAAGGCTGCTCCAATATGAAAGCATAGATAGTATACTACAACTCACAAACGATTGGGGCAGTAATCTAACTTTAGCACACATGGGGCAAAACGTCCTGTGATCTGAAATCCATCCTTTCACGGTCCATCAGCAATTCTTTGAAGCAAATGTTTATGCTGTATCAGCAATTCTCTATTTTAGTCTTCCAGAATCTCAGGAGGATTCTGCTTTCTTCCTCAGCCAAGCTCAGGAAACCTACTGGAGCCCACAGTACATATAATCGTATTTTCAATGCCCTCCTAATCTACAAAAAGCAGATTTGTTTTGGCAAAGCATACAGTTAAAGAGATTCTCTGTCTTCCACCACTTCCCTATCAAGTATCATTCACACATTTACAACAGACTAGGTAAAAACTGAACTAACTTTTTCTTGGAGAAACTGTTTCAAGTTTCTCCAGTTAAAGTTTACCGTCCGTTCCTAGGCATCTGCACACATTTTGACTTCCTTGTGTCCCTTACCCTCATTTTTTCTGCTGTCTTTCTTCCACATATTCATTTCAAGCAGAATGCTACAGTAATACAGAGATGGAGATGGTGAGCTGCAGGACTCTGGTGTGCTTCTGTGAGCAAACAGCATGCAAGTAGCAAGCCTGGGGTAAGTTAAGACTAATTTCAGCCTTTCCTAATCTATCTCAGCTGACAGTAATACAAGGAAACCAAGAGACCATCAAAATACATGAAAGCCCTAGATACCAGTTCTACTTCGTAACTGTGTAGCAGATGAACAGGTTCTTTGTGGTGTTTCCAAGATTAGCTTTAGAGCCCTGTACTACTTGTGTGGTAGGACTGGGAAAGGGGCTTTAAGAGATTTGCAACTGTTGATGGTAAGTCCCAGCATCCTCAATGTATATCTGGGCACAGGCTAAGAAAAAAATCATGAAATGTGCTGAGAAAAAGTTTTGTTTCAGGAGACAGAAAAAAAAGCTGGAAGAGACAGTTAATTTGGACCTGACTAATAAAGCATTTGAGAATATAAATGTGTGAAGGTGTTTTGAATGAGATCATGAAAGACAGAGCCCATGATTCTGAGGAAAATAAGAAGTGAGAGAAGCTGAACAGCAATAAGAGAGCTATAGGTCAAACTCACAGATATATTAAATGAAGTGCAATGCTGACAAACACAGAAGAAAAACATCAGCATGTAACACCAGAATCAGGGGTTGCAGTGCAAAATGGATTAGCAAAAATGCGCAAACAGCAATAAGAAACAGAAAAAAAAAATCTAGAAAAACACAAGTCCGGGACTTCTCCAATAAGGCAAATAACAAATGCAAAAACCCCAAACACATTCAATACCTGTTTTGCTTAATTTTCAGAGAAGACTAAGAGATCAGATATTAAGCACAACCAGTAAAAAAAAAAAAAAAAAAAAAAAAAAAAAAAAAAAAAAAAAAAAAAAAAAAAAAAAAAAAAAAAAAAAAAACAAAAAAAACCCAAAAACACAACAACCAGAAAAACAACAAAAAAAACCCCAAACCAAACCAAAAACCCAACACCACACAAAAACCCAACATACACAATCATAAAGATATCTTACTGAAAAAGACATCTAGTTATTCTATCCCCCTTGATCCGGCAGCTGACAAAACATGCACAAGAGAAAGGAACAGAAAAAAACCACATTGAAGTGGCCTAGAGAATGCTTACAGTGCCTCTACCATCAAGCAGGGCTTTGATCCACTACGAACTCAACAGCAGAATTGTCACTCAAATTCTTTTACTCGCCACCTACTTGGATCATATACTTCCCACTATTCATGACGAGTTTTACAGAGAGCCAGCTGTAATCAGACTTCTTTCCACTACAGAATTCTACATTTTTACACCCTTTTGTTGACATATACATACTGCTGTACCGTATTCTACCTCTTGACCAGTCAAGCATGCCTTACACTCTTACTTGGTTTGTAATTCTCTCCTTTCCAATTGTTTGTGTAAAGGATAGTCTTTCACTTTGTACAGGACAGACAAATAGAGTCACTATTCACAGAAATTTATTTTTAGAGAAAAAGTGCTGAAGTTACCACTTTTGCGTTTCCCTATCCTCAAGGCTCTCTAAGAAATTTACGTAGCCCATTCATATAGCATCTCCCTGCTACTGTCAGCTCTCTCATTACATAGATAGAAAGGAAAATGAAGCAAATCAGAAACCAAATGTTGAGTGTTCACAGTCCTGTGCTTACTCTTAATTCTCCTTTACAGCTGTATGGTCCAACCTGACACAGGTGTGCAGCATCATTACAGAAACACAGGATGCTTGCACTGATATCTCTGTGACAGGGCATTTTCCAGAATTCCWGTGCTGATAAGCATTTGATGATACAGAAGGTTACATAAATAGGCAGATAAACCAAGCTAGATAAGAACAGATGTGACACATACTGACAAACGCCTTTTGGGGTACAAGTCTTAACAGCACAGTAGGCATAAAGCCCAAGGCAAAATGGTATTTTATTAAGGTAAATCACATAGCATGGAGCAAGGCTAAGGAAGGTTATCAATCCTTTCCATCTCATAAAAAAATAAAAAAAAAAGACTGCTGCATACAGTTTAAGGAAAGGTCAGACTAGTATGAACCTTAGCCATGGAATTCTCACTAAAACTGCTACTTTTACAAAAGGCTCTTCTCTTTCCTACTGGCAAGCAACAAAGCAGCTGTCTGTGTTCAAAAGTCCTCAAACTAAAAGCACAGCAACAGATTCAAAACCACAAGTATGCCATAAAGCTATAAATCAAAAAGCTGCAGTATAATTTGGCTAAGAGTGAGGGCTTTTTCTTGACTATAATCAAAGCTCTTTAGGTCCATGCCCTTTATGATTTACCAATAAACAGGAGAGAGAGATTTGCAGTTGCACGTCAATCTCAATCCAAGGGAAGTAAAGGACCTTCTTTACCTGCAGTAAACTGTATTACGGAATTTGCTACGTTATCTCTAATTTATCCCAGGATAGCACAGGATCCCTGTAGCAGAAAGTCTTCCAGGGATTCACAGCTGCTGGGTGCAACTCCTTAGCTTAACATCACTGAACATCATTGTCTTCAGCCACCAGCCTGGTGATCTTTTAAGGCAGCAGGATGCCGGCAAGGCCTTAGYACTCAGAACATCTGTAGCACTCCAGGAAACTTAGGTACTGCCAGTCTTCTTCTACGCTTCTCATCATCACCTTTAGAAAAGAGTTAAAAGTTGACAATAACCATGTGTATGCAGTTAGTCTGTTGTATGCCCACTTGATATAGAGCATTTATTGAAATCTCTTCATAAAACTCATCTAATCTAATAATAGATCATTAAAGTGTGCGAAGATCTCGTTCAGTCCGAAAATTCAAAACCTGAAAACTGATTTCCCATTACAGAAGTTGTATTAACAAACTGTGATTATAGATTAATTCTAATCTGGCTTTTCTGCTCGCAATCTACTCTGAGAACATTAACCTTCCCAGCTAAATTCTATGATTTACAGCTWGGATATTGCATTTAATTCACAGCGAGTTCTTTGCAAAATTTGTAATCTTAGTTTTTGCAWGATGGAATATATTTTATAAATACACTTCATCATCAAAAAGGTTAAATATTTTAAAAATTCTACCATTCAAATGGTTGAAGAAACATACTTGAGTAGCTGCCTAGAAACATCCCTTCTTGAGAAGTATTTTTGAAYGCATCAGTGAAAATGCGCTTAGATTGAACTCAATCTATATGAAAAATCACAGTATGTATACAGCTTTTTTAATAAGCTCATCATGTGTCCACTGAGGAAGGCTGTACTACATACACATATGCTGGTTCACTTGGATGAAAGCCAGATTTTCGAAGAGATCAGCTGCCATGTAGAGATCATAGCAGGTTGACATATTTTTCAAGAGAGCACAGCACATGAAGTACTCCCTGTGCTCCTCCTAAAGAGAGGAGCTTCTTGGAAAAATCTAGCCCTAAGGGAAGGGAGGGGGTAAGCCTTTTTCCTTATGCTCTGAAAATGTAATGTAATTGCACAGGGATAGGCTACACACAAAAAAATATGTATTTTTATTAGTCCTATTAGTATATATGATAGCTTTCTGTAAAAGAGATATTCATCTCTAAGCATAAAAATGTGTATATGTATATTAAGTTGTTTATGTAAACACATTATTTCTGCATGCTTTTCAATTAAAATTTTAGTTATGATTTGTACTGCTTAGTTATAAACTCAATTTATTTATTTACCAAAGTAAACACAGCATAGAAAGTAACAGTTACATATTTCTAGGCTAGATAGTCAAGGAGAATGTTTGAGTTCCAGAAAACATAATAAAGAACTAAATTCAGTACTCCATACACAACTGCCTCAAGGTTAGGAAGAGGACAGGAGCAGCTGGACTAATTAGTACTAAGATTATGGATCAGCATAGGTGGGGTTGTAAGCCTAGAATTATTATTGGATTAGTCCTCTATTTTGGACAAAAATTACTTGGCTGGCTACCTAGAGAATCAGGTTGGTATCACTGGGCTAGGCCTATTACTTGGAATAAGGCTCAGATCAAACTATGAACAGGGATCAGGAAAGCAAGGGCTAAAGACCTAAGATGATGATTGATGCTAGCAATGATAAATGAGAAAAAAAGCTACCTTTGTATAGGAATTTGGAGTACGTTTAATCTAGACACATTGCTGCAGCTGGACATCTTCCAGAGAACAATATTCCAAAATGTAACTCTAATTCCAGTTCCAACCTGAGTAAGCGATATAGCTTTCTTCCATCTCATACGTTTATGGTGAAAGCACAAGTTAATGATTTATAATTTAAATGGGAAGTACGAGTCACGTGGCCAGGGATATATTCAGGGATGAGGGGGAAAAAATCTTTAGCGCTAGATCTTTAAAAGAGTTTCTAGCATGGGAAGACAAATAACAGCCCAATGGTCATGGCTTAGACTGTAGTTAGGGACGCTCAAGAAAGGAGAGCCTATGAAGCTGAAGTGGGCGTTAGATCCCTAAAGACAAGCGAGACCACAGGTAAAAGGATGATAAAAATGTATTAATAAGGTTAGAAGCTATACCGGACATAAGACTTATACCTGCCCCATTTTAGCCCTGTAGGTCTTCAAAAATCCAGCATGCATTTCACCCTCTCCCAAATCCTGCAGACTGGACTGTATCTTCCTCTCCTGTCCATAGCACTCACTTCAGCCCTACGAGCCCTTCAAGATTCAGCACTACCTTCAGTTCTGCAGATGCTCCCAAAATGAGAGTTGGAGGAAGCAGGGCTAAATGTGCTGTCACTCCAATTAAGGCAAGTACTAACTAGCCCTACAACTGCATTTAGAGTTAGCTTTCAGGAAAGCAGAGAAGCAGGACTGAGGTGAATGCTGTGGGTTGAGAGCCTTCAGGGTGACGTGAGGACTGTGGGGCAGAGGTGTAAACATGCTGCCACTGGCTGTAAGGTACGTCAAGTCCCACTGCATTGCTGAAAGATGGGATTTAGGTTAAGGATAGAGCTTGAAAAAGGAGAGCATATGCAGCTGGGTGATAGATCTTGACATGCTCACACAGCTAAAATAAGAGCTTGAAGAAACAGGAAGAAATGTAACGTCCCTCCTTCTAAAGCAGGTATGAGACTCGTGACTATGGCTTAGGCTGTGACTGGTCAGGAAAAGAGAAACTCTGGAGGTGAAACTAGTCATGGATTGTGAACRATTTAAAATGAAGACACATGGAAAAACTGTAAAGGAGTTACTACTCCTGCTAAAGCACTTACAGAGCCTCTGGCAACAATCCAGAGGAGAGGTTAGGCAGGCTTAAAGTTGGGAATGGATAGCTGGAAAGCTGAAATTAATGGTGACTCTTGAAAAGCTCACAGGGATAAAATGAGGGCTGGAGGAAGCAGAGGGAATTGAGCTACCACTCTTTTTAAGACAGATACCAGTTCATGCTAGTGATAAGATTGGATTTAGAGTAGGATTAAATCTTGGGAAATGAGAGCCCACRTTTCTCGAGTGCTAAGCAAGGCGTAGGGCCGGTTCAGTTAGCATTTGTCCAGCAGTATAGGATCTGCCTTCTCAAAGATCAACTAGACTAGGAAAGGTCTAACGGCCTAGCAGAAACATCTGCCATAGAAGACTGAAACTTTAGACTCAAGTAATGCTGTACACGAATATCACAAAAACGTATCAGTGCTTCAAAAAGCAAGGAATCATCAATAGCCCTCAATAAAGTGCTCTTGCTTTTACCACTTAACAAACWTCTTAATACACCTTAAGTAGTGTGGATGGTAGAAAAAACACTGGCTTCAGATTTCCAGTACTACCTCTCTATAATTTGAAAGCATCTCTTGAAAGGCAGACTTTGTGAGGTTGAAATAGTTACAGACTTGTGCTAAGAAGGAAGAAGGGCAAGTTTTGCCTTAGAAGGGAGAAAACTCAACTCTATCCTCTCCCGCCAACAGCTTTGAATCATTTTTCCTTTTAGGCAGACGACACTGCCAAAAGATGGCTGGCATTAAGATCTGCAGATGGTTATACAATACATGAGAATTGCCTGAAATCTCAGGATTCTGCGAAATCATGAAGATGACTGATGAATGCATTTGTTCGGGTAGAGACTGAAGAGTAAATTAGCTTTAATTCGGCTAAAATCAGGTTAATGGTTATGGTTACATCCCTCATGATTTAGTAAAGTTAACAGTAAGAAAACATACTATAAAGACCCAGCTGTTCTCTGAAAATGCACTATAGACCCTTTTTTGTGCTTCCTAATGAGAAAAAAAAATTAAATCACAGCATTTGTAGCACCTTACATCTCAGCAAGAAAATTTCTATTATTATTAGTGGGAAAAAATAGGAGTTAAAGAATCTCCTTAAAAAGTGTATATTAAGAAGTCTTTCAGAATCCATTAGATTTCCACATACAGAAGCAGATACACAGATGACAATTCCCATTCTAAAGTTTCACTCTTTTATCTGACACCACATGAGGATATTACATTATTATGCTGTTTTAGCCTTTTCTCTTGGCATTTACAGTTCTTCTAATGATCCCACCTTCTCCTCCCCCAAGCCTCTAAGTACCAGTGCTCACACTGGTTTATAATCCAGTCTACTGCAGTGTAGTTCTATACATCTCACTGTTTTTAATTTCATAACAGTTTCTTTCATACTTCCAATGCTCTTAGACTTACCGTACTTCCTCTGCATTGCTTTTTGTTGCCCTGCACACTCTCTGTTCTTACTGATTTTATTCAGAGTTGATGCTCAGCATCTTTCAGAACATAATCTTATTTTATAGACATAGGCTCTAATACTTCCTTAGGGCTTGTCTGGTTATTGCTGTGTCTCCAAGGTTTTCTTAGATGAGATGAACACGCTTCCTTCAGTATTAGGTCTCACGCCCACGTTTTGATTACGGCTATCACAGTTCTGCACACACAGTGCTCAAAAAGTCAATGATGTGGCACCACTGAATCTCTCCTGCAGTAGCTGTAATCAGTAGCTAGGATGGATGTAGCTGTGACAATAACTGAAGGAGAAGCAGCTTGTCACCCCCTTCATCCCATGATACAGAACAACTGCTGAATCTGCTGAACTGGACATTAATGGGAATTAGCCCTTCAGCACCTCCTGAAGAAGACTACAAGTCTTACAGTTTAACTACCAGTTATCGTAGCTGTGCCCAAAGTAGAACTATTTTACCCCAGATAGCCCAGCCTCTTGAGTTCAGGTCGTCCTGAGTTTAGGAACCTCTCCCACTTTTGCAAATACAACCTTTTTCAGAACAGCTAGAGTACCATTTTTCCTAACCTCTATTCATTAAGCTGGTTTGGACCACTCTGGGGGATATCAGAAATGGATTTCAAAGAATAAATTCCAATGTTAAGAGAAGGATTTTGCAGACTTGAGATGGAGAAGCACACTTTTGGAAACAAGAACTACATTGCATAATCTTGCTATCAAGTATTCTTTCAGGTAAGTCCTCAACATCATCTGGCTGGGAAAAGAGAAGTCTGTACCCTATTCAAAGAATGTGAGATGTATTGGCATTGTTATGCTCACAACATAACGATAAGTAAACTATTTTATGACTGTCCATAGACAAGCATAAAATGCATGAGTAAAACTGGAAATCTTACAAAATGCGATCAATGAAAGACAAAATACCATATCTAAATTCAACTCTGTAAAAGCCACCCATTTCCTGAGGCTGTGCAAAGGTATTATGAACGATACAAAGAATGCTAGAAACTATAAAAAAGGGAGCAAAAAGATATTTGAAACTGCTTTGTGTGCGACCATGCACCCATATTAAAAATTTTTTTTCCATTACATAAACAAATATTATCACACTCAAGGTCTTCAGTTTAAAACAAACTAACAAACAAAAAACCGCAAACTGCACATTACTTATTATGTTGCCTTAGATCTACAAGGTATATCAAAAAGCCACAAATTCCACAAGTAAGTTAAAGTTTAAGTTAACATGGAGAGCTGAGAGGAACAGGAAGCATGATGTGTACTGAACTGAATCCTCACTAGTATTTGCTAAAGTAAAACAAGATGTATTGGAAGAGGCCTACCTGATATGTTTTACTTCTTCCCCTGACAAAATAATGAAGGTGTTATTCTGCGCACTTATGGAATTATAAAGAATTGGTCTGGCTGGTATTTTAGAATATTTAATCCCTTTACATCAGCAAAGGGATTCATCAACAAAGAAAGCAGGCAGCAGAGTGAATGCTGTAATCTTTTTCTTTAAAAACGCAGTTGGCACAGAAATTGTCCATTTTACTCAGGAGGATGCAATTACATTTCAGCTTTCATGTAAAGCTGGCTTCGTGAAATTGAAAAGCCTGTGTATGAACAGAAACATAACAGCAGGGAAAAAACAAAGACTATAGCTGGCTATGGATCATTTCTCCTTCTCCACATGGTTTGAGGGAAAAATAGCTGGATGCACTGGGTGAAGCCAATCTGCAGTAAGCAAGCTCATATCAGCCCTGCTGACCTAATGGCAACAAGGAGTCTAGGATTGAAGAGTTCAGACTCCTGGGGAAAGCAGATAATCAACCCTTCATGTCTTTAAGTAAAGATTTTATGAGCTGCACAAGAGAAAAAAAAAAAAAAAAACAAAAAAAAAAAAAAAAAAAAAAACAACAACAAAAAAGACAGAGAAAGGGGAAGTCATCTTAGGTCTCAAGGGAGGAAGAAGAATCTTGCTAGTCAACCCAAATCCAGCAGCTGGGACTAGAATAGGGAAGCCCCACTCACCCCTTACTCTGCCAAAGCCTTTGAGAGACTGCAACGCAAATTGCCAGGAATGCTTTAACTGAACAAGTTCCTGTAAGGAAATGCCAATCTGTTTATTTGGTTTAGGAATGTTAATAAAAAAAATAAATTTTCTGAGAGAGCGGGGAAGAAAAAAATTTAAAAGGTAGGTCTTTCTTCCTTTCTCTCTACAGCAAAACTAGCTGTGAGGAAACTCCCATAGAAGGAGGTATCAGGCATTTGATTCAGGGTGCTCTCTTCCCAAGATGTGTTCCAACCGCCAAAGTCTTTGGCTAAATGAAGGCAGTCCCATTTTTATTAGCAAAACCAAAAAACCCAAAAACACTCTGAAAAAAGAATGTTTTCTGCCCACACTGGAACAGAAGTTATCATGAAATTCCTCAAAATTTCAAAAAATTGGAAAGACATTTCTCATCCAACTCTGGTTGCACCATAATGAATAGAAGGAAAGTTTGGATTCAGATACAAACTATAAATACAACTTTAAGGTCAGAAACTGTCAGCTTAAGAAGTTACACTCCGATTATGTAAGGCTACAGTAAGTTAATTAACATTTATTAAGCAATGTTAGTTCCCAACATGAGAAGCAGCAAATCGAGTCAGAAGACACTGTTTCTTCATTCAAACAAATATAGCTTATGTTGTGAGACATAACTGAATGCAAATCTTGACCTGTTAATTATTGAGGTCTCTACCATATGGTTTTAGATACTTTGATCAAATGTTAAAGAACTCCTGTGACAGACAGATGTGCACTTGGAAAGAACATGGTGCTCACATTTTATCAGAATTTCTCCTTGTTTTATGGGTGTCAAGTTGTTGGACAGAAGAAAAAGTTCAAAGATCCTTTTGATGAATATCTTAAAAATGTCTAGTTGCTATCAATAATAAGATTAAATTTCCATACCCTTGATATTTGGCATGTCTGCCAAGAAAAAGCAAAGGTGTTACCAATAACCTCTTTGTTAAGTAGAGAAATTTAAGTCACCTTTGACAATCCAGTGAGGAGAACTACCAATAAAAAAATCATATCACACATTCCTTAGTTTGCTCACATTTGTACTGTGATAAAGTATACACTGAAAAGTAAGCATATCTGTCTGGTTTAATAATTTTGTATTTTTGAAGTAAAAGCAAAAGAGAAAGTGTGATAAATTAAGAATGTTCACTGTCTAATTCGGAAGGAGGAACTGTAAAGGTTTCATCACCTAATCCTTTGGTTCAATGCAACAGTGCAGTACTGAAGTGAATCCCCTAATTATCCATGCTTACTGTACACCAGGACAGTTCAAAGTTGATGTGAATGAAATAAATTTGTTTCTGAGGGAAGTGAAATATGCTCCAGCTACCTACTAAATGGTCTCCAACGCCAGTGGGAGTTTGAAACCATGAGTGGTTCATTGGTCAGCTTTGAACTGCATTTACAAATGGAAACCTATGGTCCAGAGGACTAGATGAGATCCATCTTGAACTAAAATCCCCAGACCATACACAGACAAACAAATCTCAGAACCAACTGCTGCAATCTACTGAAATGTTCCTATTGCACCAAATAACATCAAATACAGGCACCCATGCAGATTACTTTGCTTTTACCCCATTTTATGAGTAAAGGCTGTTACACAGTATAAAGATAGTCACCATAGTCTTCACAATGAAATCAGTGGGAATTGCACTGGATGTTAAATGGTCTGAGATGGGCTGCTTTTGAAACAATTAAGACAAGCTTTTATGTTTTGTCTAAGCTTAATATATATTCAACAGCAACTGCAAAGGTATGCTTATTTACTCAAGAAAAAATATTTTAAATCAAAATAAATTTTTGCTAAACTAAGCCACTTCTAAGACATCAAGACAAAATGTTTTTGCATGATTTGCATTAGACAAAAATGCATTGCTCACTTGAATTTCTTCCTTATCCAGTTAGATAGCCTTCTATTGCATAGAAAATTGCATTTTCTTTACTATTTGTTGAGTTGATTATATTTTGTCCCACTTTTCTATGTAATCATACTCATCTTCTATTTAAAGAAGCCAGAAAACCTAACGAACTTTTCCACAGTCAAAAGATCATTCTCTTTCTTTAGAAAAGCTCATAAAAACTCCTATTTCTTTTAGCATTTGCTCACAAGTCATGCTTACAAAACATTGTTTTCTAAGACTTTTTTTGTTTCTCTTTTCTGGAGACTCCTCAGCTTGTCTATATCTGAAATTGCAGTATCCAAAACTTGCATTAGATGAAGCCTCAGCAATTTCAGATCAGGATAATTATGTCCCTTGTCTTCCATGTAATATTCCTGATCATAACCTGCAGAATCACATTTGCCTTTTTTTGCAATAGCTTCACATTGTCGACTCACTCTGTTTGTTTTTCCCTATGACCCTAAGTTTGTTTTCCAAGTCCTGCTCTAGTCAGTTATTCCAAACAGCACAAGTACAGGGTGGATAATGCATTCTTCACCTTCCACTTTCTAATATGGGGGAAAGGGGCCATCTACTTTCACACATAATCCATGGGGACAGGCACACGCCTCAACAAAATTCAAAATAGCTCAGTTACTGACCGAGGAGCTTCCTGGAGTCAGCCCACTCCAAGTACCACTGCAGAGACAGCCCAGGGGAATGCTGGGACCAGCACAATATTTTACATTTTCCCCCTGTTTCCTCTAGACTGAAAGGTGGACCCCATCATCCACCTGGAATACAGTTTAGAATCCTCTCTCTCAGACAGACGCTCTTCCAGGAGGTTAAAATCAAAAGACATAGTAGACAAAACGACAGGACCTCAGTATAACAGCATCTCACTTAGATCACGTTCCAAAGAGGCAAGACCAGGAGTCAATTCTTCGCAGAAAAGATTTTTGCCCACAGGTTCTGGCTCAGAGAACAACTTAACAGCTCACTTACTTACAGACAGCCTGTGCCCTCCGCCTTGCTAAAGCAACCTTAACCCTTCTGGCCGAAAAGATACTACTCTGTTGAAAAGAACTGAAAATTCACAGTGCCTAAAGAAGAATGAACATGGCTCTTAAGGCTAACAGTAGCTGACATAGGATGGGGAACATTTCTGTGACAGCTTCAATATTTAACAAGAAAAGTACTGAACAATGGATCTCAACTTCCTATGTAGTGGTCTACTGTGGATTTTTCTTCCTGGAGTAATTAATAGCAAGAGAAAACCCTTCTCGCACAGCAAAGAATGTTTACCACCCTTTGCTTCTTAGCAAACAACCCATATGTTTTCCAGACACTGATCATTTGTAAGAGCTTATTTTTAACATAAACTCTGGTATAATATGAAAGTTCAACTGCTACCAATTGCCAGTCTTCCCCAGATTTAGGCAACAATATATTTTGGGAGCATGACTCAAGAAAGCATTCACATGAGCAAGTAAAGCAGGTGGCCAGGACCTACCACATAGCATCAGCTTCATCAGAACATSCTCAGAGAAGGCAAAATAGCTCTTAACTGTTTGGGGAGATGATCAGAGCGTGGACGAAAAACTGTTCTAAGGTATAGGTTGTAATTACTGCAACCAATAAAGCAAACCGCAGAGTCTATTGCCTCAGCATCACAAAGAGATATATTTAAAAAACCACTACTCTTCTGATCAAAGTGTTTATCACTGTGTTGCCAGTAAGTCTCAAAGAAACTCATTTACACATGGGGCCTCAGTCATAAGTTTAAGTTATGCCTGTGCCAAATAAACAGCTTACCTGTTTTTCCCTCAAAAGTATCTCATACAGCAGCACAGCTCATTTATTCACCCAATGTTTCAACTGCAATAGAAAAAGAAGTTGTTTGTTAGTCTGTTGGGAGGAGAGATGTCCAAGCTACCTATAAAACTCTCACCGTCTTACGCAGATTTATGCCAAGCACTGGGTCCTGTGATTGCAGGCGAACAGGCGGCCTGCAGCCATTGCATTGAGGTACCGCAAGTTACGCTGCAGCCAAAACGTCATGTTCAGCTGCGATTCCTTAATCTCTTTCTTCAAGTGAATTAAGCAAAAGACAAGAGGAAATTGAACAATGTTATTTCTGTCATTTGCTTGCTTAGTAACAGGGCTTTGACCAAGTTAGCTGTTATAAAAGCTGGGTAGTTTCAGGATAAAGTTTTTCATCTTTAGCCAGAGATTTGAGAAAAGGATCCTACCATCTTTATTCAAACAAGCAGTCCAGGAGCATTAGTGTAGGCAGTCCTGATTCAGAGTGATACCTGGGAAGCATCTAACTTCAGGGACATGGATTGTCCCATTTAATTAAAACCAGAAGTATTCTGGTGCTTGAAGCAATGTACATGTGTGTGCTTCAATTCTGATTTGAATTCACGCTTGTGGGAGAAGGGATTACACACCCAAACTCTGCCTTGAGCCCAGAACGGCGATGGACATGACACATGCTCCAGAGGTATTACAAAAAGAGTCAAGCCAAGGAAACTTCCAAAAAGAAGAAAACTGGATGTATAAGACAAAACCTTTCCTAAAAACCAGCATAATGTCGCATCAAAAGCGAAAAGAGGTTTTTAAGTCCCTACACTTCCACACACACCGTCAGCTTGTGGGCTACACACACTTTGAAAATGTTCATTGAATACCTAGGAGAAAGGAAAAGTTTAACAAAATACTGTCCCCTACTAGAGATGGTCGCAATTTAATAACCCGCATGCTTAAGTTATACACACATGGAGAGCAGTAGTATGTTCCCCATCCTGACCAAGAGACTGTTGTACGTTAGGAGTCAGTGATCCACCTAGTAGTTAATGGGAGCTGGTGCTGTGCAGCACAATGCTGCAYGTACAGCGTGTCCGTTGGGCTGTGCAATGCTGACAGCTCCTCAGCCGCAGGACAGGCTCGGCCAGCTCACCGCAGCAGAGGAGCCATGGGCAGCTCTCGCTCGGCACAAGCGACTGCGCCACCCGCCTGGCCCTGCCTGTATCTGGCAGCACAGCAACAGGTTCTCATGTGAGTGTCCGTTAGGAATAGAGTTGTTTTCTTGTAAGGAAATTCTATAATAGCTCGGATGGCCAAAAGGGAGAGCTTCTCTCCACGGACAGGAGCTGCTCTGCTCTGCACAGTGTACCATAGGAAAATCCATCCAGGCTCCATTCATTGCGGCACAAAGGGATGTAAGACTTACTATCTATATCCCTCTTCTTATTCTGTCTTATTAAAGCGGTTATCTTATTAAGCCATTTGTTGTTGGGCATTTCTTACTGAGATCCAGAAAGAGCCCTACGCCATCTCGCTGCCTCCTCACCCCGCTGCAGAACACCTCCCTTTCTGAAACATACATACACACCAATCTCTGTCCTCAGTGTTGTCAGAGCCATGGCCATCATCATTACCCTTAGAACAGTTAAGAGTGGTTCTCAAGAAGATAAGATGCTTGCTTGCATTAAATACTATCTATATTGTGGCCAAAAGCCATGTCACTGTTCTGCTTTATATTGCTCTTTTATTATGAAAGAAGAATATTGAGTARCCTTTTCAAGAAACCAGTCGGTTATCCCTTACCTCCAACATAAGGGCCTGATCCCAAAGGTCCAACATGCCTGTTGGGATACCATACTTGTAACAACATTACTACTGTGTTCACATTTTCTCCAAAATTTAGTTAGCATATAAAAATAATAGGTACAAGTGTTATACAGCTATTTACTGCCAGAACCCAAATTCATAACCTCCTCCCTCCTCCTTCTTCCAGATCTTCCTCTTTTAGATATGTCCAAAAAAATATAGAAAGAAAGCAGCAAATGCATGTTAAAAAAATGAAGAACTCCAATGAGACTGAAAATAAATCATCAGGAAGTTTTCCTGTTTAAAATAAAGCGACAGGAACAACTTTGAGCAAGAAAATGCTGCTCTTCAACAGACATGAAGAGGAACGGATCAACACTCGCCCTCTCTATCCATGTACTTTCTTTATCAGAGACGACATCAGTCCACGTCTGCTCACGACCGTAGTAGCTAGAGACCATGGGTCTGAAAGAGAAAGTGCCAAATGAGGCCACCTGGACTTTTCAGATTCTTGTAATACAAAAGCTGAACTTTCTGTCCAAGTGAATCCTCAAAAACACACTAATATTAATTCATTTATTCCATTATTTCAGTTACTGTTTCTACACTTCCTACTTCAAGAATACCTAGCAGAAAGCATATTCTTGATGCAATTAATCGACTATTTTTAACCACTACTGCCTTCTGGACAGACTCTAGCTTATCTGATTATATATTATAGAGCACATAACCAGAACTAAAGGTAGATCTAAAAGGAATAAAACTTTTCATCGATCCACAAGGGGACTTGTGGATTTATTTTACTTGCAAGCAGATCCCATCTGATCTATCACTTAATTTAAAATGTTTTCTAAATTTAACTACCTTTCAAAGAAGGCCATGACTACAGAAACACTAGTGACAGCTATAATTTATAAAGCACTAAATTACCAGAAATCAAAATAATGTTTTCTTTTGGGTGTTTTTTTTTTCTTGTTTAGTTGAAGGTTCTGTAACCTTTTAAGTTTCGAAGATAAGGGACTACATCCTCCTCACTGAAAGCTACTTTCTTAGCATTCTCTTACAAATTCATCAAGCTATAAGCCATAAAACCACAAAACATTTTTATTCCTTCTTTCGGTTAGGAAATAGTAACATGTAGCTGTAAGCAGTTGAGTGGAAATACATTAGCGGAGCTTTCCTGCAGTCCACATTATGATTGAGCTCTTATATATTTACTCATATGAACTGTACCACTGAGTGAGACCATCAATAAGAGTTAATTATATAAAGGTCCTACTAGACAGTATGATACCAATTTTGAGACTCATTTTTGTCCCAGATGATTCTGCTTCTTGAACTAGAAAAAAAATGCTTCAGAGATAATAACATTTACTTCATTCAGTGGCTTTAAAGTTTGCTAAGCCTGGTTCAGGTTTTATATACAGTCCTTAATATTAGCTAGACTCCTATCATTTTTTTTTTTCTGGACAAGCTACTTTCAGTGACATTTATCACATCATCATTCCACCTTGCACAAAATGGGCTCTATTTTTTATGCATTTAYAAATACTCAAATGATATAAAGATTTTTTTGTTACTTGTTGACTGTAGATGCATAACATACAGGACCAATTCCTATCTTGTTATCATCTGGCTCCCATTAGCATGTTAATAATATATAACAGACTTCATGGGTATATCTGGAATGAGTAAGACACTCCATTTTCAGGGGTTTCTTTTCTGATATCAAGTCTTCATCTTCCTTAAGGACCTAGATGTTTCAGCACATGAAGGGAGGATACTAGGAACAGTGCCTCAAAAAAGAACAGTACGATGGTTGTCCAAGTTAATGTAGGAACGCTCTTTTCAGCGTATTTCCTTTTTCTACACAATAGTCCACCAAGCAATGTAAAGGTCAACACTTTTGCTCTTTTTCCGAGAATAACTCTAGCTATTAGAGAGCAAGATGGTGTTGTGCCTCCAACCTAGCTACAGTTATAGTGTGGTTTAGGGAACACACTTTAGCAGTAAAAGGAAGACATCACAGGTGATGATATGGTTATTGGACCATCCTTTACTTGCAAGGTAAAACTAAAGTGTTCATTTGATTGTTTATGTCTGGGATATCAATTTCCTTCTTTCACACCATGCCTTCATGTGTATTTGTAAGATTAAAACTTCAGTAATAAAAGCAGCATCAACTAACAGGCAAGCATTAAGGGAAAGTGTAATAAATAATACCCCATGGAACAGGAAAAAACCACCAGACCTTAGAAGTCAGAAAAGATGGCTTCATACTCAGTGTGCTGACTCCATCAGTTTTCATTGGACTCTCTTCAACACTCAGGTCCAGGGTCAAATTCTGATTTATAGTCACATAGATAGATGCAGAACTGCAGCTAGAAAGGAGCTCAGTGTAGCATGCTAGCAATGGCTTCCCTTGGTAGCAGGAAGGTCCTTCGACGGTTCTTCGATGGTTTATTCGCAAGATCAGAGAGCTGGCATTGAGGGATGGAAAGCTAGAAAAATTGCAACATCCAAAAGGGAGATAAAAACCACTGACTGCAGAGACAGGACTTTAAATCCATGTGAGCCGTCAATAACAAAAACCACAGACCACAGACTTGGGAATTCAACAATTCTCCTCAAGCTCAATTCACTCTCAAGACTGAATTATTCAGTAAATTTTTTTTCCCCGGTAGTGTTTGCAAAAGCTGTCAAGGAAGAGATTGTCAAATTAGAATTAAAGTCAAATCAGAAGAGAAGATGTGTTTTCCTTCCTCTTTCTCTAGTTTTGAGGAAGCTTTCTTAAGATAGATGAAAATAGCAGATGACAAGCTACAGCACCCAGAGTTCTCTCTATTAACAATGTGAGGGGTATGAAGATCAAGAAGAAAATGGTTATCTGCTATAAAGAGGTCGTGAAAGTGCTCCATCATCTGAAATAGCTTGTATTCATGTTACACTGTTTACAGTCTTTTGGGCAGTATCTATCTTCTACTTTGAGCTTGCATCTCTTCCTCTTCCCTAGGCAGTAAAGCTTTGTCCAATGGCAACATGGGAAAAAAACCCAACCAAACAAAAAAATCCTACTGATGAGCTACAGTAGACTTAAAGCAGCTGTCTTGCTTTTTCGTATAACCTTCATTCAAACAGCTCATTCATTATCTACACCCCTTCAACTCACTCCATAAAATGTAGCTGAGCCCCAGTTGTATCGGGACACTGGCTGTCAGGTGTATATTCCTAATCCTCTAATACCGCACAGCTTCTAGTGACACTTGATGATATCTAAGAGATTTTGACATACTTTTTTTCTGCTCAATACGGGATAGACATTTTGCTCTTCCTTCATGACCTTCTGTGAGAAAGCAACCTACCTACCATCATTCAGAAAACTCCATAATGACATTTTAATAATTCTGACGTACAAACAGCTTACAGGCCTCCTGCAGAGGTAAAAACAAAGCTTTGTACTATGCAGTGTTTAAGACTGCTTTTATGCATTATGTTTTAAAAATCTGAACAGATGTCAATAAATGACATGTGATTCCACACAAAAAGCCTTAAGATTTTATAAATACCATAATGAAAATACATCACCATCCCTTCTCATGTTCCTCCATCACAGTATCTAATACTGATCTCAAAATCTTTAAACGTCTCCATATTATTAGCTGCACCCAAGAACAGCTATCGAAGTTTTATAAGACATTCTCAAAAGGATGATATCACTTTTCCTTTAGTTAACACTGACCTGTTTCCATATGACCTCTAGCAGTCAATGATGAGTAAAAAACCCAAATGCGGGCATATCTATTTTCGAACTACCCTCCCCTTAAAAGCATTCCTCAAACCTTCTGTGAAGAATAACTAATGCATCTCAAGAATGAAGCTGCCCAGAAAAGCACCATCTCACAAAAACTCAGTGGTAGTTACCCATATTCCTATTTCTTATATGTTGACCTAAGCATTTTCTAGTTTTCAGTAGCATAAAAAGATATATCCATTAAGAACAGAAGGTGAAGAGTATATACATATATGAGAGAGAGTGAGGCAGAAAGTCTGGCACAGCCAATAACAGCAAGATTTGATAGATGTATCAGTCTTTGATCCTACAGTGGCATTTCCTTTCTCCAGCCTGAACTTCAGGTGACGGCCTTTAGCACAATGGCATCCTTTAACCACAGCAATGTCCTCCTTGATCGCTGCCTTTCCTTCCTACTCTTTAACCACAGAGTTCACCCACTTTGACTTTTGGAAAAAAACCAGCAAAACCTTGTTTRTCATGTTGCATTTAGTAAATTTACTGCTCTACGTGTTTCCTTGATTTCCTGAAATACGCATGGCCTCTTTCTTCCCTTTTGTTAAAAAAAGTATTAACATGATGAGCTATATCCAACTATTTGAGGCCAAATGTCATTCAAACAATTATAAATACTTGATACAAATACTTGATAAGTTCTGGTTGCAGCATAGCCATAATAAAAATTCTGATGCAAGTTGCCTTACTTTCTTCCAGAAAGGTATTTGTTTCATGAACGCCTTAGTTTTGAAGATGATTTCATTGCCAAGCCACCCTTGTGTTACTGCCAGAACGCTGGGGAAAAGCTTTATTTCAAGAAAAGAAAGAAGAACGTGTCAACTGATGATGACAGAACTGTTGTAAGTCAAAGAGTTAAACTTATTCTGACTCCATGTGTAGCAGGCTTGGGGATTTTTTTTCTAACTTTTGAGTATAGTGTACTGTGTGACGGCAGCTCTGAGCTAAACAGAAAAAAATAGACTTATGGTCAGTACAAGCTCTAACTCTCAAGATAAGGTTAACAGGAGTGTCCCACTGCATCATGCAATGCCCTTCTAGGACCAAGGATAATTAGTACAGCATTCACTAGGGATCTCAAACATAACATGATCCCCTGAATGGGCAAAATCTGCAGCTGACACAAGAGTAAACTCATCACAACTAGGGGTGCCTGCAAGAACAGAAACATGCAATCGATAACAACAAAATGGCAGATATAATCCAGTTTTCACAAACAACCACAGGAAGGAAAAGTTGCACTTGCTTTTAGACACAGCAGATTACATTTACTTCTGTTATCTCCAGAAAGAGACATAAGCATTTGCTTACGCAATGCACTTAGTACTTGCTCAGAGCTTTTGAGAATAGATGCCTCTGTTTACTAGCAGTGATGTCCAAAGAATTTCATGGTCTTTCCTCCACCAGACTGAAAAATTTCCAACCCTCACCATCTGCATTACCAACATCTCAGCACCTTCAAATTGCTGTTATTTAAAAAATGAAGCAAGATGTTTTAGTTATAGTAGAAAGATAAAGAAATTACCACTTCATCACCAGGCTGTCCAGAGTTCACTCTGTGGCAAGTTAGAATCCCAGGCTAGCGATGGGCTTGTGGTCCTACAGGATAAAAACCACACTCTAGTAAATGCATTAATATCACTTTGCAGTTGATATATTTGACCATCCTGGACAGAGTACAAACTATACAACAGCACAGCCATCTAGGTCAGGGCCAAATTACCAAAATATAGCCAAATAATCTGTCTAAATGAGCCACAATGCACAAATTGTACAGCAATTCAAAATCTGGTCACATATGGTCACTGGACTACTTGGAGTGTACTTCACTGATGTCTCTGTCAGTGATCTTTGATGGCTCCTCTGTCTTTCGTCCTCTTTATTACAGAATGCCAGCATTGGCCAGGACTTGATTTTGCATTACAGATGAGAAAGTTTCTACCCCCAGAGACCTTACATACATATGAATAATTCACTAGCCCTCTTGCAGCTGTTTTTCCCAAAAAGCGATTCTGGTATCTCTGGTTCTATCAAGTTCTTTAAATTTTACCCCTTCTTCACTGAAGCAGGAAGAGCAGCAGTACTGCTAAAGCTTGGTCCTTAGTTTCAGAGAAAGAGATGTGATTGACAGTACCTCTTCAGAATTGTCTCTCTTCCCTCCCTCCCTGCATGCTTGGAGAAACAAGCCAATCACGTTGGTATTTCCAGCACCAAGATAAATATTTGTGCAGCATTTATTGAGACTAGTAGGAAGTTTCCCCATGATTTGATGTGAAAACATATACTTATGTCATAAAAATCTCTGGGCTTCAAAAATATGACCAACAACTATAACAGTTACATACCATTTTACTATCTATTATTAATTCCTAATAAGAACAAGCTAGCATGAGAGAGTTGCCTGTTTACTGATGGAATTATACCGGGTTTATACAATCATGTTTTACAGACATAATTTTTGTTAAAAGTGAGGAAAAAAAAGTCATGCCTTTGACAGCAATGCTGCCACAGCACTAGGAAAGATCAAGTTATACTAGTAAACAACTTTTGTTGTTAACATCCACTCCATTCGCAGAATACATTTTAACCTATTTCAACAATATACTTTTTTCCTTAAAATAGAAAAAAGCTTCTACTAGAAGACACTTCTGTCTACACTATTTCTAGAACCGTTATCACCAGTCTTTAAACAGTAGGCTGAACATCCACACCAGTCTGAACTTTCCAAGCTCATCATGGCCTCTGATATTTGCTTAAACTATTATATAAGAGAGAGAGGGAAAAAAATTAAGTTAAATGGAGCAGCCAGTTCTCAGCTTTTCCCCTCGTGACACCCACCAGCCTCCCTGCCTACAAATCCAGAAAGCGAAGCAGCACCTTACAAATCTCCTACTTGTCAGGATAAACATGCTTAATGGCAGACAGCTTCTCAGCCTCCACCTCCTCCAGCGAAGGCTCTCCTGCCTTCCCCTCAAGCTATGGCTGGTTCTCAGGTGCCTGAGATTTCTCATTGGTGCTTTAACTCTTTCTAACCCATCGCCCAGGCCAAAATATGAACCCGCTGAACAACGCCGTTCTGTCCCGAATAAATTTCTAACATTTGCCCCTCCACTAGGTTCCCAACAGTGAGGGCACGTATTATTTATAGAGAGTAATTTCAAGACAATTAGCTGAGTGAATGGAATAATTTCTGAACAGGAGTAGACAGAGAGACACAAAAAGCATACGGTATTTAACTAACTGTTTGTTAACATTAAACGCGGACCAGCAAAGAGGACGTTTGGGCCTGGCTAGTGATGGAGAGGAGGAGGACGAGGAGCTGCCCATCAGGACCTGCGTTCAGGACCGTCCTTCCCCAGACCCTACGCCGCTTCTGAAGTTTTCCTCCGCGCCTGTTTTCAGACGCGGACGAGGAGCTCGGCTCCGGGGGTGCCGCGACGGGACCCCGCCGCCGAGCGGGGACCCCCGGGCAGGACGCGGGCCGGGGTCCGGGGGCAGCCCTGCCCTCGGGGACGGAGAGGGGCGCGGCGGCCAGCCCGGTCGGGCGGAGGCTCGGCCGGGCCCCCCGCCCGCTCCCACCGCGGGGGAGAGCTGCGCCAGCGCGGCTG
>JAYKAV010002962.1:473064-517115 GCA_035582835.1 Phoebastria nigripes
CGGCGGCCCGGCGGCGCGGGCGGCTGCAGGCGGGCGGCGGGCAGCGGCGCGGCGCCTGACCGCAGGGCTCCGCTCCGCTCCCGAGGATGCTGGGGGGCGATGCCCGGCGACAGGGAGGACGAGATTTGCCAGAAAGCGCTGCAGCTGCTGGCCGAGCTGTGCTCCGTCGGGGCGGTGGAGAACGAGAACTGCCGCGATTTCATCTACTACCTGCGGGACAGAGCCCGGCCCCGCCTCACCGACTCAGGTACGGCCGCCGCCGTTCGGGGTGCGGGCTGGGCGCGGGCACCGGCGGCCTCCCCCGTCCCCTGGCTACGGGAGGAGGGTGAACATGCCCAAGCATCCCTCGGAGGCCGGGTGCCGCGGGGCGAGGCCTGCCGGCACGGCGGGGGCTGCCCCGGGGTGCGAGCGGCCGGGGAGGGAAGAAGTGGTGGCGGGGGGGAGCTCCCAGGAGCCCGGGGCTGGGGGGATTTGCCCCGGTCTGGCCGGGGGAGGACGCTCCTCCGGGCTCGGCTGCCCGCCGCTGCGCCCGCTGCTTTGGGGCGGTGCTGCCGGGTCTCCGCTACAGGCGTCCAGCGCCCAGCTGTCGGCGGAGATGCAAACCCCTGGTTCGGCAGCTCGCCCCGCTGGAGCCGGGTGTTAACTGCCCGAGTGCCGGCAGCGCGGGGTGCGGGCAGGGTGGCGGGCAACTTTCTCCCTCGGCTGGCCGGCGTGCCCCCCGCCGCTTGGCTCGGCTCAGCCTGGCCCTGGAGCGGGTCGGAGCCTCCCTGCCCTGCGCTGCCTCCTCCGTAGCTTGCTGCAGCGTCACAAGGCGAGGGGGCTCTGCTTGGGCTCCTGTGGCCCTCCCCATCACTCTGGGTTTAATTGTAAAGACAGGAGGGTTTCATAGCTCAGTTTAAATGCAACACAATTTAACATAACTTTCCAGTTCTGTATTTCACAAGCTAAAAAGACTATTTCTTGCATTTCTGTAGCAGATGTGGGGGTTGTAGGTCTGACAAGATGTACACTGAGTGGTTTTGTGCGTGTGTGTCTGGATTATGGTTGCCTTTCCATATCTTGGCATAACACTCTGACTTAAAAACTTTAACTTAAGGAAGCTTTTTAATAAGGAAGCTGAGCTCCAGCCGCGCAAAAATGTTGAAAGATTGATGATGTTCTGTACATCTCTGGCCATAAGGGAAAGGCAAATTGCAATTTGAAGCAGGAGTTTATTATATTTATTTTTACACCCTCAAGTTGAGTTTGCTCAGTATGAGGAGAAATTTAGAGAGTTAAAAGAGAAGTTGATAAACGTTTGCGCTACTGGAAAGCCTTGCTGTCAGATCAGCTGATCATCACAGCACAGTATTAATTTCTTTAATATTCTCTGAAATAAATTAGTTCATTTAGCATAGGACAGTCTAATGACACTCTTCTTAAATAATTTTCTGTAATTTGGTGAGTCTAAAGTAACACTCAGAGTGCAACTTACTGACAAATGCTTGGATATGCTAAAAGGCCTGGAGGAAACAAGTGAAACTAAGAAAAAAATTTTGGGGGAAAAAAAGATCTGCTATCACAATAAATGAATAAGGAATTTTCTGACATTCAGTTTGCTTGTATCCAAAGCTATTTGCAGCCATTCTGGCTTTTCACTCACTTAAAAATATTCAAATTAAAGTGATTCTTGCAATGTTTGATAAGGATTCTTTAAAATTAGGCAAATTTAATTGTTTTGTTCATATAGGCATATTTAATTGCTTTGTTCATATAAGCAGTAATTTTTGTGACAGACACCTGTGATTTTCTGTAATTTTCATTTACCAAGGGATCAATCACATATTTATATATCAGGTGATGATTCCAAAAATGTCTACTTAAATCAGTGCTCACTTTGAATACTAAATTACTTCAAATGCATATGGAGACTTTAACCTCAGCTACTTGGATAACAGCTTTTCAGATTTCTTTCAGAAGCTAGCTGCTTTTTTCCATCAGCCTCGGGCAAAAAGAGTACCTGGCATCTGTTTGGGAGCATTTTTAAAACATGGCGTGCTCAGTAAAATATCACCTCAACCTAATGCTGAAAAAAATAAATCTGTATTTATTTCTACCTGTTTTGCTTAAACCATTATTATACAACAGCCTTCTGGTATTGTTGCAAACTTGCTCAATTACACAGAGCAGCGGTCCCTAACCTTCGCCAGCCAATGTGCAACAACAGTGAGCAATTATGTTGCAGGCAGCATCTTCCTATTGGCCTCAATTTTAACGTTTTTATTTTTTGCAGCTGCAGCCAGTCTCAGAGGGTCTAGCGGGCAAGACGTTATCCACAAGCCCTGACTCGGAAATTACTTCTGTAGGGTAGCAATGTCAGGAATTTATTAATTTACCTTGTCTTATATTTCTTTGATTAAAATACATATATTGTCCCAGTAAACTGGCTGCCCATGAGGTTTGTTTAGCTGGTCCTTGGATGTGATGGTATGGGCTGTAAGAAGACAGTGTACATGATTTCCAAAAAGAAGTAATACGATTCACAATCAAAGGGTAGTACATTGACCAAATCCAGCTTGATTTACATAGTGAGTTTCATTGACTTAACAATGATGAAATGTCATTGAACAGCCCTGACAGCAGATCCATTCCCTTTCCAGCCACTAGTGGTCTAAACTTGGGGGTGTGAAGCAAACCTGTGCTGAAAGACAGCATCTTCTTGGCAGAATTAGGCAAAAGATGAAGCTATACTTGTTACAACCTGGTTTTTCCCTGTATGAAGGTGACGTGCGTTAGCTGAACTGAACATCTTCCTCTTAGGCCAGACAAAAGAGCTATCTAAAAATGTGTACAACTTTGTTAGAGTTGAGAAAAGTGCAGCTAGAAGACACACATGATTAGCTTTTGTACAGGAATTAAAGCATTTCCCCATGCTTATAGAAGTTTTTCTCCAATAAAGTGGCTACTCGCCTAAACCCAACTACATGGTAGAAAGAGATGATTTTACAGCACATTTGGTTCGAGCCATTCATGTATGTTGGCTGTGTTACATGAGTGGGAGGGGGGCTGTAGTGGTGCAGTAGCTGTTGGAAAAATATTGGAAGTGAGCTGAGGGGTTGCTGACCCTGATATCAGGGTTTGTCTACAAGCTCAACCTCACGGTGCCCCTCAGTCCCAGCGCTGAGCAGTCAGATCCCTGGAGATCTACTCGTTTCTTCCCTGACATCTGATGCAGTTGGCTGTGTGGCTCCTCGCTGTCTGAGTATTTGGTGTGTGACTCAGACTGGGAGGGCAGGAGGGAAGGGGACAGGAGGGGACTGGATGTTTGTGGTATGCACAGCATCTTTATTTTTCACGTAATTTGCCCTATTATGGGAAGTACTGCACAGTGCTTAGAGCGTAAGTTTAAGGGCTAATGAGTTCCAGGTTTAACGCACTGGTCCACTGGATTTAAAGGGTGTCATGGGTGACTCAGTTTTTAAAGGTTTTGAGAAAACTGAAAATGCAGATTACGCATTTAGTGAAAAATCTTCAATTAGTTCAATAAGAGTTATATGTCAGAGCACCCTTGAAAATCCCAATAGGCATCCTTAAGCATTTAGATACCTTAATAAGTTGGATCTTCTTCTGTTCCATTCCTCCATTCCCTATTTGTAAAATGTTGGTAATATTTCTATATCATAGCAGGGTTTTATGAGGGTAAATTGCTAAGTCTGAGCACACCAAATATGTAATACATTCATAAGGGAGAGTCATATGGACCTCTTAGAGATATTCAAGTGAAAAACATGTTAGTCATATGGGCAAGATCATGTAATATCACCCCATGACACCAGATAAAGCGAATCTTGTAGATGAAGAATGGAAGTTGCTTGACTAGAAGAATTACACTGTGTTAAAAAAAAAAAAAAACAACAAAAAAACCCATGAAGGTTTAAGAAAATCTTAAGGGAGAGACTGACCATTAAAAGAGGAATTAAGACCAAAAAAAGTCACATTTCCTCGTGGATCATTTCTCTAATAGATTTATCTTCCAACTTTTTAACTGAAAAACTTGGTGTGGCATGAATCAAGCCTGCCAGAAAGAGTGTATATGTTTTTGTACATATGACTTTGGACTTTTTAAAAGATGGACACTTTGGGGGGAAAAAAACAATCAAGAGGAAGAGTTACATGGTTTTGATTTAGGGTAGTTTAGAGTTCGGCATAGAAGAGAGGAAGAAAGTCTTTTGGTGGCTGGAGGTAGTGCCCTGTTCTCAGCCTACCTGGTACGTGACTGTGAATTAGACTTCCATTGTAGCTGATTTGACTGCTTTAGAGTTGCATATAAGGGATATAAAAAAAGTCTGGACCATTAATCATAATGAATTTTCATTAATGTCATAGTGGAAAAATGAATAGAAACAAAAAATAAAGTTTCCTATCCTTTTGTGTTGTGTTGGATTACACATCTTGAGGATAAGCCAGTAAGGTCTTACAGTATTCTCAATTATGTGCTTTAAAATTGACTAACAGATGCTAAACCAGAGTACATGCTAAATTTTGTGGGTATAGTGATGGCCATTAGGCATAAAGTATGCTACAGGTCATAAGTAAGACATCAATATTGTACAGTGACAGAAAGTCAGATTTTAGTATTTGATGGAGGTAAAGATAGTTGACAATCAAGAAACAAAAAAATGTGGGCATGGAAATGTGATGGATATTGAAGGAACAATGTATGAGAAGGTACAGTTATGGTCTTGCAGTAGAATTTAAGAACCTATTAATCAGTACTTTATTTTTTAATGTATACTTTCAACTTCAGGAAAGAGAAAAGCACAAAGAAACAAAAAGGCCTAACTGGCGTAAACGTGGCCTCCCAGCCCAGTGGAATGTGGGAGTCAAGGTTTTCTGTGGAGACTATCATTCCGGTAGACTGGTCACTCCCTAGGAAGCTAATACTTGCAATTGAATAGTATCCCAGCAAGCTTCCCTTTAATTCAGAACTAAGTTTAAAAACAAAACCTGTCTTCAGAAAGTAGTTTAATTTCTTAAGAGGACATTTTTAATTTTTTGTAACTCAAATGACTTACTGATTTATCTCCCCCCAACTTCCAGGAACATAACAAGCTGCAGAGTTTCCTCAAGATGCTAAAACATCTAGATTTATCTAGATAAATGCAGAAAGCATTTACAGAGTTGTAAAGACATGAAAAAGATTTGAGTGGGTGAAATAACTTTCAGTATGTTTTTTATTTTTATTTTACTCATTATGGCCATTGCTTCCCATATTTTTAATTTTATTTTCCTCCTGCAAAATGAATGTAAAATGCTGCCATTCAAAATTTATAGTATTCTATATGTTGTGTTAGTGCAAAACTCTTTGCAAGATAGAGGACAAGTATGAATCGTATTCACTGACATGATGTCAAATGAATGAAGAAGTATGAGGTCCAAGTTCCTTTGGGTTTCAAGAACCAGAGTACTGTTTAAAGAGTTGAAAAAAATACAGTGACATTATGTATTTTAGACAAAATATGTATTCTTTTTCTCTTTTGAAAAGTCAGGAACAAGTTTGCAGAAGGTAAAAATAATTATTTCCTGTTGCCTGTATCATAAGATGCTCTGCTAGTTTAATTCCCTGTGAACAAATAGGCTCTCAGAGATTTTCCTGTCATACTTGAAGAGTTTAGTATTGGTTTTAAACAGGTAACTCTAAACTTTGAAACAGTGTAGAAACGAGCAAATTATGTTGAAAGAAAAGGGACTACCTGTGTCCTTAATAACGGCTTGAAGCTGTAATTAAATTAATTTAAATAAAGGTAAAGTAAATTAAAGATTTTACTTTAATGTAACTGCATATAACTTTTTCCTAGAATACATTTTTGTTCTTTTTACAGGTAACCTAAAGATGTATAGATGTTTAAGTTATAATTTACACTTCGGAACCAGAGAAAAGGAAGACTACAAAGATCATTCTTAGGATAAAACTGATCTTGAGCTTTGATCAGGTTGGAGCATAGTCATATTAAACACTGTTCAAACATGAAAGGACACATCCTTGCAGTACTGAAATCACTTTCCATTTTTCAGTGGTGCAAAGCAACTTCAGTGTAGTAGTACTTTTCTCTAACTTGAGAAGACAAACATGAGTAGGTTTTCTGTGGTCCCTTTGACCACGATTCATGCCACTGCTGTCCAGTGGCTGCTCTTGGACGTTGTGGGGAGGAGAGCAAGTTTAACTGTATGAGAAAAAGACAAGAGGAAGATGGCTTCTAGCCCTCTTGGCCTCTGCACCCATATTCAGTATAGGTGTGGAAAGCAAGAGCTTTCTGGGGCTTCCATTTCCATTTTGTTTTTACTTCTCACTTATATGGGAATTATACCAAATGTCTGTTGTTTACAGTATGCACTTATGCACTGAAACGATAGCATAACATTGTGTTATGCTTGTGTTAAATAGACTGATGCCAACTACACCCCTTTGTATTTAAGGGAAAAAAGTACGTTTACTCGTATACTATATTCATTGTATACATATAAATAATATTTATTTACTGAAGTCATTGCAAGCAGATTTGTGAGGTAATCCTAAAAGTTAGAATAACATACCAATGAATCAGAAGTCAGTTGTGTCTACAGTCTTCCCACAGTTTATGCAACTCTCTTCCAAATGTGCGGTGAATGTTAAAGAAAATGGTTATTTTGAATTGTGAGTAACAAAAATATATGTAATTGAAAATAACCTAGAGAGTAATGACAAAAACATCAACCTTTTAAAAATTAGGATGGCTAAATAACATACGGTCTGTCTTACACCTGAATCCTCATCTTAAATGGCAGTTTTGCTCATGAAAAACAGTAGACTAAATTTAGCCCTTGTACGTATGACTGTACTTGCCACTAAAACTTTATCATTGCATTTGTTGTAACTCTTATTTCAAAGGGATTTGCACATTCCTCCTAGATAGGGGGAGAGGGGAAAGAATTTGCTAATTATAGTTTCCTAAGAAATATCCATAAGCTTTCCGTGGGCAACAGTTTACATTTGGAGACACAAAGCTCTGATCACTTCAGTCGAGGTGTTACTGTAATGGATTTGTGGGTCATTAATTCCTCAAAAAACATGAACCTGTGTTACAATAATGCTGTTTTTCAGTACTGGTAGAATTCGGAATTGTTATGTTTTTGTGTGATCCATACATTTAGTGACTCAAGTACAAATGATGGCCGCATGTCCCCCCAGAGAGCTTTCTTGAAATTTCCTTTCCAAACTAATTTGTGAGAGTTTAATTACACTGACAATTCAGAGACCTAGAAATATAAGTCCAAAATGATTGCTGTCATAACAGCAGATCCAGTTAAATTCAGTCTTGAGGCTGTGCAGCACTATAGCATCTTTGGTGTGTAGTAAGTAGGGGTTGAACATAAACTGTAATTTATGTATTTGTGTTTAAAACCATATTTCTAGATTTTAGTTCTTCCCACACTGAAAATAATGGTCATTGTTGGTTTAGTGCAAAGCTGTACTTAAGAACATTGTATTGTGCATCTTTTGCTATATTTTGTCATTAAATTAAGCTCTTTTGTGGCTTTATTTAGACCAAAGAGATAAAGAGAGATTACTTTGGTCTAAACCTTTATGTCCCTTTCATATTGCTAACAAAATTTTAGTTCAAGGGATAAGAATTTAGAATAATTAATTACAGATGGAAGGACTTTTCATAAAAATGCTGTCAGTTGCAACTTACAAAATCTGTAATTCCTAAAGTTCATCATTTTACAAGATAAATCTTTTTTGCATGTTCTGTAGTACTGTTAAGTAGTGAGTACTTGATCCATTTATTTGGAGAGTACAAAAAAAATTCTGTCACATAAAGAAAATGTTATGTATAACAGTTGGGGGTTTGCACATTTGTTACATTAGCTATTGTAATCACACTGAATCTTGTGTGTTTTAAGATGCTCAAGATGTTCAGCTGCATTTTTTTTTTTTTTATTTTAGACATTCATTAGCTAAGTAAAATCAGTTTGGCTTCCTTTGGCAGACATGTACGCTACAGGATTTTATCTTGTATACTTCCTATGGTTAATTGGAATTCAGAAATACAGTGGATGCAGTTGAAACTGGCATATGCGTCTGTATATCTTGAACCAATTTGCAGTTGATGTGTCTCTACCAAAGGTAAACGTTGGAAGAGTCCAAGAATACATAATCTGTCAGAAAAAGCTTTTAGATTATTGATGTAAATCCACCATACTAACAAAAAACGTCAGGCACTAMTGATTTTGGAGTTAAAACTTTCAAAGGGCATGTAAAATAATAAGAATTAGGATTTGAAATAGGACCATTCCTTCCAGTATACTTTCTCAGGTTTTTTTTTCCAGTTTAGTTTTACTCGCACATGAAAAGAAAGCCTTACTGACTTCCCTTGGAAATACGTTTCCTCAGTTTGCTACGTTTCCATCAGGAAGTTTGTTTAAAATTTCTTAATTCTATCTTACTGCCTGTGAAACTCCCCAAATATTTCCTTTCCCCATGTGATGGACATTTTTTGTGTGTATACAAAACACTAAGTATTTATCTTTTAAAATTTATTCTTGTAAACCAATCTTCATCATTCCCACCCAGGTTACTTTGTGTCTGGGTTCTCCATTCATTTTTGAGATCGTGTGTGTATATACCTGTGTTTCAGATGTTTTTTCATCTGGGTGTTCCCATTCCATTTCTCAAGCAGCATCTCATTTTATTTACTGCCCATATTTCTAACATTTTTAATTCATCTGTGTTTTAATTCCCTGACCTCAACAGTATGGTTTGTTTTCCCCTCACATTTAGTGTAATTTCAGAATGTAATTGTATTGCTGTTTAATCAATCAATGTATGAGGTTTGACGCATCTTACACACAGATTATCTCATTGGGCATTTGGCCACAGCTATATAAAGTTCTCTTTAGAGTTCCCTTTTAAAACTTTCTACTTATTTTGTAATTTGCAAGAGGTTCCTGCCTATGGAGTTAATGGTTTCACTAATACACATTAAGATATTGCAAAAGGTGTTTCTGACATCTATCAAATTATATAAATAATTACAACTTGTAATTCAGTAAGAATTATCCTACTATAATATATAGAAAGGAATGTACAATGCTAATTAGAAAATGATCAATGGGACCAACAATCTTACGATCTTCTGTTTCCATTTGTAGCAGATGTTTTACCCATTTAAGAGAGAAGTTTCTTTAATTTTTTTTTTCCCTAGAGAAGTTTAATGGATAAAAGTAATGCCTAGTTATTCTATCTTTTTTTGGGAAGCCTACCATAAATAGGGTGATCTCAAGTATTCATTATGCTAAGGTCTCTCTGCACAGCAAAAAGGAAGAGAGTGTTTCCTGAGTCTGGCTACAGGGAAATAAAGCAGGTATTGAGTTCATTCTTGCTGAGTGCTATTCTATTCCCCATAGTAGGGCTGATGTAGGATATGTAGTAGTGGCATTATGGCATTTCTTACCTATTGAAAAGAGCTTTTAGGTCCATTAGCAACCAAATACAAGAGAAAACAGATCTGGTATTGCTTAAAAAAAATATGGAAAGCTCTGAACAGAAAATTCTCTTATCAGTACTATTTTTTTTAAGCTTTACCAATTTGCTTGGAGTAATAAAAGACACAAATCTAAACTAATAGCTCCAATTTTGTTTAATTCTATGATTGTCCTCTCTTCTGCAGTAGATCATGCCATCAGAAAAGGCTCCTATTTCTGCAGATGCTACTAAGGCATCCATGGTAACAAAAGTCTAACTTAAAGTTTTCCTCTTTTTTTTTTTTAATTGACAAATATTAATGATTATTAATGAGTCAAAACAAAAATTTTCTCCATCCAAGTCAAGAACTGTGAGATAAATCATCATGTTTAATGAAGAAAGTAAGTATGGGACTGGAAAATGGAGACCAAGCTTAGCTAGTAAACGGAAAGGTGAGGGGTTGGCCTATTTTTTTTTATTTGATTTGTTTGTTCTAAATTTATAGCTGTCTCACAGAGAAAGAGAGGTGAAACCTCCTGGTGCAGCAGGCACAAGCAGGAAGCCTGTCGCTTGTGCTGCTCAGGAGATGGACGTGAGGAGCAGAACAGGCAGCCAAGCCTCTGAAGAGGAAGACATCACTCGTGTTCCTAAGGGACCAAAGAGCACCGAGCAGATTTGAGGTCACTTGGAAATTAGAGTTAACTGAACTGAAGCCTGGGATTTTGAGGACCTGCCTCAGGGACATAGTTCTCCCTCAGGAGAAGTTGTGGATATACCTTGTTATACCGGTGTTGTAAGAAGTTATATTTCTGCGTTTTATTACAGTAAAATTTGCCTTTTTTTCTGAATTTAAAAGCCTTTTGAGCTTCTTTGGGGAGTTCACTGTAGAAAAAGATAAAAGCGGATCTGTCTAAAGGCTTTGGCTGTCTTGGGGTCCCATCAGATGCTCATTGCTTTTTTTTTTTCCCCCGAGGGTTCGTCGTTTGGTAAGCCTGCCTGAGAAAGCATAATTTGACACTGACAGTAGGGCCGTGGCTAAGCAGGAAAGAGAAAGCGTGGCCATCATGGCTTCACCTTGTAAGGAAAACCTGTCACCTTGGCTCTTTCCTATGCAGCAGCTTCAGTGTTCCTGCCAGCTTCTGTTAACTGTAGAAGGTGTAACATTTTTATATCTGCTCTCATTCTCAAGTTAATGTCTTGTTCCTGCCTACCTTATTTATTCTCTACCTGTCTCTTGTTCTGTTGCCGTTATGTTATAAAGAGTGATTTGACTAGTCAAGATGATTTCTTTCATACCGCTGCTATGAGCCAGTGACAATAAAATAGCTAAAAGCAGTGCCCAAAATAGCAGTGCACAGGTATAGGTTTGCCAGAGCGATTTGATAGTAATTACTGTATCTGTCCTTCTGTGGCGTAATGTTACAAGTGAGACCCAGCACTGTGAACAAAAACTGCACTTTTTTCCTTTGATGTATTTTTCTTCGTTCTTTTCTGTTTTTCTTGGGAGCTGGAAACCAGAACAGACCTTAATAGCAATAGAACCAACAGCACCTTCAGCCACCTCAACTTTTTTTCCTTCCCAAATGGTGGGGAGAAGCAATTTTTCACCTTCAGGAACATCAGTCTCAGGATTCACTTCTCATCCTAAAGGCTCTGTGTACCGAGAGAAGAAGGAACAGAAATTTTGTTAAAACAGAAGTCTTGGGATTTGACATTTTCAGTGGTTTGGCTGTTTTACCTCCTTTTTTCTGTACCCCTCTTAGGAGGAAGATTTCCAGTGGTAGTTGTTGCCRTGGTACGAAGCAGGACGAGGTGTTTACTCCATTCTTAAAACTATGTTTATGGTTGTATCGTGAAAAATTATCTCTTCTGACAAGTCAGGCTTGTTTACGCAGAATTAATACAGCACCACTTCTCTTATTCCAAAGTGGAGAAAGGCTCTTTGGGTCATTTCCCATGTGYCAAGGCAAATGTGAGCTTCAGCAGTGCTGGAAAAGCCTTAGAATTAGCTCTGTCCTTCCACTCCCTTGTTAGCTGTTCAAATGAACAACCTCTTCACGCCCTGCCGAGCAGCTGATTGGCCTTGGAGGGAAGAAGCATCTGAAGCAGTATTAATGTTTCATTCAAAATCATGAGAGCCAGGGAGGAGGGGAGGGGAATTAGGGCATTAAAAACCCCAAATCAGTACTGCCTTTTATTTCACCAGGCCCTTTTCTCTTGAGCAGCATCCCTAATTGTTCCCCACACTGGACTTCCTCTCAGGACAGTCTTGCTGATTTTGTGAGATACTTTTGCCAAGGGTAAATTTAACAGTGTACAGAGAGGAGTTCAGCCCTCTCTCTTCCCTTTGCTTTTCTCTCTCCATTCTCCTTTTCTTCTCCCCAGCTGTGTTAACAGTATTTGGTATGATGTATGCTGTATAGGAGACAGAGGAGCAAAGAAGCTGYGCAGTCTCTCCATCCTCTGCTATTTTCCCTTCCTCTATCATCACTGCTGCATAAAGACCTAGTATGTTTACTATGTAAAAATCCCATTTTATTTTCTCAGTAAGCAAAACAGATCAGAAAGCTGTAAAATTAGTGCCTTAAAATGCTATCTCAAAGATATATGAGCAAACTGGATGTGATAAACCAATCAGTAAAGGAGTGTAGTGGAATGCATGACAGCAAGAACAGCCAGCTGCATCTGGGAAATACACAAGTCCATGGACTTCAACAGCATAAAACATGAAAAGCTGTAGAAGAGGAGCAATTCTTACTTTCCTGTAGCAGTCCCAGCAGTTTGAAACATGGTTAGCAGCCATTCCAGTGTATTTATTGGAATCATAACATCATTGATGGTAAAAGAAACATCACCTCAAAGTGGATATTCACATAAGATCTTGGATTCATTGTAAATAGTATAGCACGTGCCAGGGTTATTRAATCTGGAAATGTTGCTAATAAATAAAAATTGTTTTCTTAGGACAGGAGTAGAAAAARTGTTAGATACAGAAGTGTTGCATAACTAGCCCTTGATTAACAAGGAAGGACCCTTTTTACAATGTTTCAAGCAGTACTGTCCCCAGTAAATGACAGCAAATAGGTGCTAAGTCCTTAAGTACTTCTGAGATAAATATTAATATCGCTGAGTTTAAAAACCCAAATGTTGCTTATTCTTTTACCTATTAGATAGTCTTTGGRAAAAAGAGGGGGAAAAAAGCAAGCTTTTACAGAGTATTTCCTGACTCAGCAATTGAATGAAAGGAGCGATGCTGACAGGCTTGGTTCAAGATAACGGGAGGCCTTAGCCTCAGCTAAGGAGGACTATGAACGTACAAAAGGGCATAGGAGATATCTGGCTGTAAATCCTGCGAATCAAATATGTTAATACAAACTTGTTTGATTCAGGGATGTTGTTTAGAAACAGTAGTATGGTTTAGTGGACTGGAATAGATTACTAGCTGGGGACTGTGAAAACTAAGGCTCTTTTCTTAACTGTGCCAGTGATGTGGGGTATCGTCTTGGAGAAATCTCAGTGCTGCTTTTCCCCTGCCCTTTCAGTTGCCTTTTCAGTACTGATACGCAGTTAAAATTCAAGCTAATCCCCTGTCTGTAATCAGCGGAGAAAGCAGGGCATGTCTCCAGTGTGATGTCAGTAAAGCATTGAGCAGAAAACTGCCTAAAAAGCAGCCAAGAGAAAACATTAGGCCCAGGGACTTAGGTGGAAAGTAGTCTTCTGAATAYGGCGCGCTCTATTTCCATAGCGAACAGGCAACAAAAGCCTGTGCTTTGTCGGGGCCTCTCAGCACTTTACTCTTATAAATAATAAACAGAATATATTTTCCTCCTTTGTAGGTTAACAAATAGAAATGTGCCTCTGTTACCAGCAAGGAAGCCATAATTGAGAGGCAGAGATTTGATGGAATACACATTCAAATGGGAATAAATAAAAGCATAAGGAGGATTTCAAAACCTCTGTTTCTGTGCTGGGGTTAATCTGAACGTTTAGCTATGAAATTTATTCATGRTATCTGTTTGCAAGCTTGGATTTATGTTTTCAGACCTAAATCCCATCCCACACTCTAGCCTGCATCTGCCTGTGCAACAGTACTAACAGGGTAACTTTCAGTTATCTTTTGCATATCCCAGCATTTTGCCATTTACTGCCCCTTTTTCAGCATAAGAGTTTCAAACATTTACTTTGATGGCCTGGGTTGGATTGCAAATGCACATCTCAGCATGATAGCATTTGAGACTGAAACTGAAAGGACTACTATAAAGGTAACCCCGTTCACATTATTGTAGCAGAAATGCACAATACAAAGTATGTTTCTTGGAGGGAGAAGCCTTTTTAACATGCCCTCATTCTCCAGTTTGCCCCMCACACACACACGTTTGGGATTAAACACTGTATTTTTACTGACTCAATTTACTTGTTATTAAGGATGTATATTTGTTTATTGATGTCAGTTGTATATCTCAACATGCATGTTCTGCTCATGTTTAAGAAACTTAAAAAATGAATCACCCACCCCTTACATGAAGTCCTCTAGAGAAATTGTTTAACAGTGAGGTAACTCTACTCAGCAACCCGCTAACAGCCTGACTTTCAGAAGTCTGGAAGTTTGGAACATGCAGCTCTTTGAAGTGCATGGTCCTTTTCCCTTCTTCTTCCTTTCCCCCTTCCCTTTTTCTTCCTTTATGTCAGTTTTTTTCTTAAGTGAATGTAATCTTGTCCTTACAAGTGAAATGTTTTCTGTTTTCTTAACATTCACATTTTAGTCATTCAAAAAATTATTCCTTTTTCCTACATTCATCTGAGTTTCTATAATTTTGGGGCAAAAACTTAATCCTGCTGTCAGTCAGATTTCAAAAGCTGCTAAACCGGAGCCACTAAATCTGACCTCGTGACTTCTGTAGTACTACTTTCACTCAAAATAATCTCGGAGAGTAAAATTTTCAAAGAAACGTACATGAGTGAAACTACTCATACCTCACTGAAACTGAGTGATGTATAAGCCCTTCATATATTTTTGAAAATCCAAGACTTATAGTTTGTGGTTGCATAAAATAAGAAATGGCTTCTGTTCAAAATAGTTATCCCAGTGTCATAGTGATCCATTTTGAATGGTCTCATCTCATTTATTCCATTTTGTCTTACTTGAATAATAAATGTATGCTATAACAAGAAATTAACAAATTCTTCCTTAAAAATAAAAGAATGTGTTCAATTTTTCCCCTCAATGCTATGCACTGTCAGCAAAAGTTAGAAATTTACAGTGTGAAAGGTAATCTTCTCTAGCTTAGTGAGGCAAATACAGGTTGTTAAATGTCAACCTGAGGGTGGGAATAGTGTTAATTTAAAGGAAATAGGATCACAGACACTTCCTGAGAGAAGGATGTATACAAGCACCTGATTCTAAAGAGAAGATTTAAAATAATGTTCATGTAATATAGTTTTATGTATATTTTTCATAATATAGTCAAACTATCAGAAGTGTGGGGKTTTTTTTTAATCTCATTTTCTTTATTTTTGGGGGCCATGTGGGGCCAGGATAAGTAGTGGAAATTGGTGGGTGCCTTATCTACCTACGGATGTTGGATGACAAAGAAAAAAGTACTAAGTGTTCAAAAAAATTACCCTAAATTATTCAGCTGAAGTAGCTGAAAAATTAGCAAATCCCATCAGCGCATTCCAGTTAGCAAGGAAAGTGGGTTGTAGCTGTCTCTGGGGAGCTGGGAAGAAACCCACATTACTATTTTTAGTTGGGTTTTTTTTCTGGGCAAGAATAAAAAATGTAGAGGCCAGAAGATGGCAAAACAGTGGCTAGAAATTTACCATCCGTTTACCCTGTTACATATGTTTGTTTCTCCCTTAGAAGTAGCAGAATTCTTGGAGTTCTTCAAAACCCAAGGAATTCCCCAGATCTGAGAGCAATCCAGCTGAGCAATTCTTGGGGGAGGAGAGAAGACATGAAAGCTGTGGGTCAGTGTTTCCACACAGTTTTCTTAAGTATCTCACTGCTGTGGTATTACGGTTTCTGGGAACAAGGGGCTGCTACCAACATTGTCTTCTTTATACTCTCTGTAATTCTGAGAGGGAGGTAAGGAGAGCAGTTGTTCTCCCCATGGAACAGGCCTGAGGAAGAGCAGCCATGAGTCTGCGAGAAGAACGTTGCAAAGTTGATGGTCCTTTCTGTACATGCCATTTGTTTATGTACACCCACCTGGAGGGACTGTCGTATAACATGGAGGGTGTATCAGTGATTATAATTGAACTAGTCTTAAAAAACTATGCCGTATACCGTGATTATAATTTCTCTCTCTGGTAAGGTTGTTTATCCTCTTTTTCTTATTTATTGCTTGAGTGAACCTAATACATTTGAAATTATGTTTTAGAAGAAGTCAGATATTGTGCAACTGGTGGTATTTCACTGCAGAATAACCCCTGAAGGGATCTGTAATCCCCTGGTACTAACATCATCTAATAGTGAGCCAAACTGAATAATAAGCTCAGTGCTATGAACACAGCTTCATATTCAGCCTCATTCTGTTTTAGTTAGCATTGCCTAGTAATTAATTATTATTCTGTATTTATTCTGTCAATGACATCCAGAGGCTGGCCTAAACACGCTCAACCCGCTGGCAGCGGCGGCAGCGGCAGCGGCAGCAGCAGCAGCAGCAGCATATATACCTGTGGATGTTTTGTTCTCTCTCTATAAATGTGTGCTGTAGACTGTCTCTTAAAAGATTTGTTAGTAAGTCTTCCCTGTAGCTAAACACAAGAAGACAGTACATGCTGGACATCAGTCAAAGACGCACAGTGACACATAGCTTACTAATTACTATTAATGTTTACAGGATTTGGAACGTCCTAATTGACTTTGGCACTGAAAGTGCAGTCTGTTAAATTGCTTGTCACCTTTGTTGCATCCTAGGTCTCACTGAGAATCTCATATGCAATTAACTGTAATTGCTATACTGTATTTATTCTAAAGTGCACAATACATTACTCTTTTGTTGTTTGGATCTCAAAATTGGGGAGTTAATTGCTTAAAAAAATACAATTCAAAATAAGGGGATCTTTGTGGTGAGGGTTTTTTTTCAGAGTAGAAAAATACAAAGATTTTAACATAGTTCATGTTCCAAACTCATAGTCCCCCTGTACTTGAAATCTCACTAACTTCAGGGAGAGTGACTTGCGCATAAAGACACGACAGGTAAATCTACATTACCAACTTGTGTGGCACAACGAGAGGAGTCTTGATTTGCTGCACACCATTCTGGTTATAGGACTGAATGTCCCTGTTGTGCTGCTACCAGCAGTGAAACTTGTGCCAGTTGCCAGTTCAAGGCAGGCATCAGGCAAGCCTAGAGCACTAACTGCAGGAGGACCCTGTGTCCACATTGCCGAACTCTGGGGTCTAGCTTCAACCTTGGTTCCACCAGGAGGAAAATGACTTCAAACACACCCACCAGTGGTGTGTCTCACTCGAGAGTACTGCCAGGCGCCAAGTATAGATACAAGGCAAAGCTGCAGCAAAAAGAATCCTTCCCCCCCCCTCAATGCTAAATCACTAATGTGGACACATCCTGTGTTATTTAGGAAGACTCCRGCTAAAGATGCTGAAACAAATGGTTATGCCGTCTGTAAGACAGGGCAATTGTTTTCTGCATATGGAACTGTACAGTAATTCTTGAAAGGAATATATTTCCTCCACATATTCTAGGTTACAAGGTGGAAGAAGCACTGAATTGTTCACATCAATTCATCTGCCACTTTGGCCTGGCAATACTTTCTATTTAAACAGCCAAAGCTCCAGAATTAACATGGACTGTAGAAATCTCAACAAAAGAAAGAGCTTTGCCAAGAAGCAGTCTAGGACAGCAAAAAAGTGAAGCCCTTCCTACAGATAAAGGACAGGAATCTGCAAAATTTTCCTTCACGGAAATGGAGAGCTACATTGTCTCTTGATATCACCCAGGGTTTGGATGTTGGAGCACAGGTTTGTTTTTGACAGAAAAGACTGACAGCGCCTGCGCTTTTCATTTCATAGTGGATTGTTCAAGGAGCAGCTAATCATAAGTTTCCTTGCTGTCCTTTTTAAAGCAGAGGATACACTTTAGTTCCTCGTATTAAGAAACTAGCTGTTCTAATTTTTCTGGAGAAAATAATTTCAGGAGATAAGATACAGATCTAGCTAAATTAACTTAATTAAAGAAAATGCAAATCCAGTAGAATGAGAGTGTAGATTCTACTTGCTGCAAGCACAAAATATCTCCAAGAGTCTGGATATGACAAGTAATGACAATAATTGCACATCTAAAATATTAGAAATATCTTCTATCAGAATGCAGGATGAAAACAGAGACTATTTGATTGGAATTTGTTTACCTACTGCAAGTGGAAAGAGAAGCCTAAATATCATGGACTGATTTCCAGCACATTCAAACTATTTTAGAGCTTACTTTTAATCCAGTTAATTATTTTGCTATTCTCCATTCAATTAATTATCAGATTAAAGTTCTTATATAATATGTAAAATGGTGTTTTGATAATAAAAGATTATAAAAGAAATACTGCAGAGTTTGCTTTAGAATAAAGCATAGCAAGATTGAAATCTGCAGAATCGCAGGTTCAAAGAGGCTATTAACTTTGATAGCAATTACACGTACATGTATATATCACAAGAAGATGGGATATATTACATGGGGTATGGAAGACTAGTACAAATCTTTACTGTAGGAATCGTTTAGGATTGTACATAAATACCATTGCTTGGATTTTCTGCTTAGATCTTCCAGCATTGGTACATTTACCAAAACCTATGTTTCATTTTTTTGTTACAGATGTTGATCGTAATTGCTTTTTATGGTATTTCAGGCTTCCTGAGATCTACTCTGAAAAAAAATAAATTCTTCTGTTTTGCAACCTAAGAATTGATGCTCAGCAGTCCCTTTATGCTGCAGAGTATGGTGACATGGCTTTTCAGTTGTCTGTACCACTTTCTTTCTGTAAAAGTCTGTTCATTGTGTCAGTTGGTACTTTACGTGTGGTGGCAATATGCCTGTTGTCTCATAGAAAGCAGGTGCATTTGGAGAGATGACAGCTTTCTCAGAACTCAATTATTTAATTAACTCATTTATAACGAGATTATTTGAAAAAGCCATACCATCTGTTCAGTGGTCAAAATCCTGCTTGTGTGCTAAGCAGTGATTATTAAACTCTCTGCATCCCTTTCTATTTAGTTGTATGCTGTTTCACTAGAAGCAACTGGAAAGTTGCTAGACTCAAAATTAGAAGTGAGAAGATCCAGGTTCCATTTTTAATTTTTCAACTGGTTTACCTAATTTCACTTTGAGCAACTGTGCTGCATCTTGGTTTCTGTTGCCCATTTGTAAAAAGACATTTAAATAACTAAAAAAGACTTTAAATAACCTATTTATAGAACAAGGGAAAAAGCTACTTAGTGATAATTTAACAGCTTTGTTCTACAAGCTGCTTGGTAATGTGGATAGAAAAACACTACAAACAATTCTTCAAATATCCATTAGGGTTTCTAAACACATTTGTTGCACTGTTTACATTCCATTAACATTTGTCAGATTCAGATTTACTCCCAATGGTTTTAACTGTGTATGTCCAGACACTTGGAGAGAATACATGCGAAATTTTAATGAATAATCCTTCATTTTTTAAAAAAATAATTTACTCATCCTATCAGCAATGGCAACATTACTAATTAGTTAAATAAGGACAGAAGGCTGTCATTTATGTCTCATGGATATATAGCAGAGGTCACTAAGCTGTTAAATAAAGACAAAATCTGAAAAAAGATAGCTTGCACATTTCTCTTAAAAATCTTTTAAATTACATCTTTCTCTTAAAAATCTGGATTTGCATTTCTTTTCCCATTCGTGTAATATTTGAAGTTACTGGAGGAAAAGACTTATTTTTAATGGACCTTCTTGTCATCATCCAAGAGGGTGGGAGGCATACTGTTAATTGATGGACAGTAATGATGAATACATCATCCATCAGAGAGGTAGTCTGAAGACATTGACAAGAAGGGTGTCAGATGACACCTTATCTTAATCACTCCTGAATAGTTACACTCCTGGGCATACACTAAGCCTGCATGTAGCTGCTAGTAAAAATCAGGGTATCCTAGGTGCACAGAGGATTTCTTTTTGTAATTCTGAGGTCACTGTGATGAGTCATCAACCAATGACTTTTTCATACAATCATAGAGTAGAATTGTTTAGGTTGGAAAAGACCATATGGTCATCGAGTCCAACCGTTAATGTAACACTGCGAAGTCCACCGCTAAACCATGTCCCTAAGCACCACGTCTACACATCTTGTAAGTACCTCCAGGGATGGTGGCTCAGGACCTGTATGATCAAGGAGGGAAGCTTGCATTTGGCAGTGCTTTCTCACACAACTCATCACAACTAAGTCAAAATGAAGTAAGGTCCCTACAGTAAACTGTGGCTCCAGCCTTACAGATCTGAGAGTTGTTGTCCCCCTCAATATCTATTTTACTCATCAGAACTTAGTAATTTTTTAAAACACCAAAGCCCTAGAGGCAACATCATTTATTAAGCTTATGTCAGTGGTCACTTTCTATGAATTTAATATATACTTCAGAATCTTAGCTTTCCACCCACGCTGATATATCTTAGACTTGGGATGTACATGTGTGAGTGTGTGTATTGGAGGGGAGGGATGGAGTGAGGGAGAAGAACAGAAAGCAAAGGAAAAACCTTTGAACACACAAAACAATGTAAATCGGTATGGAGCCATCTGCCTGAGTCTGCGGTGTTTGAAAAATGGAGTGTATGAACTGCTCCTGTTCATTATCATTGAGGGAAGTAGATCAAAAATCTTCAGGACACTTTTAAAATATTAACTGTTAATTTTTTAATTGCTGAACATTTTTAGATGCATTGAAGTAACACACTTCTTCACAGTGGTTGATAGGGGTAAATAGGGTTCAACAGGCAGTCATTGCTATAAATGACTTCTTGTATGAAATGTAAGAGCTTCTGATCCTTTCACTGACCTTAGAGTCTCTGGTGCTCACAAGTGCATGTTTCCTTATTTGTGCAAAAAGGCTCACAGTGTTTCTGAAATATCTAAAATAAAAACACTTCCTGCTTTTCTTAGGTGCAAAATGCACCATGAGGCCCCTTGCAGCTTTTGAAACCTCCAGACAGATGCAAAGCTAATGTATTCACTTACTATCAGCCTTAAAACCCTGAAATGCTGAAGGTTTAGTATCATGACCTTTATGTCAAGATGAATGAAAAACAAATGAACTTCTGACTCAGCAGGCCTTTCTGAAGGATTGTGTTTGTTAGAAAATGTCCCTGTTTTTACATATAGGTGTAAGGGCAAAAATAAGCTGTTTTCCATAAAAGCTGAAACATCTTAATCTCGACAGTTGCCAGAATTTCTAGCCTTCATGAACTAGTTATTGATACTGTTCTTTGGCATTTATATATTATAATCTGACTGTTTCTATAGCACACAGTTATGGGTATTGTTGACAGGAAGGTACAAGAGGGATTGGCAAATTTAGAAGTTAACAGCACATAGGGTTATATCGAGCTTTCATCTTTGTCCCTTGTCCACCATCTGTCTCCTCCTAAAGATTTGTTTTCCCTGTGAATCCAACAGATTCTCAGAAACTCCTGACCTTTCATAGTATTGAGCGTGGCCCTTTGACCATGTGGTAGGGCCAGGCTTCTCCAGGTATAACTCTGCCCAATTTTACTTAAGGAATTTAAGGACACGTTAATACATTAATCTTCAGCAGTCACTGACAACAGTTTGCATCACATCTGTGACTCAGACTGACATCTAGATTTCGGAGTAGCAATCCCGTGGTTACTTCACTGATCGGATAGTAAATGAATGCTAAAATGCACTGTTCTGATTTATTATTTTCTTAATTTTTTCTTTTTTTAATCTATTATAGCTCAATAAAAGTGCTTAGATCAGCAGCTGTAAAGAGTAAAGCCCTGAATTTATCCCTACAGTCAACTAACTTGCTATTCAGTGAGAAAGCCACATATTTGGACGCCTCTTGCATGATATGGAGTAAGAATACTGACAAGCCTCAGAAAGTTGGGCAGTGAAGATCATTACCATCCTTCTCAATATCAAAACTTCAATGCATTCATTTCTGTAACCCAGTGTGCAGTTTGGGTGCACTCACTGGAACAAGAGGATTAGACTCTACTGCTTTCTTCTTGGTAACAAATCTTGACCAGGGTGGGTCCATTAATCTGGGATGGGTGGGCATCTGTCACTACTACGCGGTGTTTAATATTTGCTTTAGCAAATGGTCATAATTGTTTGTCATAATTACAGTATATCAGCTTTCCTCTCCATAAAACTAGTTAAATACAAGAAGAAAAACCCCTCAAGCTTTCCAGTTTCAATTTTACATTCACAACTAAGTACAACATGAAATTGTGTAGTTCATAAGAAAACTTCAAAGAGTTGTTGCTACTAGTTCTTTTTACAGATCCCTTTTAATATAAGAAATGTCTTGCACAACTGTACAATTACACCCAGGAAACCAGAAATCCAGATATGTTCAATTCTTACGCAAAGCATACATTACTTAGTATATGCTTTGCAAAAATAAGCAAGTTGAAGTTCTCCTTTGTATTTGGATTTGCCAAAATTAGGAAGGCTTCCAAGAGCATCTCAGCTTTAAAATAATTACTTCCTAGGAATGAAAAAGCAGAAGAGCAGTCTGAATGATAATTTTTTATCAAATCTGTTTCTCAATTCTATTCTTTAGCCATTATGTTTTTAAGCTGTTTCACTTTAGATTTCTTTTGATTTTCTGCTCTTAGTTTCTCTGTTTTCATATCTGTTCTGCAATTTTCTCTTAGACAGTATTTTAGACAGACGGGATTTCCAGAACTACCCACTAGTCATAGCCTGTAGAAGCCTTGAACTTGTTTCTTTTGCTCTTTGGAGATGAAGACGAGTGTGGATGGGAAGGAAGTATATTCCGTATATTTTTTCTAACAGTAAATTCATAGTAAGTTGATCTGATTGTAAATTACTAATTCATTATTTTTCCTAGTAGTAAATATCCCCGTCAGGAAGTCTTCCATCACATATTATGTTCCTAATACATATGGATCAGGGCAAAAAGCTTCGTTTTATAAAATGGGAACCCTAAGTTCACAAAGAACAACAGATACATAATACATTCACCATTTTCTGAAATACTTCTTCAAAAAAAAGTCAATGTGAGCATTACAGTGCATCTGACTCTTCATCTGAGAAGAGTACATGCTTTCAAAGCTGTCATTATTTCCCTTTACATCAACAGCTCCGTCGTAAAAGAATAATCAGGCTATTTAATCAATTTAAGATGCTAGTGGTTTGTGATAGTTTACCTTTCAGGAAGACTAATGTGTAATAAGTCCAGGACAATCAGTTAATGTGAAGAAGTCCTAACGAGAGCAGTTTGAGAATATTGTAAACTATCTTTCTAGTCTAGATATTATGTAGCGATGAGAGTGCAGTCATTCAGGGGAAAAAAAAAAAAGACCAGCCAAACTGAAAAACAGATACAAACATCTCATTAGGTTTGTGAAGGTCAAGATAAGTAATAAATTTCCTCTTTATCCATATCAGTCTATGCAGGCAACTTTCCTGAAGTCCCTTGTGAGGTTTCAACACTTGTGGCAACCTTTTTATGATCTGCCAGTGTACAGAAAGCAAATGAATTTTGGCCCTTCCTTAAATGTAAAGCAAGGATTGTAAATATTGAACCACTGTGATGTGCCAAACTGCCATAATATAGATTAGAGTAGTTGATTCTGAAAAGGAAGCTGATTAAATAATTGACCTCATTTCCATTCCAAGCAGTCTGACTTTAAAGAGAAGCTTGCACTTTTATTCTACATAAATTGCCCAGAAGAGTAATACTGTCTTCTTATTTCTTACATATTTATTTCCTAAAAAAATGAAATGAAGAAAGTAAGGTTCAAAAATAGACAGATAATTTTTTTAGGTTATTCAAAATTAGAAAGGCTCATGGTTTCCACTGGGATAAGAAAATTACAGAGACAAGTAGCCAACGGATAGATGAAATTCAATGCTTCCAATAGAAAAGAAAATGGAAATTTGGAAGAAAAATATGTTATATAGATTTGTTCTAGAACTATAAGAGTGACGCAACTCCTATTAATCATTATGGCTAGTTCTGTGAAAATATTTTTTCATCATATTACATCATATTCATCATATTATAGATGTGTGTGTGTATATTTACATATACATGTCTTTAGATATGAATGTGAAACTTAAACTTTGCTAAAGGTCACTTTAGTGGTCTGTCCACATCTCTCTCATGGTCCTTGAAAGTCATTTAATGCCACAAATTTTCCCACCAAAAGAAAGTCATTTAGTGAAACGTTTGGGTACTTTTTTTTTTGTTTTTCCCCTGGAAAGATTGTGCCCCAAAGGGGATCAAAATTAAAAGGAATTTGTTAAAAATTTGCAGAAAATGTTGCTACTTCATTATTTTTTATAACATACCCCTGTAACTACTGTTCTGAGCACTTTGGTACAATATTACTGTACAGTTTTATACAAGTGGGAAATGAAATGCTTCTCTGTCATTTCTTTTAGTGCTCTCAAATGCTGCTTTAGTATTTATTGCAACTTACTGGGCTTTCAAGGACTATAATGGAATTTAAAGCTTATTGGCATGGTTCAAATAAGCTGTTTGCTCTTCTTCCATAACCTGGGGACTTCCTGCTACTGGCTATATATTGCAGAAATAAATCGCAATTTCTCTTCATTATTATTCATAGGGTCATAACATTCAAGATTAATGTTTGCTCTGATGGCTTATTCATGAAAATGTTCACAAATCTCAAAAGTTTCATACTTTTTAACACATACAATTTGTTCAAAAATTTCTGCTGGAAAGCATGGTTGTTCTTTATTCATTCGTCATCACTCATTTCTCTATTAAAACCCTTCATTCTGCCAATGAGGGAACATACACAGTATTTGCCAAAAGTGACTAGTCACTTTCTACACTAGATGAGAAGTTAAATTCTTCAATAACCCTATGAACTACTATTTTCCATCCCCTAAAAAAAAACAGGATAAACATTTGCAAATTATTAATTAGCAAGTCGGTTCACTTTGTGAATGATCCTACAAGAAAAAAAAAAGTCTAAGTGTATCATATTACTTATTCCAAGCAAATAATTAGTCTGATTCTATTTAACATATCCCAGGAAGTAGCAGAGCAAGTGGGTGGGTGGAAATGTGCATTACAGCTCTTGACTACAGTCATGGGAACTGTAACTCTTACAAAGCACAGCTACTCAGTTTTTGCACCATGAAGACCTAACAGGCCTGATGGTCATACGAATTTGCAGTATAAATGTACACCACAAAAATTTCTTTCCCACTCAGCATATCACCAGCTTCTCCTTTTAGCTAACAAACTACAAGCATGTCTCAAATGCCAAATGGCTTTTAGAAAATTTCATATTCGTTCACTCCAGCTACATTTCCTGTCCTGCAAATGTAGCACCGAAACTGATTCTGCCTAACAGGATGCAATAGAGCCGTCTAAGCCATCTCTGTGTCATGTTACAAAGAGAGTACTTGACAATCTGGCATGATATCTTTAAAACTGGTGTCCTCTCTTCTGTTATGTTATTATTTTCGCAYTTTACCCAGATTACACTATATAATTCTTTTCACTGAATATTACAAGACCAAATGTATACAGTAATTTTGCATATTTTATCAGTTGTGCGAAGTATGTATTCAGAGAGAATATGGTAATAACCAAAAGAACCAAGTCTGAGGCATGGGAACCTGGATAAAACTTATTACAGTTGTGTATATGCAGTCATGACAAATTTTATTTTCTAGTATGCTTTGTCTGTATCCATGTTTCTTGTGAAACAGAAGCTTTAGCTTTCACAAGAGGAACACCATAATTCTTTGTCAGTAGATACTACTGCAAGATGTCAGAAGGAAACATGCAAGCCCTTAAACATATGACTCCTCTCAACTGTGTCGTTAAGAATCACTGCTCATTCAGCTAGCTGTCTGATTAATAAAGACATTTTTTGTCACTTACAAACTCTAGCAGAATATTATATGTCAGCTAAGTTGTCAAGGAAATTTGCACTAATGCAATTTCTAAATATTTTAAGAGGAAATAGATGTGCAAACAAGAAGAAATTCTTCTTAGAACAAGTTTAAYTTATTGGATTACAGATGTTAAGCTTTATTGTAGAGACTGATCAGTTTTCTTCAGCAAGTATACTTTTGAGTGTTGTGTTCACAAACAATTTTGATTGCAATTAATAAACTATCTCAATGTGAAGCCACCTTCCCTGAATTACAAACAAAACATTCTGCTTACATAACTTTTCTTCTTAATAAGCAAAACTAAAATCTTTCTGCTGCTACAAAATAAAAAAGAATATTTTGCTATGTTTTGAGTCCTTTTTTCCTGTATATGAATGTCCATGAACAATTTGCTTTAGTTTTTTTTTGCTTAAAGCTCTAATTTTATGATCTTGCCAATAAACTATTATGTCAATCTTGTCAAGTTCTGAATTATATCACAGCAATTGCTGCTGGAAAAATATTCTGAGCAAACAAATCTCTATTGCTTATGCACTTTTTATTGTAAGTATTTTGTATGGCCATTTAGTAATTCTGATTTCATATTGAAATTGTGCTATGGAATTTATGTACATTTAAACCAATTGATAATTACCTTGGTGAAATCCTAGGATTATATTTCATTGATCTAGTTCATTTATGAAACTTGCTAATTTTAAGCAATACCTGGAAAAAACATTACACAAATTTGTAACCCAAGCAAAGCAGATGAAGAGAAAGCACACACTGGTAAACTGGAATTTGGAACACTATTTAGGAATAAAAATATATGCAAGTCACTCAGAAGATCAGAACAGTATCTTAACCAACACACAAGCTTCAAGGCTAAGGCCTACCTATAAGATGTAGAACACATAACTTGAAAAAAAAATAGTCACTAAAAGCTAATAACAGCCTCAAATACCGGTAAAGCCCAGTTACAAATACGTTTTTAGATCATGGAAAATGTTACTACTATATGAAACCCTGACACTGATCTCACTTAGGCCTGTTTTGTTCATCCACATTCATAAATTTCAGGGTCAGACAGATAAGAGTTGGAGTATGTATGTGTAATAATATAATCTGAGATTCACTCCCTTGGTTTTCAGCTGCCTTTAAAGAATTTCCCGGAAAGTTTCTAAACACAGTATTAAGGATAATTAACTCTGTTCAGGAATATTTCAGAGAAGAATATATTAGCTGAGAATTATTCCTTTGTCTCAGGAGTCTTTGCAAAGAGACACCTTTCATCCTGAACAAGTGCCAGCTATGTTAATTAAGAAAAACTTGTGAAGCACAAATGAAACTACACTGCAGTATTAGGTTAAAACTGCCTCAGTAAGTACTTCAGATACCTCATCCAAACAACAATTTTCCTCTGGAAAAGTTAGGGTCTTAGACTTCTAGGTTTAAAAAAAAAAGTTGCTCTTACAGTGCAATTACTAAGCTGAATTATGGCTAACCCTCCCTAGATGTACTTGCATGGAGGAAAGACCATTTAGATTTTCAAAAGCACAGCTAGGATTTAAGCAATAGGCACTGATGTTTCCATTGTTTTTCAAGAAGTTAGATGTCTAACCACTTCATATTCCTTAAAATCTCCCCCTAAGCAAGAACTTAATGAAAGGAGGAACATTTTTTTCTCTGGAAATAACAGCTTGAAATTACCATTGAATTTGGACTGAATCACATTCACAAAGATTGACTGATTTGTCCCAATATATCCTAAAGTTTAGTAACATGATTATTCAGAACAAGTTAATTTTATCGTTTTCTATGTGACTGAAATGTTGAATTGGATGCCTTTTGAAATTTGTTGGGTTTTAAATGAGAAGAGATTGCTTGTATTGGACTAAAAATATCTGTATTGCAAGATTTTAAATTGCTAAGATTTATTTCACTTCTTGCTAGCCAAACTTCACCGAATAGATCAATGTGTATATTACAATAATGCTGGAATATCTGAATACTCATTTTAATAAAAAGAGAAGAGTAAATAAGCATAGAGAAGAAAGCTTGTTTTATTTCAATAAGAACTTGTTAAAAGAACTCTCCCAGTTAGGATTTCTGGTAAAACTCTTTCAGCTTCAAGTTAAACCAGATTACAGCCAGTTTGTTGGCAAAGGAGTTCATTTGATAGAACACCGACTGCATGCAGGCAACCAAAAACTTGATTACCCAAATAATTATATTCTTGATTAGCAGTTCCTTTGATCAAATGTCCTGTCTATGCCTGGTTGATAAGAAATTCTGGGTTGGTTTTTTTTTCTTCACGTGTTTGTTCTTATTTGCATCTTTTTGAGTCAGATGAATTCAAATAGTTTACCTTGTGCCTTTTGTAACTCCAGTTGCATATCTGGACACATGCATTGGTCTGCGTTAGCTATTGATGTCTCCCATTGTTGGCTAATTTAGCTATTTGATTTTGTATAATATTTAGAAATCCAAATGGTAACTTAATAAACAGAAGAAGGAGAAAAAATATTTCCTTACTTGTTTCACGTATGAACAGACAAAACCACCACTATTGTTGCTGTATTTCACATGTCTTAATTTTTTGGTAAGTTTTGTCAACATCAGAGTTTTAGAGGGTAAGGCACAATCATTTATGCCAGAAAAAACAAGCCACAAGCCTGCAATTTTGTACTGTCGGAATTTGAATGGAATCATTATACATTTACCTTTGGTCTTACAACTTTCAATACTGAACAAGAAACATGCAATATGTATGTATACATTCAACACTAACTCAGATTCTTTTGGAACAATCTATGATTTCATTCAAAGTCAATATAAAAGCTTATGTTCAGTAGATCTATATTAAAAACCTGTGCAATATAAACAGAGGCATAATTTTGTTTCTTTTTTTTACTAGATAATCTACAAAGTGCAGTTATATCTTAGAGCTTTATTGATATTTTTGTATTGTGATCTAAAAATATTACCCACTTAGTATCTTAACCCTACCAAAATAAAATTACGTTGTTAGCCTATTTGAGGATGATCAAACATTGGAATAGGTTGCCCATAGAGGCTGTGGAGTCTCCATCCTTGGAGAAATTTTGTCTGGGCATAGTCCTGGGCAGCCTAGTCTACGTGACCTTGCTTGAGCAGAGTGTTGAACTAGATGATCTGGAGGCTCCCTTCCCCAATGATTCTGTGATTCTGTTTAATAGGGTAATCTGAAGATGAGAATTTATATTCCCATCATACAGTCTCTTGATATAGAGAGTGGGATTTTTGTTTTTTGTGTAACATACCCACTTTAAAATTTAAGTAAAAAATAAAAAAAARWTCCAGCAATGACTCCGTAACCAAACTGAGTCTTTTTGATAAAGCTGTCATAGAACTGATTGTAATAAAATCTGTCACAGAAAGGCCATGCTCATCTCTCCAGTCTGTTATAACTGATGATGTGATCCATTGTTAGAAAACTGTTTCRCTTGCTATTTCTGCACTGTTTTTAACCTTGTGATTGCTACCAAAAAATGAACAAATGCACTAATTATGCTGATAAGCATAGGAGATTAATAAGAAATTGAAAGTCAGTGGAGTAAAAGGGATTCAAACATGATAACCTGGTCAAAAATTGATGGGTACATCAGAATATGTGTAAGACATGCCATGAGCAAGATATTCAGAGAGCCTACGTGCCCATGGCCTTACTRCAAACTACAGCTGGGGTATCTGAGTTGTTATAACTGCATGGAAACAATAGCAGTGTCTTTCAAGTCCTGTAACAATGAAGTTACAGTCTTAATAGACAAAAAAAAAAAATCAGATGAAGCTCCCTAGTCCTGAGAATGTATAATCTGGGGCCACCCTGAAGATCATAGAATCATAGAATGGTTTGGGTTGGAAGGGACCTTAAAGATCATCTAATTCCAACCCCCCTGCCATGGGCAGGGACACCTTCCACTAGACCAGGTTGCTCAAAGCCCCATCCAGCTTGGCCTTGAACACTTCCAGGGATGGGGCATCCACAACTTCTCTGGGCAACCTGTTCCAGTGCCTCACCACCCTCATAGTGAAGAATTTCTTCCTTGTATCTAATCTAAATCTACCCTCTTTCAGTTTAAAGCCATTACCCCTTGTCCTATCACTACATGCCCDTGTAAAAAGTCCCTCTCCATCTTTCTTGTAGGCTCCCTTCAGGTACTGGAAGGCTGCTATAAGGTCTCCCYGGAGCCTTCTCTTCCCCAGGCTGAACAACCCCARCTCTCTCAGCCTGTCTTCATAGGAGAGGTTCTCCAGCCCTCTGAACACCTTCATGGCCCTCCTCTGGACTCACTCTGTCTTCTTATTTTCTGTCTGTCAAAAGGCCTCCTTTACTGGTGTATGAAAGTACATTGCAGAGGATGTGCTTATAAAAATTAACTGTATGTATATGCAATTGCATTGATTRGTTCCTTTAACCCATTTTAAAAGTACATGTTTTTAACAAAAAATTTGGACTTACTTTGTATGGAACACATTACCCATTATTAAAATGCTGTAATACTATCCAGGTATTCTGATATGCTGGAATTTGGGAGCTCAGGTCACGCTGCAGCCATGATCAAGAAGCTACACCTATGAAATTTTGACTTGGATTCATATCAACACCTCAGGCTGCACCAGGAAGGAGATCAATGCAAGTACCTATGGCACAGGGGTCTTCCTTGTGTTCATGAGATTCTCCATTGCAGAGCATCAGGAGCTCATATCAATGCAGAGTAGATACAGAGAGTAGATATATTAGTTAGCCACTAATGGAACTGGCCAAATGCTAAAAGTGAGCACAGATGATCATCAAAAACATGGCGAAACGTGCACACTAAATTTATATGTTGCAATGCTACTGAAAAAAACTGTTCCTTCTGAAATACTCAGCACCATTCCTCACTGCTCCCAACGTCCATGCCTAGCCTTGCCTATAGTGCTTGCCTGCACTTTGATTCACAGTTGCAGTTTAGACTTACATCAGATACTGCTCTGGAAAACACATTGCACTAATTCTGGTGAAAGCACAGTGAATTGAGAAGCAGCTGGATTTTTGAGGAACACTTTCTGTGCTGCAGATCTCTGATTTTTGTAAGGACTGTTGTGGTTGAACCCCAGCTGGCAACTCAGCACCACATGGCCACTCGCTCACTCCCCTCCAGTGAGATGGGGGAGAGAATCAGAAGGATAAAAGTGAGAAAACTCATGGGTTGAGAGAAAGACACTCAAGCAAAGCAAAACAAGGAATTAATTCACTGCTTCTCATCAGCAGGCAGGTGTTCAGCCATCTCCAGGAAAGCAGGGCTCCATCACGTGTAATGGTTACTTGGGAAGACAAACGCCATCACTCCAAACGTCCCCCCCTTCCTCCTTCTTCCTCCAGCTTTATGTGCTGAGCATGACRTCATATGGTGTGGAATATCCCTKTGGTCAGTTGGGGTCAGCTGTCCCAGCYGTGTCCCCTCCCAMCTTCTTGTGCACCCCCAGCCTACTCGCTGGTGGGGTGGGGTGAGAAGCAGAACAGGCCTTGACYCTGTGTAAGTGCTGCTCAGCAATAACGAAAACATCCGTGTGTTATCAACACTGTTTCCAGCACAAATCGAAAACATAGCCCCATAAGAGCTACTATGAAGAAAATTAACTCTATCCCAGCCAAAACCAGCACAGRACAAACAAGTAAAGACTTCTTCTGCTCTCATTACAAAGCAGAAGAAATCACTGGCATCAGATGAGTACTGCTACCACATGGGAATACAGATAAACAGGCTTAGAAAAACTGAGACATCTGGAAAGATAGAGTAAAAATTATACAGAAAATACAGTATGTAACAGTACAAATGGCTAATGTAAAAGCAGCTCCAGGATGCAGCCAAAAATCTCTTCACTTGGGACTGCACTCACCCCAGCTATTCACACTGGATCTGCCCAGTTGCTGAAAATTGCCAGCCAGGTGTGCAGTATCTGAAAATTACTGTCCAATGAGAGGTAACAGTTTAGAGCACTGCCCTTTAGCCCCACTGTCTTTCATAGAAGTAAAACTGATACATGACTGTCCCTTTTCCATCCACAGAAACAAAAATTTCACACAAAAAAGGTTCCTAAGGAGTCAGAAAGAAGTAAAACCAAGATGATGAAAAATAATCCCTTATTCTGCGACTTGGCAAGTTACCTGAACTGTTTATTACCCAGCTGCTCTGAAAGTAAGCTGTGAGATAAGGGTTCTCAGTCTTATGTTATTAAATGAGGAGGTTTATTATTAAAGCCCTTCAAACTCTCCAAATTAAAAGTAGTTCATATTGCTCTCGTATTTTTTCTCATGATGTCAGTTCTCTAGATGACTGTGTCCTCTGCTAAAGTCATCCTCAAGGTAGGGGACTGTTGGTCTACCTGTCAAATTGTTCCTCACCTTCACACATCCTTGGCATTGGGCAGTCTCCAGTTCTCACCTTGTAATCTTCTGGCTGGTTCTGATAACTCTAAATTTCTCATTTCTTTCAATGCTGGATCATTTACTTGAATTAGTTCTTTGAATAAGTGACCTTTTTGCAGACCTCTGATGTATTTCTTCCTTCTCCTCCAGGGAATCCAAGACAAATTGCTTTATTCTGAAGGTCTTCTTTCACTACTGCATCCCAGTTCCTCTCTTTTTAATCAAAMGGAGAGATTGTGCTCAGCCTCCACTGCCAGACTTGTTTACTAGTAAATATTCCAAAAATATCTAGAACCACGATTCTACTTTCTCCCAAATTGCCTTTTATGCATGGGAGGAATTTCTTTAATTAATTTCAGCTCTGAAACTCTTTGCTATAATTCCAAACAGCTGCTGTGCTGTCCCCACTGGTAATGAGCTTTGTCTTCATATGACTGGGAGAAGGACAGAAAGGGCCATGCTGGCTAAAATTGTTTAAAATTGGTTTTCAGCATGCAAAATAAACTGGACAGCTCCTGCGTGAAACTGATTGTAGTCTCACCCCCGCCTCTGCAGAAATTTAATCTGAGTAGCGAGCATGAGATTCACAGCAGGGGCAGAAGGTATTGACTTTTCCACTTTTTTGAAAAATATTATTTATTTTGTTTTTTCAAATTGACTGAGGCTGTGTCATCTGAATTGTCATTCTTAAATAATTGTCCTAGTAGGAGCAGTACATTTCAACCTCATGCCATCCTTTGAAAATTTAGGCTAGCTGTTGGCTAGAGAGATGCAGCCTGATGTTCTGAACCTACACGCAGTGTGAAAAATTGCTTTGATAAGGTTGTGTTTATAATTTGAGGCAGTAAAATAGAATTCTTACTAATTGTGTTTAAGGCATGATGTATTGTGTAATCCGCAGAGCAACTCATTTCAAAAACACTGTAACCATAAAAACAGCTGTTCCACTGAGTCATTTTCCCAATGTGCAACTTAAAASAAAGCAAAACAGAGAAAAAGCCTCTCCCAGTTGTAACTTATTTGTGTTGATATGATTATGGAGTAGGATAATGCTAGGAATGTGGGGAAAACCAACAGAAAACTCATCTCCACATTCCTTTTATACCAGAAGTTTGGAAACAGAAAAAAACCTTTGGAGTTAAAACAAAGAAAAACTTCAGTTTTGAAGACATATTGGTACCTAAACTAAATGATGAACAGCAAGACATGTATTGATAGTCAAAAATCATTTGCAAAGATAAGAATGAGTCTAAGATTAGAAGGAATGGAATTAAAGTGATGAAACAAGATAATTCAGTTGAATACCTAAAAAAAAATTCATGCCACATATGTGCATGTGTGCATATGTTCATGGTTGTTGTATAAGTATAATACAGTCTCTGGAAAAGTATAATACAGTCTCTGGAAGAGAAGATAGTAAGATCTGGTAAAGGAGGTGGAGGAAACTGCACTACATAAAAGGAAAATAAAGAAAAAACGTACTGCAGGCACTACTCTTTCATTAGTAGAAAGTTGAGTGAGCAAGTGAACAGCGCTTTTCATATTTAGGATGACCCTTCATCCCACCCAGCTTTTGAAAGGAAAATATAAACTAAGTTCTATAAGGATGAGCCTTATACTGAATTCCAAACAAGGTTAATTTTTTTTTCTTGGGGGGGGGGGGTGGGTGGGGGAAGAATAGAACATTTAATATGTTTCTATTATATGACTGTTGCAGGGACCAGAATTTACTTTTTGTAGATCTGYAATCCAGAGATGTTTACTTCCCACATTGTATGCCTCGGAGATGCAGAGCTCCAAAAAGCACAAAGATGTGACATGCATGTGTTTTTCTTATTTGCAGATATCTCAATAAGCTTGCTCTCCCTAGTTGTCACAGCCTGTGGTCTTGCTCTGTTTGGTGTCTCTCTGTTCGTRTCCTGGAAGCTTTGTTGGATCCCTTGGCGAGAGCGTGGTCTGCCATTTGGGAACAAAGACAACAAACAAGAATCCCTGAACTACACAGATACAGAGACCAATGACCATGACTACAGTGAGGATTATCTGGGTCAGCCTACAGCCTATCCAGAGTCCTCCATGAAGATCAGCCACACCTCCCCTGATATTCCATTAGATGCTCAGGCGGGAACGAAGGAGAACTGCATACACGATGTGCRAATGCATCGTCAGATCACTGAACCAACCTCTTCTGCTCGGTCAGTAACTCCAATCTCTCTCTGCTATTAATGAATACAGATACAGTCAGAAGAGCACAGCTTGATTATCCAGTACACTGATCTATTAAAAATGCATCATTTACTTTCCACATTCTTTTAAAAAAAAAATTACACAAAAGTTATTCTTTGAGGTGCACAAACCTCTTAGGTTAAAAGGACAGGATCACAAGGCTATTCCACTCTTCTAGCAACTACTGTCTTGTTTGTGCCTCTCCCTCAAAAGCTGGACAACACAGAGCACTGTGTGTCCCTTAAAGCACCAGAACAGCCTAGATTTAGCTTGTAAAGCATATTCATTTGCACTTAGCGCTGATGCTGAACACTCAGTAATATCTCCTCAAAGATTTTTAAAACAGCCGAAGAAGAGAAGTAGGACAAGCTAATGAAACATTTGCAAGAGTTAGAAATAGGATTAAAAATCATAGATTTTAGCCACATTCATGACTGTGGGGGGAAAAGTGACTGAACAAGAGTCAGTGAGGTCTCCAGGGGAACTAGAGAACCAGTACAGAAGGGGAGAGGAAAGAGGGAGGGTGAGAGTATGTGCAGGGGCAGGTGATAAAAGGATTATGTTTCACGCAGTAAGAAAAAGGATCAGCATGTGAAAAGCCAGTAAATTTCTGAGTCAAAGCAGATGCACTTCAGCTGGAGAGGGTACAGCACTAGCCCAGTTGCTCTTTGCTAGCCTCCTTTCTGGCCATCTGGGAGAGCAAGCTTAGCCAAGACTCTTGCCTGCAGGCACACCTGAACATGGGTAAGATGACAGCAGCTAGCAGCCAGTTCAGTAATTCACAGTTGTCCAAAACATGCCTCAGAAAGAAATTGAGAAGTCCCCAGAACATTATTAATGCTATGCAGCAAAAGCTCCAGGTACCCTTCCTCCTTAGATTAGCATAAGAATGGCTTGGGCTTATATTGTTGTAGGAATCTACAGGGAGGTCAAAGCCATAATTATGGATACCGAAGCTTGCACCCTACCACATGCAAGGTTGAATTCCAACTAGGGCCTAATAGCCCAGAAGTACAGTACAGGGCTGGTGCTGCTGTGTTTTCAAACTGCTGGGAAATAAGCATGCCATGAGATTCATTAGCAACAGAAGATTCATATCCAACATCTAACACCAAGAGCTCTCATGTGTGTCTTCAATATTGTGAAAGTATTGAGTCAGATACAGGCTTTCTCTGCTACAACAGGGCAGCAATTCTGATACCTAATCAAATGACAAATGCACAGTATTACCACAGTATGGTCATCTCACAAGAAGCAGCAGCAATCCCAATCTGTAAAAGAACTTGCCTCAGCATCCTGAGTGCATGGACAATGTCTTCACTCCTGTGAATCTCTGGAGATCTTTCTTCTGACAACTGTTTGCAGCCTGGCTCTCGCCAGCAGGTTTTATAGCAGCTCTCTGTCCCCAACGGAATGACTTGTCCAGGTCCCACCCCTGCCCTATACCATTTGATGATACAGGCTTTGCTCTTTACTCTCTTTCATTGCCCCTCACGTTTGCCGAGGTCTTCTCCAAAAGACTCTTTCACTGAGCAGGAGGGGCCCATCTTCCTTGTACTGCATCCTTCGTTTGTTCACCTTTGTCTCTGCTGCTTTCTGGCATAACTGGGTAGCCAGCTGTGGCTTTCCTGTGTGGCCACAGAGACCAGGCACCTGCCCTGCTACAATCCTTGTTAAGCTGGCTCTCCAGTGCCCTCCTTTTTATTCCTCCCCAGGATATTCTGCACCTCCCACTGTGATGAGGAGCTTGAGGGTTGAGCAATATAAATCTTTTTTTGTGTCATGATAATATTTTATCATGGAAATGACTAATGTATAGCTATAAAATTATGTATTTATTATGCAACAAGAGAAAAAAGTTAGGATAGTATATAAAAGGCTGTTCCTGTTTTAAGCATACGTAAACACATCTTTACAGGGAATRAATGAACAATGATAGCAGAGGAACTATTGCTGATTACATTCAACGTAAATAGCTTTGGACTAATCCTGTGCTAGCGTTTTCCATGTGCTCTTTCTATGTTCAACCACAGCTCATGGTACTCCAGTACACTGAATGATTGCTGCATGTGAATAAGACAAAAAAGTGGAAACCAACTCATATAAGATTAGGATTTTACCTAATCCAATTTGCACATCCCACTACCCTGACAGGGTTTGCAAATTTGATTTCTGTTATCATCTCATGAAGTGGAAATTTCAATCACAATAACTGAGTGACTCCAGGTAATAAATTTCACTGGACCGAAGCTAAAAGCAACTTTCTCTCCTTGGAGTAATGAAACTAAAGGAGCTTTTCAGCCAAAGTACCACAGAGCTTATTGCATCAGGTATGAGAGAAAAAACAAAACAATTGTTGGGGTGGTCAACAAACCATTTCAGTCCAGAACAGCTCACTTGTAAATGAAGTAGTTGTAGAGATCAACAAGTAGTTAAAATGCAGAAATGTCAGGAAGTATCCTCCTTTGTCCAGCTTTATCTTAGAACCAGAAATCAGCAAGCTCAGCTGGCATAATAGGCCAGATCCTGCTGCCATTTACATAATGTAACTCATTTCAAGGCATTAATCCAAAGGATTCAGTTGAAAACGGTGACTGATAAGAACAGCTACAGTTCTTATTGTATCACATTATACTTGCCAATAAGGCTGATACTTTGGTTTTGCAATGGCCATGAATTTGCATTTGTTACTTTCTTCACCCAGGTTTGGAGGGTGCATACCACTAGCCTGAGACGTAGGAACAGAATATTATGTGATATTAGCAGTCTAATGGTGAAGGTGAGCTCTCATAACTATTGAGCATCATGCTTTATCACTTTATGCAAGTAAAAACCTGACCCTGCCATACATTACAAAAACACGTCAAATGAGAATAGGATCTTTAGTGTGTGTGCACAGATTCTTGTAATCTTCAACACAATCTATTTCAATCCTTTCATTTTCACTTAAGGCATAATTCAATCCGAAGACAGCTCAACCTCTCCAACCCTGACTTCAACATCCAGCAGGTTCAGAAACAGGAGCAACTGACGGGGATTGGCCGCATTAAGCCAGAGCTATATAAACAGAGATCAGCAGACACAGATGATGGCAGGAGGAGTAATAGCAAGGCATGTGGAAAACTGAACTTTATTCTGAAATATGATTGTGATTTAGAGCAGCTGATAGTGAAGATACACAAGGCCATCAACCTGCCAGCAAAGGACTTCTCTGGAACTTCAGATCCATATGTGAAGATATATCTGCTTCCTGATAGGAAAACAAAACACCAGACTAAAGTGCACAGAAAGACCCTAAATCCAGTATTTGATGAAGTTTTTTTATTTACTGTCCCATACAATGATCTGAACGCAAGGAAACTCCATTTCTCTGTGTATGACTTTGACAGATTCTCCAGGCATGACTTGATTGGCCAAGTGATAGTGGATAATTTTTTAGATTTGGCAGATTTTCCCAGGGAATGTAATATTTGGAAGGATATTGAATATGTCACCAATGTAAGTATTATAATTTTTCTTCTTGAGATTGTTTTGTTTCTGATTTTCTTTCCTTAATCTGATTATAACTTAAATTGTGTGATAAATTTATGAAGGAAAATACTCTATTCTCTCTCTTTCTCAAGCTTTGACCTTAATCCAAGGAAATTGACAGTACATTTTCAGTCCTCATTTCTTGTTCTTTGGATATATTAAAGAATGTCTTATGTTGGAGATAGTGGGTTTATTCATTGCCCTGCTGATAGGGTAGAAAAGCTGGAGAACGTTTTTCTCTTAATCTTACTTAATCTAAAATTTACTTAAGGAAATACTACTTTTCTTATTTTGCCTGTCTTTCTGTGTTTTGCATTATTTGCCACATAAATTACAGCATGCAAATCAGCCAGAACTGCAGATTCAAGATTTCTTATGTAGTGATCTTCAGTCCTTGTAGAGACTATATTCTCATAAAGTGAGATAATGCCACATCTCTAATCCGGGCAAACAGAGGGCAGACAATGCTGTCCAAAACACAAGTGTCATTGGTCAGCCTATAAAAATTAAAGCTATAAAAACTATAAAGTCTATTAATTGTAAAGCCTATACAAACTTAAAAACATAACAACCACATGAGCACATGTCCCATGAAAGCAATGAAACACACTGAATTGGTTTAACTCTTTGTTTGGCATCACTTTGTTACATAGGGAAATGGGAAACTTATAAAACAGGTCTATATTTCTGTTGTCCCAAAGTCTCTGGTATCAAATTCTACGCAGAAATCCCATTAGTGCTTAGGTACAAAACCACAAAAATTACTTTTGGAAAAGAAAGAGCTTTCTTCTCTTCTCAAAGCATGAGCCAATCTCCTTGTAATGCTATTAGAAATTAATCACGCGCATCCTATGGAGAACACCCCTTCAATGAGAATGATACCTTACGGAAATCCACAAAGGTGAAGCTACTAGTGCCAAGAGTCAGCAAATATTTCATTTGCTATGTCAAACCATACTCAAAAGGAGTGCACGCTTTAGTCAAATAAACCAAACATCATTAACAGTAAGATCAATGTGTAAGTTTGTTAGACCTCAGTTCAGGAAAGCATTTAAGCATATGCTTAGCTGAGTGTAAGAAGCCGTTGAAAAGTAAAGGATGTTCTGAGACAAATACTTTCCTGAATTCAGACCCTCACCTTATACTTTTGTGGTCTGGTAGCATGTCCATATTACAGACCAAATGGATTAAATCCATTTTTTTGTTTGGAATTTCTTTTTGAAAATTTATATTGTCCTTGTTTTAAGGTGATTTCTCAGTGTTCTTAGTCAGTGTTACGTGTCCATGTGTGGAACGTGCTGTGTGGAACGTGCCGTGCACCCGCTGCACAATCCTCTTCCATGCTAGGATGGAACTGCAGCAGCAGCACTAGCTCAAGGTACAGGCAGGGGCATGGACACTCAGTGTCAGAGAAGCATGAACCTGGCTTTTCTATGAAAAGTTACTGCTCTTCAACCACAAGGGAAAAGTAAGAATCTGACAGAGCAGATCACAGTCATTCCAAGTGAAAGCCTGCCTTCATACAGCATTACGTGTCCCAAGATCAACTTTTCAGGTTTACAATCAACAGAAAGTTGATTGTAGCGTGCACATGCACGCTGGAGTTACTTTGATATGTACTAGTCCTTCTTCCATGCTTTAACGTGGCATCTTTCCGTGGCAAAGGATTGGCTCTGGTATTTTCCTTTTAATCACTTCCCCTTCCAAATTTCAAAAGCGATCCGCCATATAGTTTGTATTCAGATTTTCTGTAATCTCTGAAATTAAATTCAGGACTGAAACATGAGTCATTTATTAATTCTTACTAATATTAATTCCTGTGTGAAGTGTAACCCTGTTTATCCAAACAGAACACAGGACCTGCCATCTTGACTTGTCACTGGGTTTTCAGCTAACAGAGACCTTTTCAAAGCAAATGACTGGTAGTACATAGGAGACACAATCCAATTWTGGCTAATGTGAGTTCTGAGATAAGAGTATCAGATAAATGAAAGTGTGAAGTACTCAGCTTACTAATTAAAATTCCAAAATTTCAAAGGTTAGAACTTACTCCATAAAGTTATGAGAAACCCTCCAAGCATCATTTAAGAAACCAAGTTTCAGCACGTTTTCTTGTCTGTGTAGCTTAGATATCTCGCAGACTGACGGCAGAAGCTGAATCCTACGGGCTACTCAGTGAAGCTGCTGAAGTGAATACTCCTGTGGCTGCACTCCAAACCAGGCCAGCAGGCAGCATTAGTGAATCTCTGAAATAAATTTTAGCAAAGTTTTGAGCACCCTTGGGCAGTTTATGGTTGCAGACAGAAACTGTATCAACTGTATCAACTTTTCAATCATTTTATCTTTGAATGTCTTGCTGTTTCAAATAATAATAATTACAAAACAGACAAATGTTGGGCAAACTTACTGAAGGAAATTCACTCAATGTAGATCAAAAAAGAGTGCAGCACTTAACACAGGGATAAACCAAGGAAACATACTAGAAAAAGGGAAGGTCCACACAACTACACGTGACAAGTTTGTCATACTTCTGAAGAGTACATTCATTTTAATTCCTTGTGCATCTTATTACACTGCATAACCAGCGATCCCAAAGGCCTTTATTTTACATTCTCCATTTTATTATGTTCTAATCCAATTTGACACAGTAATATAAAAGAATGTATCAAATCCTTCTCTGCCCAGCAAAACGGCCTACTTCAAGTAAGCACTGCAGATTATGTCTGAAATGTCAGCTTTAACTGCAAACAATGCCATTAAATTGACTTATCGTGCCATGTGCTTTCTTCTGTTTTCTAATAACACTGGAAGATTTTTTTATCCAAAACCAACAGTTTTGATTCTTTGGAGCATAACATCTGCTACCATCCCAGAGTTTGAAATTGTTTCATAACATAGACGCATGTCAGCATAAAAATTTTCTACACGCTGAAAAGCAATCTGCCTCCAAACACAAATCTCCAATATCAAAATGATTGTTCTTCTAATCCCAGGTCCTCTGAGCATAAAATCTCTCTCCTGTAACACTGACACTTTTTCCAACCAGAAAAAAGCAGCAGTGGGCTGTTTAATGGAAGAAATAATTAAGTGGATCAACTTTAGATGAACATGAAATGAACTAGATAAGCTTTTTGTGTATCTACCAGACAGATTACACTGGTTTCTGGCTCATCAAGAAAAAAAGATACTCTTTATTTTTAGGCTGGGTTTCAGTAGTTGGTATGTTCTGTTTAGAAGCCTCTAAAACATATTCAGGGTTTGGGGTGGGGGGTTTTGTTTGGTTTTGTAAGGTTCATAGACTGATGGCATGTTTTGAAGAGAAAAGAGTTGTTAATATTTCCTTGGTTGCCATCTTCAAACTAAAATGTGATCAGGCAAAAATACATGGCTTTGTCACAAAATAAAATAAATAACTATGAAGGACAGGAAGCTGTCAGATAACCCATTTCAGATAAAGGAGAACCTTCTCTTTCACAAGATGCTAAGTATCCACTTGCATAACTTGCTGTGCACGCAGAAAGGAAAATCTTTTCTCAAGAATTGCTTGTTAAACATCACCAGGCAGCTATAGGGCACAGAGAAGGATTTCTGTGAACTGGAAATCTAGCTCTGGTTCATACTGGCTGTTTGGATTCTCAAAATGCTCAGCCTTTGTCACTTGCTAAGCAGGTGATCTTTCTAGACAAGGAGTATTGAAAAGTGGCCTCCACTTAGAGCAGGGGGATAATCGGAGTAAGAAAGAACAATGTAAATTTCCATTCTTAGCTGGGCCAGCATTTTCCAAAATGACTACTCATTTTAGGAGGCAAATTTGTGACTTTGGTCTTATACTATATATAGCTTTTGACACTGATGCTATCTTTTCAGTTGTCAAATATAGTTATACTTGAGATCTAGGCATGGTACAATGAAAACTGTTCTTTTTTCTGAATGTCTAAGCTTATATATATACTTTAAAAAAAAAAAAATCTATTCATAACACCCCATTGGCACCTTTCTCTCATCTCACCCCGAGGTTGAACATCCCAGACTAACCTGTTTTCGTGAATCTTTCTGTAACATTCTATTCTCAAAGGATATTTACAAGATTTGCAGTGATTATGCAAATATTCTCAATATTCTATGAATTGTAGCTACCATATTGGCTGCTACCATTTATCCTTATCTTGTGGTTCCTTTGAGGCTCTTTGCTGTATCCACCTCCTGTGAAGGTGTGAAGTAAATTGAAACACTGATAAGGCTGAAAGCAGTTGGGCACATTCAAACCATGGTTTATTCTTTATCTGCAAACAATCGGAGTACTACAAAGGATTCAAAAGGTTACTCTGTTTTGAATATGGCTATTTTGAAGTACGTCTGCTTTTGTTTCTAGCTAAGTGTTGAAGAGCGTAGCATCCAGCCCCCAAAGTTATAAAACAATATATCAGGGTACAAAAGGAGAGTGAAAATTGAGAAGAAAAATATTTCTGAAAGAAAGAGAGAAAAGATTACAGAAAGAAAACCCTGGGTAATACATATAGAATTTGAGAAGTAACATGTCACAGACTTTAGAGAATGTGTATAGTTCGCTGAAAACCCAAAAGATAGTTATAGAGAGTTCGAAGCTATAAAGAAACACAAGCTGTATATCAAGTTGTTTACTCTGACATCCAGAAAGAGCCAGCATGTGCTAGAAGTTGCAAAGCCAAGAAACTGATTGCATCTGTTTTTAAGAATCTTCAAGCTCTTTTAGAGTATATGTAGTGCTCAAGAATATAACAGTGTGTCAGATAATGCTGAATTCCTTTTGCACAGAAGCAGTAAACAAAACCGTATTTTAAAAAAAATGATGAATTTAAGTTGCATGTTGGTATACATGCTAGTGTTTTGACAGAGAGTTAAAAAGTAGGATGGTTATAAGTATTTGAAATTCTGCATTCTAGAAATGCTAATTGTTCACTGATGTTGTTCTCAGGTTTGCCCAAGAACAAAAGATTTGAGAATTTGTATTTTTAGGCATTTATGTTGTATAACTGAGATGCAACTGGAATCATAACATCATGAGAAGGAAGTTTCAAGTTCCCTGTTTCAGAGATGTTAATGCCAACCACAGTATGTGTGGAAGAGAGATAAAAAGAGACTAAACTATTTCAGTCAGTTTTTTATGGGAAGCATAATAAAATTTTGAAACCTGACCAAACCTACCAGATTTTCTGCAGGTCAAAACTATTCTGTCCTCAAACTGAAAAAAACTTCCTCAAAGGTTGCATTGCTCAGGACCACTCCTGCTAAGAAGCTGTGAGCAATTTAATGTGTGCCAAATGCACATGCACAGGTGCAGGTCATAATCCTTAGGGCTTATACCCTCAAAACTTGAGGAAAATAAACTTCCTTCTTTGAAAGAAGTAGGTAAATACTGTCCCTAATTCATGGATAGTGGAATAGACTCAGACAAAACGGATGTGACTTGCTTAAGACATGACACTACTTAATAGCAAAAATGAGACCGGGTCCAGAATCTGCAGATTCCTGGCACCAGCCTTAATCCACTCTATGTAGCAATGCTTATCTTCTTCGACAGTGTACAGATACTGTAGCTGGCAGTAAGTCAACTAAGTCCACCTACTCCACTTTTAAAAAATGTTTAGCTTGTCAAGATGTTTTAGCCAGTATTTCTAAAATTCCTGTTTTGGCAAGTTGCTGGGTTTAGAAAAGCAATGGCATTGAGCAAGACCTCAGAAAAACATTTAAAATGTTTACAATGGTTAACAAAAATTTTTGAGTCAACAGTTTGAGAAGAAACAGAAACAAAACAAATCTCTGGCTCTACGTATGAATTCAAATTCAAACCATCAGTGTTAAGTGCCGTATCTACTTTTGGGGACTGTAGCAGTAAACGGGAGACACTAGTTGATTTTTTTTGTAATACAGAAAACATATCCGGTATTAACCTGACGTTCCATTTGTTTAAAATGGGTAGGCTTTGGCATCAGGGAGGCAATCAGTTGTTGATGTGGACATGTGCCTATTTAATTGATTTGCAAATGCAAGTCTCTCTGGAAGAGATAGATTTGCAAACCCATGTATCTTGCCCACGTTAAAGCATGCCATAAGTTTAAGGAGCAACAACGATTATTTCATGGCTAGACGAATTAAGGCAGTAAACACAAGAAGTAAGTTTCACCTCACTTAAATTTTAGATTTATAAAAAAAAAAAAAAAATGCAAACACTTATGTGATGATGGTTAGCTACAT